>JAHMML010000023.1:55428-270935 GCA_020341155.1 Eciton burchellii
AGAGAGAGAGAGAGAGAGAGAGAGAGAGAGAGAGAGAGAGAGAGAGAGAGAGAGAGAGAGAGAGAGAGAGATCGTCGGTCACGACGATGAGTCCTTCCGTTAATGACGGATGTACTCATAGCGAAGCGCATCCTTAAAACAGTTTCTCCTGCCTTTTCCCCACAGATATGGAAATTGGTAGACAGCAAGACCGGTTACCTGACGAGGAGCGGTTTGTACAAGGCACTCGCGCTCGTCGCCTTCGCTCAACAGGGAAAGCAACCGAGTGACAAGCTTTTGGAAAATTCTGAATCTCAAGGTTAATTCGAGCGATTTGAGCGATGTATCCGATCTCGTGAGATTCCGATCGCAAATAAATACGCCTTCTCTGTTGTTCGCAGAATTACCGATTCCTGCGTTGGGTGATTTGTCGGAAGTAACGCTCCTGGCACAGAGACTGCACAGAGGTAATCCCGCCAAGCTGACTCACACGTACTCCGACATATGCAATCTAGATACGATCGAAGTGAACCTCGTCCCCGAGAAGAAGGGTATTTTCTTGAAACACGTCGAGTATCAAGTCATCAGTAAGGTACTTACTGATAGTCGAGTATTCACGTTTTCCGTTCTCGTCCCGGATTCGCGGAGTGGATCCACTGCTGCGACGTCCGATCGAGCTACTTTACTCTCGCGCTGCGAGAGGACGTAAGTTGAGACAGGAAATTTCACTAAAATTTCACGCTTTTAGAGATTCAATTCCGTCGTCTGCAGACGTTACAATGACTTCGTGTCGCTATACGACCTTCTTCTGGCCCGATTTCCATACAGGTTGATACCTAAATTACCACCAAAGAAGATCGTAGGAGGTAAGCATCGCGGTTGAGCACAGCGCGATATCGAGCACGACTCTTGATTACGACGCTTGATGATCGGCACGCTTGATGCACGCTCGATCTTACTTTTACAGCGGACTCGCAGTTTCTCGAGGAGAGGCGACGCTCCCTCCTGCGATTCCTCACGCTGATCGCTCGCCATCCGGTGGTAAGCGAGGATCCGATCGTACAATTCTTCTTCACGTATACCGGCGACGAGACGCAGCACAAGATCCGCGAGGTGTTTAGGCGCGTGCCGGATGAATTCGCTACGTCGGAGCTGTCGTCTAGAGCGAAGGAACTGGTGCCGCCCGAGACGTTGACCGAGTTTGCGAATAGTCGCGATCAGATTCGCGTGATACTCCTCGGGATCTCGCGATTGAAGCACATCGCCGATGGCCTGGCAATCAGATCGCACAATTACGCAGTCGACATGGCCGAGCTCGGAACTCAGCTCAATACTTTGGCCGCGGAACAGCATGGTACCGGAAATACTTGGATCAGCAGCTGTTCAAGTCTGTGGCAAGACATGAAAAAAGGTTTCCATGCAATCTCCAAGTAAGAGTCATCGATGATGTCGATGTATCGTGATTAAAAAAAAAGTAAAGTTTCCCCGCACGAATCGTGGCGCGTGTGTAACAACGTCTGATGGAAATTACAGAGAATTCAACTTGCTGTCGACAAGAGCGCTCCAACAAGCGGTCAGAGAGGAGACCATGGTGTGCGAGAGATTGAATCTCCTGCTCGACATTTTAGTCGCGCACAGAATGTTATGCGAGAGACACGAACGAGGTGTCAACACCGATCATCAACGCGCCCTGTCCACGATGCTGTCTCTCAAGAAACGGCAGATGCAAGGCGTCATTCGCGGAACCGATGTATGTATCTGCTATTTCAGACTCGTTCGCCGCCAATAAATTGCGGTATCATAGTTATAGTTCCGGTAATCGTTGTCCGGCGATCGTATTATTACGCGTCTACGCTATAAAGCAAGTTATGATCTTGCGGGAGAATCGTTACGAGTAGTCACGCGATCAACGAACGTAACTTCCTGCAATCTCGTGCAATTTGTCATAGTTGGACACGCGCGCTCCGATATCATACGTTCATCTCGGGAAGAATGCACGCGATTTTTATGTCCGATTTTAGGCCGACACCGTCGAATATCTGGAGAACAAGATGGTGTCCCAAGAGTCCGTGATCGCCAACGTCGAGCTGAGAAACTGTTTCTCGCTGCTTTGCATGCACATGGAGACTCAACTCGTGCACGCTCATCTCGAAATACTCGCTACCGTGCTACAGAGTCTCGTGAGCGTGCAAATTCGCGGTCATTCCGAGGTAAATATTGCCTTGTTGATAACAAATTCTCTCTCTCTCTCTCTCTCTCTCTCTCATTGTTATACTTTTGTATTAATGAACGTGTTCACTTTGCAAACGAACGGAGCGGAGAAAAGTCTTGGTGAGTCGTTGTTACGTAATATTCTTTCCTTTGCTCTCTTGCGTTGTTTTGCCATGTCATTCCGCTATACTATTAGTATTTCATTTAGCATATTATTTTCTAACACGTGTTACGTGTTACGTGTGTCGCAGCCTGTTGCAAATATCGTCTTGTATCACTTTTGGAAACTTAAAAGCAAGTACTCGTGCGAATGCCTGAAATATCGCGAATCCAGATATCCAGATCGCTATTCTTTTTACAGTTGGCTGAAGTGTGGAAATTAATCGAACCAACGATACTCAAGTGTTTACCTGAAAAATTGGCGAGTGGATCCAACGGAGGATAGCACAATGAAACGTCGTACTTCCGTACTCAGCGAATCGCGTACAATTCCTAACAAACATCGACGAACATGACCACACGACGGATATCGTGGATATCGCGGGTGCAAAACAATTGCCCGCGCGATATTCTAGATATTTATTTCTTATTTAGCTTTTGTGTAATATGATAAAATTCTCATGTTATAACGTGTTTTTATACATTCCTTGTTGTGTACTTAATATATTTTATGGATTACGAATGATATTTTTGATTCTGATCGTTGTATCGCTTCGTGTATATAAGGACTTGCGGATTGTATATACATCAGACCTATCTGGATGACCTGAGCCAATTGTAAATACCGACGGAATTTTTATACTCTGCAAGAATTTACGCTTTTGTAATACACACGTGTGAGAAATGCGCGTGGAAAGTGAAAAATCTGAAAAATTCTAAACGTGCGCGCGCACGTTGATCGCGAATACTCTCGTACGTTTTCTACGCGGAATATATCTCTCGGAATTATTCTGCGCGGTCGAATAAGCTTCGTTTCAACAAACCTTTTACGATAGATTTAGATAACTTTAGTTTCCTACGAAGATATCTAAAGAATAAAAGAAAAAAATTCAAATTAAAATATCCCGTCAAATGTTCGAACAAGATTCGATCGAAAATCTTATCGCTGTCGCGATAAACATAAAGTTTCGAAATAGAAAAATCGACCGTCAATTCCGAGTCAATATCCCGCATATACGATACTCATGTTTATAACATAATAATGAAATATATTGTTGTTACAAAATTATATAAACAGGTATACATTTTTACGTTTTTTTTCTCCGTTATTTTTCTCCCGAAACCTGTTCGTCTATCGGATCTTTCCTCTCGAATCCTTTCTTCATTGGCGAGATGATTCGGAAAGATGAATGCGTGGAGCTTAAAGTTCCAAGAACGATATCGCGCGAATGATGATTATCGCGTGAGGGTGACTATTACTCGCAGATCACTCGAATGGCTCTTGAATGGCAACGTCATCGGATAACGTTCCATTCTCGACGAGCAATTGAAAACTCGAGAATAAATCCCTCGTCCTTCGCGCGCATCTGCTCATTGTCGAAGAGTCGAGCGGAAGCTACGTAAATCCACGTGAGAAAGGATGGGCTACTGAACATTGCGAAAGCAATTTTTATATCGACAATGCCGGCCGCTTTTATTCGTTCACGTGCGTGCGCGGATGCTTGGAGAGTGACGCGTAACTCATCGTCAGGTGTATTTCATTTCTTGCCGCAGCGTCACTCGTCAACGTCACCGTCAATGTCAAAGGGATTCCGCTCTCTTTGGACAAACGCGGCGTGTTTTTTTTTGTTTTGTTTTGTTTCTTTTTTTCCTCCTGATAAAGACTAGAGGGACGCGCAACAAATAATGGAACAAGCGTTAACAAGCCTTAAACTGATTCGCCTCTATTGCGCTTTAAAAATTTTACAATGTTTTTCTTTCGGGACGCGAACTTGAGCGCGTTACGCGAACGATTTTGATCGTTCGACAAATTTAATGACAACGGTTGGATTGCGCTAGTGATGCCGCGCAGCGAGATCCAGCAAACATTCTCTGGATTCTCTTTCAAAGGGAATCGCTCTTTGAACGTCCTTTCAACGCTCCTTTCTTTATTCTCGCTCCGTTTCTTCTTCCACATCTCGTCTCTGGATAGGATTTCCGCATAATTCCGAGATGATACGATCAAAGTCGCGCGTTTATATCTCATAATGGAACGTACGGAGCAAGACAGTTATACGTGGGTCTATTTATCCGGTACGATTACGAAACGATCGAAACGATACAGTAACGATACAGTAAGAGGCTTGTCGCGACGAGTGTCGTTGATGAATCGACTCGATGAGTTACGTCAGTTTCTTTTTGCCAGTTATACGCTTATGGAATCATGGAGTTATCGAATCATGGATCGAGTTATGGAGCAAAGCTATTGTTTCGCTCCATTTCTATTTGCAAGAGATAAACTATACGCGTATACTCTTCGTTAATCTCGCAATTGCAATCTCGTTTTGCAACATTTGTCGGAGAATTATAACTGGATGCACATGACTCGAGTGTGTGCGCGTAGCGCAAAATTTACGTACACTCGAGAGCTTGTATGTAAATGTATATCGATATGGTGACTCGCGCCATTAAGGAATCTTAATTGATTGCCGTGATTCGGCAGGAAGCATTCAGCGAACCGCTGAATTTCATCGCAGTAGCATTTGGACGTATGAGACATCGAGAATAAGTTTTAAGCTACGGGATTCAACATCCAGATTCAAAGTCGAGGACAAATAGGACAATCGAGCGTTATAATATAGTACAATTGTTAAGGTAACTTGAAATACAAATTCATATTTGATAAAGTAGATACATCTTTCTCAGTGTCGCAGTGTTCTTCAGCCTCACTTCCATGTAATGAGGAAAAAAAAATAGCTGCGCAGAGGAATCACGAGGATTCATGCGAGATTGAATTTTGAAATTTTGAGATTCATGTAATTGCGAGCGGTGCGATATATAACATTGTAATGTCGGTAATCGACGGCTAATCGCCGAGTAGTCGATATCGATCGAGTTTCTCCAAATAAGATGGCAGAGTTCATACAAGAGAGATAATTTTCTCCATTTTCCTTTCCTATTCGCCCTCTTTTCCTCTTTCGCTTTCGTTTTTATCGCCGGTCTCGCCCTGAATGAGAAGGAGTAATCGTGCGCCGAGAAAAAGGGCGAACGTACGCGAAAGGGAGAGTCGCCCACTGGCGACTGTCGATGAAAAAAGAACGAACCGATAGTCCAAGATCGATAAGCATTAGCGATTATCTCACAAGCATAGAATCAATCCCAACGCAATTCTTCGCCCTTTTCATGCTTTTCGCATGAAACCCGTGGCGACTGATCCTCTCTCCGTTGACGTTTCTTCTCTGCTTCGCTCTCGTATTTTGTTAACAGAGTAGGAGGGGCGAGGAGAAGGATGTTTTTCCATCGTGGAACATTATCTTCGTCGAAAAAAAAAAAAAAATGAAAAGTGAAAAGTAAAGAACGACTACAGAGCGTGAGTCGTGCACAAGTTGCCTCGACTAAGTTGCGTCGCAAGGCAGATGTGTATGCACGTGTATATGTGTATATATAGAGATATTCGCGCGCGTTACACGCGTGGTTCTCCAATTCCAAATTGCAATTTGTCACGATTGAGAATGATGACTGCGGAGACGCGGCGCGAATGACGTTGTCAAAGATACGAATTCATATACGGATCAAATACGGAAAGAAAAACGAAAAGTGGGGGTTCAACGAGCGCGATCACCTCGATACGTTTATCCTTGGTAGAGACTCTGCTCTCTCGCGGTGACCTGATTTCGAAAAGCTGCAGTCGCGCAAGAAACCAGTTCATCCGTAAGTTTTGCGCTAAAAACCCATGCGGCCTACATTGCCTACTTTGTTTTCATCTCGTCGGAATATTGGATTGTTTCGTCGATCAAGGAAGAAAGAAGTCACGCGTCAATGTGAGAAACTAAATCAAATGGAAATCAAATGCGGTAAAATGTGACAACTTTGAGCCATTCTTATATTACTTGGCTCGGAATACGACGCGTGACGGATCACGGCTCAACTTTGTCTGTTGCAGCCACGTATTTGGGCGACAATCGATCAAATCGAGCCGAAATCCGCTGCAGTGGTCAACCAGCGGAGCGAGGAGTAAAGAGTTTTTAAGATTTCGATCAAACTACCTACCGCATTGTATCGTAGTTAATTTTCAAAATTATGGAAACGAAGTTCAATTGCATTTACGCATTTACATCACGTCAAATTTACGTTACGTTACGTTACGTTATAACAGGGATTATAACAGACAGGAGAGACAAACAATGAAAGGACGAAACGACGCTTCTTACGGCGAGAATGGCGAGCGAGAGAAACGAATAAAACTGCGAACATTATGCATCAGAGCGCGGCAAAGACATGAAAATTCAGCCGTGCAAATATCGCGATTCTTGCGATATTTGCACGGTTCACGATATTCGGATATTCCCTGGTCGTTTCCCTGCTCCGTGGCAAACGTGCGGCTAGTCACAGGCATCTTGCATATTCGAACACCGCGGCAGATAAACCCGCCGTTTGTAATATGTAGGATGCGATGCATTCTTGAAAATCGTGCAAATCGTTTTGCAGCGCGGAAGCACGCGCGGCAAGAAATTGAGGCGACACGCTCTTCGTGGCGAACGTGTGGCCACGACAGAGAGAGAGAGAGAGAGAGAGAGAGAGAGAGAGAGAGAGAGAGAGGGCCAAGCGGAGAGCGCGACCCGGTTCGTGGCATCGCGGCTGAACAAGAAGCCGATTAATCAAAAATGATACGAGCTCGTTGCACTGTCTCTCGCAAACTCACGCCCCAGCACGACGATGGACGCTGAATATTACGCGCGTGCTTAATCGCGGTGCATCTGAAGATATTTATCGTTTGCCGTGCGTTTCGTGCATTACGATGTTCCGAGTCCAGGCCATTAAGGCCGCCGTGCAAATTAACGCCAGACATTAAGACGAAGGCTACCTTTGCCTCCTTCTCGAAGGAGAAGGAGAGAAGGAGCGACGCGCGCGACACGCGTGTCTATGCGCATCTAGGGACACACGGCCATGCGGCAGAGTGGATATTACCTTGCCCACCCTGGAGCGTCTCGCGCAGCCACGAACGTAAAACGTTCGGCTAGTCAACTCCTTTGCGTTCTCTCTCAAAGCCGCTGCCGCTACAAAGCCCAAGTCCGACGTCCGGCGATTTATTCAAAACGTAATTAGTTTCGTAATTGTTCCTTCATTTTATCCTTATTTCACACGAATTTATTCCACACGAGTATCGCGGCGTATATTCCGCGGCGCGGAGATGAGGAACGCGCGAAAATTTCTTTTCATTTTTTATTCTTTGTTATTCTCTGAAATTCTGAATATAAATTTACGTGCGTCGAACAACGTCCCGAATACGCGAGAATATCAAAAGATTGGATCGCAAGAGAATTACGAATTTTCATTTTATTGGGAAATATGAAAATGTCTAAAAAACGCGCAAGAATGTAAATGAAATTTCACGAGCAAGAACGACGAATACGAAGTCGTTACTACAGCGTTGTGCCTTTTTAGCTGGAAAAGTTTTTTTATCAAAGTAATTACATTTTTTATTTTTCTCGCTCGATCTTTAACGAAGGTGGAGCGGACCGACGCGGAATACGCAAAGAGCAGAGTGCCATTTATCCCTGTTTGACTCTCCCTAGACCTCATGTAGACAAAACATTACGCGAATAACATGAATAACAGCAACCAAGCGGCCAAGGAAATCGAATATCTTTGCCGAACGAGTTTTCACGTTCGGTTCGGCCGATCCGCGAATCGGTGAATTTCCGCAATTCGTACGCGGATAATGAGAATTCGTACGCGGGAATTATCGTCGTCCTGATTTATCCGCCACGAGACTAGACCGACTCTTATTCATCACGATCGCCTGAGTACTCGCGATGATCGACACGACGTTACGCGACGCTTTTATCAGTCGTCGTATCGTGGTCGAGTTCGCGGCTTTGATTGCCTTCTCGCGATTTGCCTTCTCGTGCTTGATTAAACGTGAAACGCAAAAGTCTCCCGAAAGAACGCGAACCTTTATATCCCATCTTGTTCTTTTCCATTTACGTGGGACGCAATGCCAGCGCACGGATCGCACGGATCGCATGGATGAGACGAAACCGATCTCATCGGTCCGACACTCCGGTGCCGAAAAGAAACACTCGAATCTTTGCTTCGTTCCGTGCGCAAGTTTATTACTAGCTAGCCTGTGAAAGCAGCATCGATTCTCGATTCCTTTGAACGCGATCGATCGCGTTCGAACGTTACTTTCCGTTTATAGTTGATTATGATGGTATCGTTATACCATCGGCGAAACGATGAGCGCGGTACGATTCGCGAATCACGGATTTGCGCGCGTTTCTGCCTATCAATCAGAATTAACGGCAACGGCAACGGAGGCGCATTATTCTGTCCCCGCTCGAGTCTATCCATCTGCTCGAGTCAAGCCGAGCAGCCCGTGGAAATGCTCGCGCGCGACTGCATTATCGGAATCATTTTAACGCGCCGCGTTGCCCATCGGAGGTATAATGGCTATTTTGTGTCATCATCCTTCGTAGATTCCAACTGGGCGTTGCTTTATCCATAATTGGAGAGTCTAACGGCGCTGACGTTATCAGCGCTGACGCGATCTCGGCCTTCCCGAATCCATCGATGCTGTAAAGCGTAAGCGCGATATCGCAAGATTTAATTTAACATGGGGAATACATGGAACAAATCGCAAACGATTCTTGTAATCTCTGCGAACGATCGCGACGCACAAAACAGCGTGTAAATCGTGCATGTGGACTTGATTAATTGCGGCATGATCGATAGAACTATCCGTTCGAGAGAGAGAGAGAGAGAGAGAGAGAGAGAGAGAGAGAGATGCAAAGATTGCCCGTGCAACTGCATACGGGCGAAATCAATGACCATGGTGCTGGACGGTTCTCTCTGCCATTCACCTCTGCCTTGCTCTCGCTTCGCGTCTTCTTCCATGCCTAATACTCTGGTCCATCTCTGCTCCCTGTATTCTCAACGATGGGACATGTCGCGATACGTATGTCAGCCATTCAACGGCTGACAGCCAAGCGGTGCACTCCAATTAAAGCTAATGACTTTACGCGCCCATGCGCGTCCCCTTTAATTGTCACCCCTTGTTTCTGCGTTTCTGCTTTACTTTTCCGCTCTCTCGCATCCTCTCGCGCGCAACCACCTGCTTTTCCTTCGATCCTTTTTCTTTTATCCTCATCGATTGCATCGCGTTCAACGTTTCGTCGGCATACGAGTCGCCGACGAAAGCGTCCGGGGAATTGGCGGGCGGAAATGCAGGAGTGAATTAACTCGAATCAATGAGGTTCATCGCGACAAAACGGAATTGGATACGTGAGCGTAATATACGATGGGAACGATACCGAAAGCGTAACTTTGGCGCGTAACTGTTTGCCGTGCGCGTTTGCGATGATGGTGAAATCAAAAGTTGAAATTATCGCGAGAACGACTCGCGGCTACGCCAAGCTGCAGCTGTACGTCTGGCTTTCCTTTCCTTCTCTCTCTCTCTCTCTCTCTCTCTCTCTCTCTCTCTCTCTCTCTCTCTCTCTCTCGCTGTTTCCGTACTAACCTTCACTTAAAAGCGAATTTTTTGAAAAACTGAATATCAAGTTGCTCGAGCGATACCGAAAGCATTTCGAAAGCGACATCGAGTCATGTGCTTCGATGCTCTTACATCTTCGCTGGAATAATTTCTCTCCTCGAACAAGGATGCTATTCGTCGGAGATGAATGAATTTTGGAGATTCGCAAGAAGCTCGGAACGCAATTGCTACATCCGTCGGTATCCGGACGATCTCTATCCCGGTCTCTATCCTCGATGAACCTTACTTCCATGTACGTACATCCGAAATGCCGAAACGCCAAGTATTTATACACGGAACACGGATGCGGCAGACATTCGTTACGCGAGAGTTTCTCCAGCATGCAACGCGTGCACTACTCCCTCTTCTTCTTTTCCTCCATCTCGAGCCGTTAATAATTCCATTGGCGGTCGTTTCCTTTGATTACCAAACGAGGAGCGGTTGCACGCTCGCAGGCGTTTGTCTGCTCGACCTCCGCTCGATGTGTTGTACGACACCCAACGGCATTACTCCGTCCCGCCGCGGTAGGATTTGCGCGGTACAATGGCCTATTACATAATGGAATACGGACGTGCGATATATACGTGTACACGTATCGAGGGGCCACTGCTTGATGCGACGCAACGCGACGCAACGCGACCCGGCGCAACGCGATGCAACGCGACGCAACGCGACGCAACGCGACGCCACGCGACGCCACGCGACGCCACGCGACGCGGAGAAGGTTGACCGCAAGCAAATCTCTCCGATACATCGGACTCTGATACAGCGGATGTTCGCGATATGACGTCTCCAACGTCACATCGTCTTGGATCGATGGAGCGAAAGCGCAAACGGAGATCTTGAACGGCTCTTCGGACTTTGTCTTGAACGGATGATCTTGAATGTAGAGTATAATTTCGGTATACGGTATGCGGTTCAAACGCCGCGGGATACGCCTGGCTTTAATCGTAACCTGTAATCGTGAAGCGAGAGAGTTGGAACGAGCATGAGTTTCGGGAACGTTTCGGTCTCTTCTCGCTTCTCGTTGGACGTCTATCGCGCAAGAGGCGCGTTTTTCCTCTCGAAGCGCAACACGGGGAAGAGATTTTCACGTGTGTCACGTGTGTCGACAAATTGGGACATCTCCCTATAGACGAGAGACATGAAACGCCGAGAGATAAACGCCCCGATGGTCTTCTCTCGTCTCACCGTGGGTGAGACAGGGATACACGGATACGCGAGCTCTCGCCGAGAGAAGGATAAGGCCATTTCGAAAAGCCCGAGAAAAGAAACGGAAGGAAGGAAGATGCCGCGTTTACCGCGTGCCTCTTGCCTCTTGCCGACCGATTCTTCGTCGAATGACGTGGCGTTTCACTCCTTCTTGACGTATCTCGTATCTCGTCGAGATACGAATGGACGATAAATGGAACGTAGCGAGAATAGGCCCGAGCGGAACTAACCGAGTGTAGCTAATTGTTACCGATGACGAGTGAAGCATCATCGTGTCGTTGCTTATAATTCTCCGATTAAATCTGTCTCCCGAGAGAGAAGATCTCGACTCAGGACCCTCTTGCAACATGGACGAATATCGTGGTTGAATATCGGGAGTATTTAACCGCATCGGGGAGCAAGAGGTTTAAGAGCTTCGCCGAATCCGATAATTAGCGACGACATCGCGCCGGAACGAGCGCGTTTGATCGAAATTCGCGCGCGCGCGCGCGCGATCGCACCGAGCGAGAACGAGACATCGAAACTGTGAATCTTGGACTCTGCGCGCAACGATTCTTTTCTCCCGGTCTTTCTCGAATTACTGGTGCGCGAGTACTCTTCGCGCGACGATATAACGATTACAATAATCTGTCGGATCGATTATGGGATCGACGGAATAAACGGGAGATACGATTTGTAGCAACGGAATTAACAATCGTGATGGTATCGTGAAAATTAATAATTATCATTATTTCACGTGATAATATCATGAAATAACGGCAATTATGAATTTTAGTGATGCGTAAATATCAAAGTGTCAGGCACAGTTCACTATCGCACGATTATTCTGATGCTCTCTATTTATCAATTTGTAAATAACAGCGCGAAACAACAGCCGTGCGGATCACGAGTCACGAGTCACGAATGATCGGATAATCGTACGACTTGGCGCCGTGCTTCCTTTAAATACAAGCGCGTTCCAATGTACTCTCGTACTCTCGCGATAATTTGACGATTACTCCGACGAATGCAGCGATGGCCGTTATAAATATTCATATCGGATTGTCCATAATATCGCGTTGCATCAACAACGTCCGCATAAAGAGACGCGATTACACAACGGCGTTCAGATAGTATCGTTTCGATCTCGTGTTAAAAGTTACATGATATTTCGCGATCCGTTGTATCAAAAATCGTGTAAATTTTAATCGCACGAATTAATCCGATTGTGATGCCCTGATCGTCGGTGAAATGAATTAATTGATCTCGGTCGGAATAGCCGCAGTGCGCGTACGATAATAGATTCGCGCACACGCGGTCGAATTGACATTCGCTGAAATGTGTACTTTGATCAATGCGGGAGTGATCTCAGTCGCTTAACAAAACTTTCATCGAATCGGGATTATTGATTTTTGATAATGATTTGAGATCCACGTATACTTTTCGTACGTTTACCGCGGTAAACGTATGCGGTGAACCTATCGTAGTTCATTTAGTAGGAATGAACCCTGTGTCCCTGAAATTAGAAGAAAAATTAAGATACGCGTGCGTGTGCGCGTATGGAGGCGCGATATGGAGATGAGAAAAGGATGACTAGGCACTAAAAAGTAATAACGTCTTTACTCGACGCGAATGTTCCGCGAGTCTGCGAAATAGACTTCCATCCAATAATCTCGTAACGCGCTACGTGTTATGCGTGTTATTACGACTATGCGACTATGCGAGAAGAAGCGATACGAGGATTCTCCTAAACAAAGTCGTGCTCGTTCCGCGCGATTGTTAAACGCTGGCGATAAAGTTCTTAAGTCCGATCCTCGGGCTTCATGTATTTTTTCTCTACAGTTTTCATGCAGATTTTTTCGTCCAGTTTTCATGCAGATTCCGATGTCCTGAATATACTTTCCATTTGCATATGCGTTGCTTACGTGGACCCGACTCCGAGAGAGAGAGAGAGAGAGAGAGAGAGAGAGAGAGAGAGAGAGAGAGAGAGAGAAAGACCCTTGCTTATTTATTATATTTACACGATTTATTATAATTATCGCGCGCGAAAGTAAGTAAATCAAGTTTCGCGCCAAGAAGCAAAGGGAAAATAGAATAGAAAAGAGTACAAGATTGATATAATTCCGAGAAAGGGATAATAAACCGCTGAAAAGTATCGAGGTACGCGATGTTCCATTGTCGCTTTATCGCTTCTCGCGAGCATAGAAAAGTAGCAAGAAAAGTACAAAGAAGGAATATTTCGACTCTAGGGATAAGTGAAATTTATAGCACGATAACGTAAAAGCTCAGAGTTTCGTTCTTCGGTTACCAGTTACAATGGTATCGTTCTAGCCAGCCAGTATGGCTATTAGAAGCGGTATGCCTCGGCCAGCAGGATATTTTATTCGCAGCATGCTATCGGAAAGAGAAGATGTAACGGTCGGCAAGAAAGCAAAGAAGGATCCCGGATACAATCGCGTTATTGATTAAGCGAAACTGTTGCTGAATCGCGTAATAATACATAAAGCATAATTCCGGCGAGTAATGGTCCGCGGCTAAACTCACGCCCAGTGCGATATTAATATTATGGGAAAGACAACGCGTGCATCGTTGTAGTCGAGTAACGTTGATTTAACGCGGCTAAACTCTACGCGATTCCCCGGACATACGGGTCAACGGGCACGCACGGCATATAAAAATGATCGGATGCGATCGATCCAACATGCACTTTTTATTCGTTTAATTAATCCAATAGTACGATAATCGCACAACAATTGCATAACGTGCAAAAACGTACGCAGATTTGTACGCGGAGCGAACAATAGCTCGCTGCCGCGATCGCACGAGAAACGAGAAACGGAAATTTTTGTGACGCTTTGGACCAAATGCCTTCCAAGCGCGAAGAGTCGACGAATGAAGAGTCGATGGAATTAATATACGGTACGGTAGGAGGAAACGAAGGAGCGTCACGCGCAATGCGATATTTATGCCTCTCGAGAAACAAGCGAATGTCAGCCGCGATGAAGAAGAGAGGGGTAAGTCTCGTGTTTTTCTTCTTGGAAATAAGAATACGTATGCAGGTCGCGACAAGATATTCTGCGAAGGCGCGCGCGCGCTTCCAGTGGTAAGACCGAGTCACTGGTCAGACGCGCAGGCAGATTCGTATCGTCGTGACGTATGCGGGACGGGATATTCCGCGGACGTGAGAACATCGCGTTCCTGATACAGGGTTGTCTACTTGTCGAGAAAACGTATCTCTCTCGTCGGTCGTCCTCCCGAGAAATGGTCTTAACCGTGGTAGCTACGCGCTACCAAAACCTTCGCCGAGTCGTCGCAAGGCCGATATCCCGCGACGAACGGGACGAGCGGTTGCCGCGGAGCGGAGAGTTTTGCGGCCGCGTACGAACGACGCGAGAGATTTCGAAACATCGTGTCCCGCTCTATCTCTCTCTATTTATGTATCTCTGTAACTCGGGCAAGCAGGGAATTGTGGCCGAGATACGTTTTATCCTTTTATTCGTGATATATCAGCTCGCATGTTCCAGCTCGATCGTCTACCGATCGTGCATTCCAGGAATACCGAATCGACTTTTTGCACGCGTCCTCGCGCGAAGAAACGCGCGAACGAGCTGGCTCACTGGCTGGCTGAAAATGCGTGCGAAAGATCGAAGAATTTCGATAGCCGAGAATCGCGGCTCGCCAACTCACGGAGAGCCAAGAGAAGAGTCCTGGAAGCGTGTTCGGAATTCGCGCGAGATGGATGAATAAACGACGTACAAAACAAAATCGATCGCCCAGGCCCGAGGCCTGGCTCATTAATATCGCGCGAAATCCCTTTTGGTTTTGACGAAAAGAATGGAATTTGTTTTACGCGAATTCCCACGTTCCTCGGTCCTGTAGCAAATTCCTCGCTGGATTCGCGTCACGACGATCGCAGCGGCGATCGCAGCATACCCGAATCTGATCGAAATAGCGAGAGCTCATCAGTCGTTTTGCTTTGTGACGCGAGAAGAAAGGATCCTGCCTTTCTTCTGGCAAGCGTCGAGGATGCCGCGGTATTCTCTCGTTCCTTCCTCCCGTTAAACCGCCGTTCTCCGTAAATTGCGGTCGTCGAGCTTGCTTGACTAAGGATCAACGAGAGGCCACGTCGAAACGCGCAACGAAAAATAAACGGATAAATCTATACTTATGTTTATTGGAAACGCTGTTCCCGCCGCGGTTGTTTCCGCGGACTAAATCGGATAGATTTTAAATCAGATTTCAAAAGAGTGCGAAAAATCGCTGATTTTATCAGTTGCGCCGTGATGCGCCGCGACGTAATGTTCGCGAACAAATCGCGAACAATTAATTAATCGAGCAATTTAAACACGCGTGCTTTTAACGCGATCCCGCAACACATACTTGTTGCGTGTCGTATGTGTTGTATCGTCGACTGGGAAATATCGATTCAACGTGGTATCGCGAGCATCGCGAGCAGCGCGAGCCGATGACGATGAACGAAACGAAAAATTGTCGCGATTTAAAACCGTCCCGCCACGTATTCGTTTCGCGTAAGATTCGCGATATACCAGTCGTGTACGATGAATCATCTCCGCATTTTATATCTGGTTTTGTGTAGTATGTAAACTTAAAAATATAACGATGGAATACTCGCTGGACCGAGAAGTCCCCGAGAAGTCTCCGAGAAGACTGTTTCTCGCGACTGAACGTCCATTGCGTGAAACGAAACAGCCGCGTAAACAGCCTTCATCCGAAAGCGTACCGAGTGTCCTTAATTTAGTCTAGCGCGCAATATCACCACGTCGATTAATTAAAATTAAAGTTTCACGCGCGCCATGGCCGAATTTTTGGCGAGTCATTTGAGAGAAATTGCGGCATGAAATTCTAATTTCAATCATTTAAAATTGCCCACCGAGCCGCCGTCAGTCTCGTTACGAGACGGCTCGCTTCGTCGTGTCATTTGGATGCGCACAGAGACGCCTTTAATCCCTGGATACATCGCTGGATAGTCGTTTAAGCAAAGGAACGGAATTAAATCGTTTACTCGAGAAAGACGATCGATGTTTAGTCTTTCTTCTCGTCCAAAGCGATAGTGAAGGGAGAAACGTTCCCCCTAAATAGACGAGATAGACGAAATTAATCATCTTGAGTTCACGGTGACTGCGAAAGGAAGATGATCTTATTTTGTTCTCCCGATGTTCTCAACGACGTGTCTCCAACTGGAAAACAATTAAGCTGGTCGAATCGACGCGCCAGACGGTAGTTTCATTATTCAATCGACTCGGTGGATAATCTTAGTCGATTCGTTTCCTATCCGCGCGACACGGCGAGGAAGAAGGTTTTCATACGGATATAACTCGATATAATTTTTGCATCGACCTCGATTTCAATTTGTCCATCGTGCGCAAGCTTGATCGGCGAATAACGTCATTGCGATGTGGAGACGATGAATTATCGAGCGAGTAAAGGAATCGTTTCAAAGTGAACGGTATAAGATACAGGACGAACGACGAAACTCTTGAATTAGTGCGAGTGCTGTACGAGTACTGCGTTATCGCGCATCGTAAATTGCAAATAAGAAACACGTTGCGGCACGATAAGGATAACTGTGACGAATATGTTGTGGCAAATAGCGCAGCAGAGCTTGGCCCGTCGAGAATTGCTGACATTTAAATATATTATTTGGCGCGTGACGTAGAACGCGCACTCTCCCCCCCCCCTCCTCTCTCTCTCTCTCTCTCTCTCTCTCTCTCTCTCTCTCTCTCCTCTCTTTATGCCTTCGTCTACCTTCGTATATCCGCCAGAATGGAATTTTATATGGCGAGGAAAGGAGGCGGAGACAGCTTGCGATATCGTACCTTTGCAGATGGAAATAGTACGGCAACGGCATATTGTGTACTTTAAGGGAATTCATTCTGCGAGCCACCAAATATGCATGCAATTATGCATTTTGCATATTTATGTCCGCGGAAAAATATCTTTTTACAATCTTGTTCATTTACGATCTCGTTTATCAAAGGAATTACGTCAATTACGTCTCCGCATCGGAGAAGCGGAGGATGTAGAATTGCAATTGAGATGGGCAATTCCGAAGGTACCGACAGGCTACCTGTCGTTACCTATCGTTATCGCGACATATTATCGCGTTATTCGCTATTCGATCAATGTTTACTTTTTCTTTATACGATGACGATAATAATATCATGTATCTCATCGATACATGATTTCGTCAACGATATATGATTCGACGTTACGATCCGCCTCCTGCCACCCATCTCCCGTGTCCACGTTCGTGTACACATTCCGTATCCGATATTTAAAATATAAAGAAGGGACTCCATTATTCAGGGTTAACGAAAAGAAACGACCATACGGCATTGCAGTGGCATGCAACGTGCACTCGCAAATGGGTTGAACGTACGTATCTCGCTTCGCATGTATGTGTGTCACGAAGATACGCCAGGCATATACGCTGGATCAAAGAGAGTTGCCGCGACTTTGCAATTCGTAACGGCTCGTATTTTACTGCCACGACCGGCGACCGCGATCCAAAGATCCTCTCAAAGGAGACTGCTCGCTGCTGCCAGCAGCTGCTACTGTTTGAGCTCTCGCCGCGCATATCCGCTGCCCGCGATACTCTCTTTTCGGGATAGATAAATAAAAGGAAACACTTGGAAAATACAGTTTCTCGATACGCATATTCGACCACTGGAAATGCGTTGGTAATGCGATGGCGTAAACAGCAAAGTTTCGTCGCCCGTGATTGATGCGGTACTTTCCCCTTCGTTTCCGTTACATCGACGATGAGAATCGGTACAGATGCGTAGGTGCGAATATGTTCCGCTCGAGTGAATGTATCGCGTGAGGGAAACATTTCATGGTTGCATTAAATATTTCTTATTATCAATGCAAATCAGTTTTATGGAACGTGGAAAATGATATCGGTTTTAATTTGTAAATATCCATCGGAGCAACGTGTATGATGAGAAATGTTCACAAAAAAAAAAGAAAAAAGAAGAAAAGAGAGAGAGAGAAAAAGGAAGGAAGAAAAGCAGACGTATTTATTCGTTTCGAAGAATGGCAGATAACTGTTATATCTATCGCGTTACGTGCATGTGAATTTGAACAGGCGAGTGAATTTTAATGACTTGTATGGACATTTAATTTCCGTATCAGATATTGAATTAATTATGGCATGATCCTTGCATATTTGACGCAGCTGATTTATGAATTCTAAGCATAAGAATTATCTGTTTTATGACAACAACAACAACAACAACAACAACAATAATAATAATAATAATAATAATAATAATAATAATATATCGAAGAATCATCGCATGATCACCACGTCGTCGCCGTCAGATATACGATTAATCTGTCGTTAATTATACGTATCTATATATATATATATATATATATATATATATATATATATATATATATGTATATATACATGAACATGCGCAAAATGAAACGAGACAAATCGCATGTCCAATTTCGCATTGATCAGCGATGGTCGCTATCAATATTGATGCCATACGTTGCTTGTGAATACGGCTCGATATCGGTTCCCAACCGAGTTGTCTGATCAAGACGGTGAATATCTACTGCATCTCTAATGCTTTGAGCCAGCGAGCTAAGCAAAGCCGCATAGCGTATGTGAAACTAATCGCTGATAACCAGCTTGTACAGCTTATTATGGCTAAACGATAACCATAGCCATAGCCATAGAGCACAATGTCCGAGAATGAGAATTGCGAGCGAATGTAATTGCGCCGTATACACCACCGTGTACACGTATTAGTCACAACCAGATATTTGCTTCTCAAAATAAAACGGGTGAGATAAAGTATTTCGTGCCATAAAAGAACGTATCGTCAAATGAAATATTTTTCCACGTTGCGTGCAGATATGGTTTTCGAATTAAAAATGATACGATGCACTTTACTTTGCCGTTTCTATGAATCAGAGCGTATATCTTTAGCGTAGACTTCATTTCACGCCGTTATGATTTCTCTCGTAGTCGACATTATTATTCGAGTGCGGGATGATTTTTCTTTTCGAACGCGAGCGTTCGGAACAAGGTTTCAATTTTATTTTTCCGATTAATCATTGATCATAAATTAATAAAATAAAATAATAAATTAATCATCTCTCAAATTAGTTGTCCGAGATAAATGAGAATGAACAGCGCTTTATCGAAAGAGCTCGAGCTCTCGAATGGAACTTGCTTCGCCTGACATTGATTTTTCATTGCTAAAGATACTTGTAGATACTAAAGATAATTACATCGATACGCGGTCACGTGCGATCTAGTCTGGTTGAATCGGTTACCGGATCACGCGACAATTACAAGTCCGGCCATCGCGACAAAAAACTACTACTTTTATCAGCCGAGCTGATCGGTTATATGCAACAGTGATCACGTGCGAGCGTGCACGTGTTCGCCACGCTCGTCAACGACAATGGGTATGCGCGTGTAGTCGCGTTTGAGACGCTACAACTTGCCGAAAAATCGATGCGACAACAAACTGGGACAAACGCAGGTTATCGGCTTTAAACGTTCCGCGTATGCCGTATGCCGTATGCCGTGTTCATTGCACATGCTCTCATTGTGGCAAGTACAGATGGGAATATTGATACGAGTTAAAATAATAAAATAATAAAATTGTGAATTAAGAAATATTATAAAAATTTCATTGGATAAAAGTTCATAAAAGTTCCATCGGATTAATGGATAATTAAAATTAAGAAAGTGGAAAATAAGATCTCTTGTCTCTGGGCAACTGCCCAGGTGATACGAAAGAAACGTGAACAGATTGCGAACACATTGCGAGAGAATCAGAGTCAACATCGTGAGAAGAGGAACAGCATTGAAACATTCGATTTGCTTTTATACTTTATTGTATACTTTCCAAACGAGTAACTTATAAACTTTAAAACTTTAAAAATGCTTGTTGAATCTTTAATAGATTGCACAACAATTAATCTGATTATTTTAATGAAACTCTCGGATGTGAAAATCTAGTATCATCTAAAACGATATGTTACTTGATTACCAATGTAATCAAGCTGTATTATAGAGTATGCATAATTAATATTGAAATTAATATTCAATATTTTGTACCTAATTGCAATTATATTAGTTAAATGCATCCATATTTCATGCGTGCGCGCACGTGCGCTCGTAAATCTGCTCTTTTTTTTAAATTGCGCAATGATTAGTGCAATAAGTAAAACAAATAATGTAATCGGAGTCATAACGTGCAATCAAATGCAATTTTTGTGTAAAGTTATCGAAAAACAAAAGAGAAGAGTCTCGCGTGCGGAAAGATGGATTATTTAGAATTTCTGTTACGAGAATAGGCATGAAAATAACGCTGAATTCATGGGCGGCATCGGTGAAGATGCGCGATTTTAAATCAGAACATAAAACGTGCGTAAATTGGCTAAATTGCTTGGATAACGGCACGAGGAACGGAAGAAGACAAACGAAAAGCAAGCCAGTTTGGCATGCGCATCCGTTGTCATGGTGATCCATTATAGCGTTACGTACTAATGTTTTGCTAGGTACATTAATGTATACCAAAATTTGCATGAGCAAACTCATAGGGGCAAGGAAGGATTTTTCGCGCATGTGCATCATACAGGTTAAACGGATACAATTTGATATCATTTAATTTAGAATAACATTTAAAGAACGCGCAAAAATAAGAATTAAATATTTTTTAAAATAAAATCAATCATTTCATCGAAATTCTACTTTATTCGCTTAATTCCGCCACTACGATAAAATAATTGCTCTTAATCGAAGAAGAGAATATTTCTGAGATGGTTATACTCGAGCTATCAGTAAGTTGTACCGGAGCTATTTATTACGATGATTGATGCACGATTAAAAGCAAAAAACTTCGCCACGAAAGGTTCTTTATATGTATATATATATATATATATATATATATATATATATATATATCTCAAGAATAAATATCGATATCCAAGATACGATATCCCGATCTATTTAGCGAGTTCTCCGTTGCATTTTGCCCGTGTATCTGTGAGATCAAAGTGTTCGTATTCATTTACGTACATTTACGCTGATCGAATTTCATAAAAGTTTCAGCACGGTGCCGCCCTGCACGCGCCTACGAATACCCGTCGAATGCTTTATGTCGTATAATATGCAACGCCTCGATATCTGATATTAAAAGTGCTTCAGCGGATCCTTACATCCTTACATTTAAAGTGACACGATATCGCGCGTACTTTGAGATGCGGTACATACATACCCTTGGACCGATAAAACTTTAACTGGAACGGTCTTTTACGGTCTGTTATGACCGTACAATCTATCGTAGCTATTCTTTTGATTTCTGAGACGTACGATTCGAACGATACATCTTATTTTGGGAGTA
The DNA here is from genome assembly GCA_020341155.1 of Eciton burchellii. NCBI lineage: Eukaryota > Metazoa > Arthropoda > Insecta > Hymenoptera > Formicidae > Eciton > Eciton burchellii. Next base: position 76,876 of record JAHMML010000023.1, read on the forward strand.
GGAAGTTGTTTAGAGCTCTCGTCGCAACTTTCGACGCAAGAGCAACGTAACTTATGGCGTGCACGGAAGACGGATGAGAGCCGCCCGACCGATATCCCTTGAGAATAGCAGAAATATCAAATGAATACGATGACAATGTGCGGCATGTTGCCATTCCCGGAAGGACATTGGCTAAGGATATCGCGATGCGAATTGAGAATGTTCCCAACCGGACTCGTAGCGAAACTGACATTAACGTCGCGCGACCATGCATATCGCAGGATAGATCTTGTCAGAATTGTTGTGTGCGCGAATGCACCCTCGTGAATGAACATTTCTGTACATAAACGATCCAGCGTCACTCGCGAATGAAGTGAAGCTTGCTTATAAGATCGAATGGAATCGAATAAGTATTTTGAAAGTATTTCCAAAGTCCGACGTGTAATTGCAAGCGAATGAATTGGACTGTCGATATTGTCATCAGCGTGAAAAAGATTTGAGAGAAAAGAACACGTTGTCGCGTTCAGGCGATGTGATCTTCTTCGCGATGCATCGTTGTTGCGTCGAAAGTTATCATCTGGAAATCAAACCGGCCTGGTCTGGTCTGGTAACGGGAACGCGGTAACGTTCAAATCGATCCATCGATTGAATCCGAACGCTTGTTCATCAACGGTTACCGCAGCGAAGGCGAAAATCAGACGAGTCAGTAGTTTTCGCGATAATGAACTTTTAACTTATTTAAGATATCGAGGTCACCACTTTGCGGGAACCGCCGACAAGCGGAACAAAGTCGCGACAAGTCGCCTTGCTGGAATATCTCGATCGACGTGTGAATGGCAGCGTCGACGAAAAGGAGTTCTCTTCTTAACATTACTCGCGCGCGCGCGCGCGAGCGTTTTGGAAACATTAAGAAGACGCGAAAGTCGATACCATTGTCTTGGCAAAGTGACCAAGTCACGAGCAACGTCAGCGCGTGGAAAATGCAAAGTCTGACGGGCGGAAGAATGCTCGATGTCTCGCGATGAATCATTTTCCGGAGAAAAGAGCTTCGCGAACGGAAAGATTCTGACGCGCGTAAAAGATTCTGTCGTATCGCGACAAATTTCGGATAATGTCAACGATATCGTTCGAACTTGTCGAGCCGTTTGAGCTGAAACGGCATCAACGAAAACTACAAACGATAAACGTAGTAAGGGCACAAAGGAGTCGCGTTGGAATAAAAGGAGATAGATTTTAGAGCTTGCGTTAATTCGATAATGAGGATGGAAAGATGTTGAAACCCCCCGATTGAATTATCGTCTATTAGTCTATCAGTCTATGTTTAGTGCACAGTTTGAAGAATTTATTTCCGCTCGTGGAATCGAAGGCCTCTTTCTGATGTGAAATCGAACTCGAATCGGATATCTGCTTTCTGCATCGATCAGCATTACGCGGATCAATAATCGAATAGACGTTTGCAAAACGTTATTTGTCTTGATTCTCGTTACTCTTGATCGATTCGAGCGCATCAACGAAAGAAATGACGGATTTAATTCACGTCGCAAGAATTATTGTTACGGGAACGAGATGATTTCCGAAAAGCGGAGAATGCAATGCAAACGACATTATCGTGAGATTGGACAACAGGCGTCCGATCTACATCGCGCGCGGCATTCCGGTTTGGCGTTGCGCGTCACGACACTTTAATTGTTGCGGTAAGTCAACAACGGAAATGATAAAAGATAAATGTACGATATCCGCGTCGCGCTCGACGAACTTTTACCCTTCTTCTCAGCTAAACTTTTTTTTAACAGCGAGTAGTCAACGCACGAGTCTCTTGCTGCATTTGACGTTGAAAGGATGTACCGAGTACCGAATGATCGTACGGAATCACGCTTACGCGATTGACGCGTACGCGTTTACAGGGCCATGCTGTTACGAACAAAGCTTCAATGACGAATTTAGCGACTCAACGATCGCACGTTTCGTGTCGCGCGGAACACCATGCCGCAATCGCGGAACACGGGTCCAGCAGTTAGTCACTGTTGGCGGTTCAACAATCGGATCGCGATGGCATTGCGGCGTATCACGGCAGAGCGAGACACAGAGCCGTATCACGGCTCGCGCGTAGCAACATTGAACAACATTTTGTACGTGCTCGTTGCCGCGTTTGTTTATCGGATCGGCAAAACTGTACCTTTACATATCGCGGCGCGTTTTTTTCCCCAACTACGCGATTACGTTCGACATTACGTTGAATGAATCTGGTGGGATTTGTGAAATTTCTGCATGTCCCGCACGTTAGAAGCATCGCGAGTAATGTCATTGATTTGATTTTCGGTCTTCGGTCTTCCGTGGAGTGTTTCGAACTCGTGGCATGGGATAGCGTTGCGTAGCATCGCTACCGCTGCGAGAGCGGTCTGTGGAAATCGGATGGCAAAGTTCTCGCGGTGCGCAGTGTCGCGTCAAACCCCCAAGCGGATTAATTTAAGGGACAGATAAATCATGGTGCTATCTCGGTAACTACGGCAAAAACATTTATCTTCTGGCCGCTACGGCTGGAAGCGCAAACGCGTACATTCCGCTCGCTCGCAAACCAGTCCCGTTATAATGACGTGAATCGCGTGCGGCTAATTCACTGCGACCGATGCGGTTCGGTCTTCTTCTCGTTGCACTTTTATGTTTTACGTGCGAATGTCGAGTAATCCAGTATCAGTAATTCGATTGACGTATTGACGTATCATGCGCGTATAACTAAAATAAGCGAAGTAAAAATGCGATCGATGAACTGCCTGTTCACGCTTCGTTGCCTCGGCGAATCGATTTTGCTCGATGCTCGATGATCTTTTGACTCTTCGCGCTTCGCGCAAGCCGCTGAGAAGTGACGCTTTTGAGAAGCGACGATTCCACCGATTTAAAATCCTCGCCAGACACGAGCCAGAGACGAGCGGAGATAGATGCTGCGAACGCAACGCAAGAGGAAACACGGGAAAGTCGTGACCATTAGGGGATTAACGACGATAAAGCGATGTAATAAGGAGAGGACATCATTTCACTCGGGACAACGCGCGTTGTCCTACGGGTCGTAATGAATTACGGCTCGTTTTAAAGAGTCCTCCTTATCGTCGTCCGTGCTCACGACGAGCGGTATATTAAAATCGGCATTTCTCTCGCGGCAGCGAATCATGTCTTCTGCCGGTTTCGAAGGCACGCATCGCCGTTAAAAGTTTCGCTGTTTCATCGTGTTCGTCATCTTGGCGAAATCAGTGATTGGTGAGGTCAGTATCGTTAGATGCTCTCGCTAAAGAATTTATCCGGACGGGTTAGCGCAACGAAAATGTCATCTCTCGTCAAACTGTCGGGCATGGTTTTCGCTACGTACGGATATGTACGAGGAACGAATGTGCCGAACGCGTGAGACTCCGTTATATCATACTTGACATACTTGCCATCATCACCCGTGTAACCCGTTAAAGCACTTGCACACAAGGATGCGAATAAATGCATGAAGGTTTACGTAAACCGAATCGTATATTCCCCGGGCCTCCCGTCTGGCTGTCCGAATTCCTTTTCTCGTAAAAAGACACGTTCAAAATCGGGAAAACCGCGAAGATAGCGAAACCGGGCACTGAATATCTCTGAATATCTAGAATATCTAAAAAACGTATGTTTATCGTTATCGATAGACAGCGATGCATCGGAAATGTTCCGATGTGCGAAATTTTACTGTCTACTTGAAATCGATGTTCCATCATCGTTTCGTTCGAGAAATATCGATCGAATAGACTGACACGAGCGCCGAATCGCGATCGATCGGTAAATGCCGCGAGACATACACGTATACGCGCATATGTACACGTGACGCAGGAGGATTCGTTCCTCCTCTCTCTTTACGTTTCATTGATAACAGTAGTGTCTCCGATCGTTCCTCTTGGTGATCCTTTCCATCGCCTTTCGCTGGTCCACAGAGAGTTCCGATGATCATTCGTCACGGCCGCAAGGATGCCACGAACATTCGATCATCGTACACGCGTGAGTATCGCGTCGATGCGTGCACCCACCAATTGCGTCCAACGCAATCACGCGAGATGATTCCTCGCGTGATGATGCGAGCGACGATAAAAAAACGCATCGCATCGCATCGCAGTCGTCAAAGGTTTCGACAAGGAACGCGGATAATGGCCTCTTTTCGTTGCCCAACTCTTTGACCGAGGATTATCGTAACGCGATGCTCGCGAACGTATTTTTGGAAAATTCCGCTATTAACGTTGACGACCATTTGGAAATTGTCCAAATCTTCCTGCCGAGAGGATTCCATCGAGAATTCCGTCGACGCGGTCGACTAGTCGGCAGGGCACGCGCACGGTATAATTAACCGCTGAATATTCGGCTCGGATGAACGCAGGATGAATAAACGAATGAATTTGCGCGTAAACGCGCGAGCGTTGGACTCTGAAATTCGTAATTCAGCGTAAACACGATCGAGGTCGCGCGAACCTCGAGCGAACTTCATCGCTCGAGCCTCTCCGACCCGTTTACCCGTATCGAGGCGCGGCGTATACCGTTTCGATTTTATACTCGTGGAAAGAGAAACGTCGATGTATACCGCGTCGATGTTTGCCGCGAGAGTGGAAGCCGGCCAGCGTACATCCGAGATTTTTATTCCATCGCCGCGAGGCCGACGATATTTTTTATATCCGGTCTAACCGCGCCGTTCGCTGCGAAGAACCCTGCCTTCCTCGACCGTGCCGCGTCAACGTGCCGCGTAAAGAACAACGAGTACTACAACGCGCGGATGGAGAACGTTCATTCGTCCGCGGACGATAAGATAGTCGCGCGAATAGTTTCTCTTCGTTCTCCTTGAAGAGGGCGGCGGACCCTGGAAGAAACACCGTTCCACCGATTAAAGAAGAATTTTCATTTTCCGCTGCTTTGTTGGTAATAACCTTGGTTGTCCGTTAAACTGTACGTGTTACTGAAAGTGAGGATTGCTCTGGAAAATAATTTCCATTCTTGGCAAATAGCTGCGGAAATAAAAATAGATACCAGAATGATAAAATGACAGCGTTAAAATTCGAATCCCGTGAGTTATTTTTCTTTCTCCTTCTCTCGCTCTCTCTTGGAGCCAGCATCGCGCAAATAAATACTCATGGCTACGCGAATCCGGTAGTTTTGTCGTCTCTAAGCTCGATCTCCGTAGATACGTTTCACTTAAAGTACCAAACTGTACCTGCTCGAAAAAGACGACAGGATTTTCTCGGATCAAGAAGCTATCCGGAAATGTCTAGTCGGTAATTTCACTTGACGTTAGGGATACTGAGAAGATACAATCCGGATACGCTTCCAGACTGATGGCAAATCTTTGGCTCTACATCTATTTGTCTGTCCTCTGAAGAGGCTTTTATCTTCTGAGAGATAGAAGTCTTATGCACGCGCACATATAATCGTCATTCGTGATTACTTTTATGTTCGATTTACTCCGTTTCAAAGTTCCTAACGATTCCTTTATCCATGATGCTCCTACACTTATCGCGCGCCTGGATTTTTCATCACCGTCAAGCTGGCTGGCTTTTGTACCTCTAGGATAATTTCGACATGACGAGCGCGCGCTCAAGGAGCAAACCTACTTGATGCGCAACGGGTCTCGATTCTCGTCGACGTCACGCGACGTTGCAGCGTGGCTGTGGAGACATCTGGGGAGCGGGATAATAAAACGAAGACCTCGAGCGATTATTTAATTAAGTCGAAGAGAGCTGAAAGCGGGCGAAAGTAAGTACGAGCGGCACGATAAATCGTGGTGCGGACTTATTAGCCTTTCATGCGGATCTACCTCGTGCCTTCTCGTTCTCGCTCCGTTGATCCGGGAGATTCTCAATTTCCTGACGACAGAGCGCGCGACGTCAACGTCGACGTCGACGTCGACGTCGACGACGACGGGGTGACGGAGGCGGTGGCGGCGGCGGCGGCGGCGGCGGCGGCGGCGGTATCGGCAGCGGCATCAGCGTCGACATCAGCGTCGGCTGGCCTGGCTATCCTCCCTGTGTATTCGCGCTGCTTGGAGCCTAGCGCTTGCTCGTCGCTGTTGCATTATTAACCGGGACTTGTTAACGTCCTTTCTTCCTCGTCTTTCGTAGAAGCGGCCATCCCAGCACCGCGGTATACATGCTCTCTCCATGCTCCGCAAGTGTACATTGTATACTTCTCACGAGCATCGCGGTCTACCAGTGGCTCTATGCGATCTTACGTAATGCTGGCATTCCGCTACGCGCGGATTAATTAATTTCTTAACAACGGAATTCTTCCCGGAAACCAAACGTACATTCGAGACTCGAATAGAGAGAATTTCGTCGTCTTCTTGAAAATGAAAATTAGCAAATTACGAGGATTAGACGAAGAGCAGTTGCGGGACATATACGTGCTATGTGCGATATACGTAACGTAAACGTACAAAAACACATTGTATAGAGGCGACTTGGTAATCTCGCAGTCACGATCGCCATCGAATAACGTAATAATATTACGTATTACATAGAGTAATACGAGTTTTACACGGGAAGAATCGTTGCGCGCTCACTCTTACGATAAAGGATAAACTTGCTGCGCAGAATGCGACACGAACGGATTCGAGAGCGCTCCTGAAAACCCATATTTAATTACGCTCGGCGAGCGTCACGCTTTTCCCCGTTCTCGATTTTAATAAGGATTCCGACGGAGACATAAAATTTCACGACTATCCGCTCATTGAAATTCTACTCGTTCCAAGCCGATCGGTGGACACACGTGACGGGGCTGACAACCCCTTTCTTGGCCTAGTCTACCGCCGTTCGGAGAGGAATAAGACGAGATCATTTAAAATAAAAATGATCGCGAATGAAAATCCAATCAAGCTGGAACCGGAAAACTCTGCGAGTTTGAAGATCGTCGCGGAGTCTGGAGGAGCAATGATTCGTACAAAGGAAAAGACGATGGTGGAGTGCACTTTATGCGACGATGCTTGCCGCGCGACGCAACGCAATCTCCCTGGACACCGCAACACTTGAATATTTTGAATACGCAACGCGGCCGTTTCTGTATAGAGATATCGAATGATATACGATTTTGTAAATGGCTATCCTATGTAACCATGCATCATGTGCGACATGTGTAACGCTCGTCGTCGTCTCGAGCTTCAGTTTGCAATTTATAAACACGGCGTAACGCCTCGATGAAAGAGGGAAGAGTAATCTTTAAACCGTACGAGATAAACCTCTTCCCTCGGATGAACGGCCGCATTGAAGAAGCTGCCGCATAAATAAGCAAGCAAGACTTGCCGTCTTTAAAGAAGGAACAAGGACGAGGACAGAGCGATGGAAGAGAATTGAGATATATTCTTTCGTAGCTCGCTGCAGTTGCAACTGCACCGGACGTTAACGCCGCTCGTTTCCTGCTCTCGTCTCGTCTCTGAAATCTTGGTCCTCTCGTGAAACTTGTTCGCGCGGCAGTTGTTTCTTGCGGAATGAGAGGCAAAATGAAGGCAAAAAAGCCGGATAAAGGCGAAAAAGAAGCGATGGGCCGAAGATAGGGAGGACAGCGTCGTTTGCAACAAAGACCGAAGTAATCCTGATTATTATTCCGGATTTTGATAATCCGCTCCCAACAGTCCTGAAGATCGGTCGAATAACAAAGTTTGGACCGCAACTTTCATGAGAATCGTAAACGAATAACAGTGGAGAAACGAGAGTAGCCGCAGTGTGTGCGACAGCTGTGATTGATTTCGCCGGCGAAAGCTCTCTTTACGCGCGTCGGTTTTATCGCGCGTAATTAAGCCCTTATTAGTGGCGGAACCACGTCGGAGATCGGTGCACTTTGGCACAACCGCAAGTGTGTACGAGTGCACACACGGATACGGACTTTCGACGATTCTTCAACGAGCGGTGTTACTCTTTCCCGAACAAGGATTGCACGATGAAATGATGAGTCTTGTTTCGGATTATAATTCGCCGTCGATGTATGTCGTACGTTGAATTCTTCTAGCGCAGCAGTTTGTTGCGGTAGCTCTGTCGTTTTAATAATTAATCGACGCTGCTTGACTCGAGATCGGCGACCGCAGCGAAAATAACCCGACGCGTTTAGATACTCGTTCCATTACATACAGATGTATAATTACTTTATTAATACGTATAAATAAACTAAATTTAATTCGTTTAAGAGAAATACAATAGATCGGAATACCAGAATAGCGTTCCGTAGTGTCGAATATCGTGGCGCGATATAATTATTGGTTGTGCATATTGCATTGCGCGATAATTTTAGCGGCCTGTTTCAACGGACAGAATCGAGCACGGCATCAAAAATAACGCGCCGGTAGGAATTATTACTGATCGTCATCGAGACAAAGGCGGGACGAAATATCGCGGTAGAGACATTTCGCACTAAAATTGGACCATAATTTTTCTAGCGGATGATTTTTCTAAAATCAATGCCCGCAATTTACCTCGAATGCCGTTCCCTTTTCGAGGAACGAGCTTGTTACGTTGCGCGATCGATACATGAGCCCGAAAGTCCGATACACATTACGTCGTACAAACAACGAACAATGACATCGGAGAATATTTTCATTGCAAAATCCGAAACGGCGGAATTGCAAACGAATGCGGATTAGCATTCGTCAAAGGCGAAGACGAGCATCTGAAATGTTAAAGTCATGAGCGAGAGCTTTCGATCTCTTGCATCGAGTTGCGCTTGTCGAGTGGTTGCGCTCCCGATGACAGCCGTGATGACGATGACGCTTGTATGAAATGTCGCGAGCGAGCCGATGAAAGGAGCCACGAGATGGCGAGTTTGACGAGAAACTTGGACGAGAGTTCCTCGTTCCTCGCGTAGCTATCCTGCGAGAAGAGGATAGAAATATCCAAAGTATACGAAAGCTCTCGCCCCTCGATCTCGAGCTCGAGCCTCGGTACAACGAAGAGATGCCGTTTCGCGTTGGTCCAGCTCGCCGGTTCGTTCGCCTCGCTCGAAGGAAGAATTCCCAACGCGAGATATCCGACGATAGGATGAATCTCGTTTCGTCGGTTCGACAATCATCGGCAACGTCGTAATAACGTCGTCGCGCGGCGAAGATTTCGAGAGAGAAGACGGAGCGCGGTCCATCGTTTCTGGCGATTCATCTTTACTCGTGGAGAGCACGCTGAAGAGGACCGTTGCGAAGGACGGGACCGCGAGTGAGTCGCTCGAGAGGAGAGAAAACGAGGAGCTCGGCCGACGTCCGAGACTCGCTAAGTGAATACCGAACAAACACTAGAACGAACGAAGAGAGCTTCGCGAATCATCCGAGGGACTCTTCCTCTTCGTCGAAACGGTGTAGATACGGTGTAGGATTATGCGCGAGAGCAGAAATTGAAAGAGCAGGAGAGAAGAAGAGAAAGGTAATTGCAAGCTTCGCCTTGTTATCCAAGCACTCGTTCGAATTTCTGCAAAATGATATCAAGGTGGATATCGGTTATGCCACGTCTATCAATTTCGATGCCGAAGAAAACATACGAGTCCTTCCTTTCGTGTCGATCCGATAATTTGTCCTCATCATACGTCCGTCATGATTGAGAAACTACATCGCTGCAACGTTTCACCGTTGAGTCCATCGTTCGTTTAGAAATTCGATTTAATCTTGATGATACATGTGTTATCTCTCGTTTGTTTGTTTCACGATTGCGAGATTCTCGCAGGACAATTTGTAAAATATCCAATTAAGTACGTACGTATCGACTATCTCGTGGAATAACGTGGCTCTCGATATCTCTCGCGATCGATAGCGACCCCGAAATGCAAATAGCGGCGACATTTGTCAATGGTGTTTCCCGTTGAACCGAGCTTAATGAGGCGAATCAGCAGCCAGCCTGATTTTCACGTTACAATCTCGCGATGGTTGTTAAAACCGTGTAACAAGCTGTGCTTGTATCGGAAGAATGCGTTAATTAACGCGGATAACTCGAGATTGCTGTTTGTTTCGGCCAATTTCTAGGATGCGCCACCATAGAATGCGGTGGATTAAAAAGCGACACGTATTTATGCGATACGAAAAGATGCCGCAATGTCGTGAGACATCGCGATGTCGAGTCTCGAGCGCAAATCGTTCGAGTGAATCGAACGCTTGCCTCCCCATTCTTCGCGCTGAAGTTGATCTCTCTCTCTCTCTCTCTCTCTCTCTCTCTCTCTCTCTCTCTCTCTCTCTCTCTTTCTCTTTTCTCTCTTGCGACATCTCGTACAAGTGATCGATTGATGGAGATGCAACGAGTCTCTCGACGATTCTTTCCGTTGTGACAGTTGATTTCCGTTATTTACGATTTTCAAGAACGTTTGCTCAACGATCGGATGATTTTCGGGCGTTGTAAAAGGACATCGCCGAAACGTGTCGGTTCATACGTATCGCGCGGGATCGATATGATCGAGCGATCGGTTTAAGCCTGGCGAGGGAAGGTAAATAGCGACGTTAAAACCGTGTTCAACCAAACGGCCAAACGGCCATCGTTTCGCATATCAGCAGAAGCGCGCCGATGATGTATTTTTAGTCGATGAATATTGTACGCCCGCGCTCTCCCGATGGACCGCTGTTGTCGAAGCTGGCAACATCATCGTCTCTCTCTCTCTCTCTCTCTCTCTCTCTCTCTCTCTCTCTCTCTCTCTCTCTCTCTCTCTCTCTCTCTCTCTCTCGCTCTCGCTCTCGCTCTCGCTCTCGCTTATCCTTTCCCTCTTCGGAATGCACAAGCGTCACGGCGACCGCGCAGTCGAGTGGGCTTTAATGAAGACACGGACACAATGCGGTTCCGGCCGCGGCGTCTCTAACGAGATAATCAAACAAAAATCGATGCGCCGACGAGCCATGCTCGTCTCCCTTCGTCAGTTTAAACCCTTTGGGCGCTAACCGTTCTCCGAGCGAACGCGGGACCCGATTAATGTGCATTTAATCGTGACGACCTCCTTGTCGATAGTTTCGATAAAGTTTGGGATAATTAAGATTGGACAAATTTTCCTTTCGATTCTTTTCGAAGCGGAAAGCCGACTTGTTCTCGCAACATCGAGCAAGCGCGCGTTAGTCGGACTCGATCGTCCGTGCGCCTTCGTCCATCTGAACTTGGAGACGAATCTTTGAACCTTTACTACGTTTAGTATATTTAGTATGTAGGATATTTCTATCCTGATGGAATTGCTAAGTATGATGGGTTTTCGACGCCTCAAATTAATAGAACAATAAGTAAAGAAACTCTTTATTCTTCTTCGCAAAGATATAACATCTCTCGATAGGCTAGTTGATTCCACAGGCTTCGCCGTTCATACTCTACAATTATTCGACTACTGGCTCAACAACTGCCACCTTCACTATTACTGCTCTCACACGCTGTCTGTCACACTTTCTCGTCTTTGCTGCCCTCGTCCTTTATATACCCAAAAACCTACATTTGTGTGCTACATTTCAGAATTGTCGGCCAATCGCTACATATCATCTGGATGAATCACGTCGTCTCGCGAGTGTCAAGTGGCTTCTTTCGCGGTTGTCCTTTGTTCTGGACGCAACACGTCCAATATACGCATGTGCGGCTTCTCTGATTACAAGCTTTTGGTACATGCCGCCACCGATAATCCCTTTCTTCTATAGTACAAATATATTTAGTATACGGTGATACAGATATACTAGAACTGATCGATTTTGATCGATGGTCAAATCGATTTTCAACGGTCGTTCATCCATGGAGGTTTTCACTTTTCCTCCTTTAGGTCTGAATTCGTCGTCGACGTGACGATTCCCCATTCGCATCAAAGTTTATCGTCACGCACGCAGGAAAGCTGACTTTTACTACATGAACACAATCAGAGTAGAGAGAAGAAAAATGAGAGATCGAAGCATGTCTTGCTGGACACGCGACGTTACATGATCCGAGTTAACGCGTCGAACGGCGCTTCTTTGTCCGACCGAGAACGAAGGAGGGAATAAAATAAAAGATGCGTTTAGTATCGCGCGATTCTCGAATTTATTGCTGACAGCGAATAAATTCGAGACGGATTTACACTGGCCTCTCTCTGGTCACTCGGTATTTCTGGCGAAACGGTGATCGATGGGCAAATACGTCTTTGCCAATATCACCGGATGCAGCGACGCAGCGCGTAAAGTACCGTAACGGCCAATAACAAAAGGATTACGACTTTTTTTTTCGACCCTCACGGTCGAACTTTACGAGGGCAACAGTAGCGCTGCCGCGCCGAGGAATAGGCATAGGCATATTAATTAAAAAAATAGAATTCGTCTTTGTTGAGACGATTCAGCCGAAACGGAGAACGCACATTCGTGCGTCGTACGGAAGCAAGACTTTAATCGACATGCGTACAGACGAGTCGCACGTACGGATAGCAATTTCGCCAGAGACATGATTAGCTTGATTAATTAGAGTCCCCAGTCGAATATGCTGCGTCGATTATTTGATATTTGCGCATCGCTGTCGTGATAATCGATTCGTATGATCTTAGACATTGCGGGAAGCTATATCGTTTACCGTTTGTCGAGATATGCTTCCAGGAGCAAAGATTACTTGACTTATATGGATACTTATCTGACGCGTGGCGACGCTCATCTCAGATTTACGCACAGACCTGTCATGTACAGATAACTCTATTATTTCTATCGAATCGTCATTAGAAATGAGGCTTTCGTCTTTAATTTGTCTCCATGCACGTCGAATGTAACGAATGTTCGTTTAATTAGATCGTTTGATGAAACGAAACGATGACGCCGGAACTGACTGACGCGAAAAATCGGCCATTGAGGGAAGAGCCGACCGGTAATGGATTCATCCCGCAGGAACGAAGGAACGAAGCGACGAAAAGAGGAAACGAGAAATTGTTGTCTCCATCGTACCGGTAATGCACGAGTATGCGTGCGCGATGCAGTTTCGCTTGAATCGCATGATCCGAAAAAGCATTTACGCTCCGAAAGTAACGTAAACAAAAGCGTAGCATCGACGTCGGCGGAAGTCCGCTTTGCCGAATCGTACACCGATAGACGAGCCGCTCTCTTGTTCTCTGACAACTCTCTCGATGGTGTTGGTTCGGTTCCCCCCGCCCCTCTCCCTCTTCCGTCTCATACGTTGCACCAGCGCCAAAAATGTCATCGCCCCGAGATAAATCCTTTTCATCGAGATCAGTCGGCGGGAATCCGCCGTCGAGGTGTACGTAAACGGTAACGCGCGAACGTATTAAATTCGTTGGAGCTTACTGCGAAAACCGTAATCAGACGCGCGGCCGCGCGTAGATCAGTACGTAAACTACGGAATAACGTAAACCGTGTATTCCTTCTGGATTCTCGAGGCAACGATACAACGAAGCGGGATCTTACGATTCTCGATCGTAGGACAATTATAATCTTTCAGCGGGATTTGCGAAAGTCACGTTCGGCGCAAAGCCGAGCGATCGACACTCTGACAAGTTTCAGACTCGGATGCGACTCACGTAGCAGACCCCACTGGATGAAAAATCTTGGCTATAATTCATCTCGAGCTGTACTCCTTCTTAACTGGTATACGGGTCTCCTCGGCATCCGTGCCTATGTACGTGTGCGCAGCTAGAGATTGCTCGAGAATATAAAATCACGTAATAGAAAACGGTACATAGACGAGACGACATTACGTACACGGTGCGTACGCAATGTGAACGGTGCATTCCTTTATTTTATAAATCTGACATGTTATTTACGAGAATGATGAAATAGTCATCGAGTATCGCTTGTCGTTGCAACATGCCGCAATTTTTATCGCTTTTGAAACCGAAAATCTGCCTAAAAAGGCAGCTTTTAGGCAGATCGCTCGAGATAGGACGCGTTCGGTGGAATGGCATATTGCCAAAAATTATGAAACGATATGCCATTAACTGCAATTTGATTAATTCGAGAAATCGCATCAAGATCAAGCCGCCATATGATGCAAATCTTCATACGATTCTGTTATCCGTGCTTTTTTTCTTTTTTCACTTTGTATGATTCGATCATCGTCGAAGGTAAACGGCGTAAATTGCCTCGAAACACAAAATACAACTCCCGCTTTCGCCGCAAACGTTTCGCGATTGAAATTATTTCGAGCCCTTCGAGGTAGAAGATAGATCTGTCAACGTCGACTCTCAAACGTCGGTGTTTTTTTACATTTTTTTAAAACTTGCAATCGCACCATTTGCTCGATGGAGAATACGCGATTCAAAGTCGGTGGTAAAAGGGCAATAGTCATTACGTGATCGCGGGATCATTGCGTCAGCTAATGCGTCAGTTAATTTATATCTCTTCTTTTCTCATTTGTTAGATTTTTGTCAAATTGCGATGACAAGATCCGATGATATACGAAAATCCTGGAACAAGAGCAACGATAATCGAGAATTATTCCGCGAAACTACGAGAAATTGCGAGGAGTTAATATCCGAGAAGCGAGATCCGCAAATATTCGCGAGATTCGCGGTTTCGCGAATCAGGACGCAGAACAATCGAGAATATTATTCGTACCTTCTGAGATAGTCTGGCTCTTTTAATCTCACGATGTTCGCTCTGGCTGTCTCCGCGCGAAATAAATCATTCTGGTGTATACACGCTCGCTTATAACTCGATATCTGGATACATGTACAACGTCTCATTGCGAATGAAATATAGCACGCGGGAACATAAGAGAACATCGTTGATCCGCGAAACAAATATTTCCGTATCTCGCGCGCGCACATACCGATTTAAAAATTGCGAGCAGTTTTCCAAGCGTGTTTCTAATCTTAGCGAATCGAGGGAAAGTTTTGCCGAAATAATTTCGCATCGATGTCGTACGCGAGAAACGAATAAATCATAGCTTGTTACATGTTTGCATCCTACACTTTCTATTTACGAATTATTTGTTTGAGAAGATCGAAGAAGAGAGAGAGAGAGAGAGGGAGGGGGGGGGGAAGAAAAGAGAGTAATCAACCTGCGACTCTGAACGACTTTTTACAAGAATGGCACTTTGTAAATCACTCGATGTATAATTTAAAGATAATAGATTGCGCGATAATACGGATGGTATTAAGAACAAGCATCGCGCAAAGTTCTAATCGTATTGTCTGCCGATCGCACGTCATAACTAATGACCGAGTTTTGCCTCCGCGGCCCATCATCCGTCACGGATGCCTAACGCTGCCGATTCGCACCGTGAACGCAACGAGATCAATTAGTTCCCAGTTTCCAGCTGCAGCGGATTTAGATCAAACTCGATGTGCACGACACAATCGTGTCGATCTATGATTCGCGATTGCACAAATCAGATCATCTCGATTGACAAAATCAAAATTTCTCGTCCATGATTTCCGAGACGGAACGTTAATCGTTGTGACTCGTAAAGTGCACAAACTTTGGTCGAATGGCGCTTTAACGCTTTAATTGCTAGCGAGATGCAATAGGATGTCTCGCGAGTGGCACGCGATGTTCAACTCTGTAGCAAACTAACTAACTAACGATGGCACTTGTTCCATATCTCACGCGTTAGGCTGCCTAAAATATTTCACGAGTTCATAAAGTGCTCAGTGAGCACGGCCAAACGAGGGTCAAACTCGAAGGCATTCAATCCGGAATAAGAACTCTAGCCAGCCGCGTTTCTCCCACGACAAGTGTCTCCGCGCGTTACATTCCGCTGCGTTACAAATGACCGGTAGGCTGGCTTATAATTGCCACGTGTCGAACCAATAGCCGAATACTCGGGATACCGGATACCGTGACTCCAGGAATGTTTGCTTTTGGTTGGCATCGCCGCCATCGCCGCCGCCACCGCCACCGCCATCCAGCCTGTTCCGCTGCAGCTTCTTGGTCCACTGCAGCGGCATTAATTACTATCCGCGCGTCCTTCCTCCCCTGATCGCGCCCCTCCCGCGTTCAACGCGCCTCGACGGTCAACCGGCCGGCCGACCGACCGTGCGACTCTCGATGCGACTATCCCTGATGAGATAACCAACTATCGCATTCTGAGCAAACGCCTCTCGTTACGGGACCATGTGGCTGGTTAATAGAGAGGGGAGAGAGCGTAACGTAGATATGGATATTATATTTGATGGAATTCCATGATCGCTGGATCATTAAGACACGCTAAAAGATCGCTGAGAAAGTTGAAAAGCTGAAAGAAGAATAGAGTCGTAAAGTCGGTCCAGTAATCGCGATACGATACGACGATACGACGATACAGCGAGGGAATATGTCACTCTGTGCCAAGCGGATTTGATCGTACGGCGTAATATGGAGCATACAGAACGAAATCGATAGGGCGCGACTGCTTCCTTCCGTGAACTTTATGAAACGTAAAGACGAACCTGCGCGTTTCGCTGTTTCCTACGCAGACATTTCGCGCGAAACGGATAACGGGTAACGAGATTCCGTAAAAATCATAAAAGATAATCAAAGAAAATCATAATCGCGCTTTGACGAAACTTCGTATCGAGTATTCGCTGGTGTTTACGTAAAGATCGCGAGGAGAGGAATCTAGCGCGACGCCTCCATCGAATCGGTATCGGCGTAATCGCGTAAAGGCGTTTGATCCGCATATAACCGCACGTGTGCGCATGCACACGTCCGCAGCAGGTGCGCCGATGCTCGGGAAGAGGTGTTTGCTCATAACCCGCGGCTATCGTCGGGGTTACCTCGGGCCCTTCCTGAAATTCCTTGCCGCGGTCGCGGTGCAGTTCTGGTTAGCAGCCTCGACCGACCTCAAACTGACATCGTTCGATCGCACGACGCACGCACACATACGCATCGTAATGGATAATAACCGTGTGCGCGCGCGTGCACGATTATGCTTCAGCACGGAACGCTCGTGGTATATCGTCGATCCCTTCGTCGACCACGGATCGAAAGGCGTCGCCAAGGAATGCGTTCGCGTCCCTCGCGTGGTAACGAGCCCGAATACGAAAGCCGCGAATACGATTATAGCGGATCTATCTGTAGCAAAGTTTCCTACGGACGTTCTTTCTCGCTAATGTCTCGCGAAGGTGCGTGGTGTAAATTTTCTCGCAAACATCGTTGGAGCGAAGTAAAGTCGAGGAAAGGACCGTTTCTCCGGTATCAGCAGCTTCCGAGATGGAGCTTGCGCCGAGCTTGCGCCGAGTCGTTTCGAACTCGCTGAAACATCGTCGCTGAAACGTTGACGTTGGCCGAGACTCCGAGAGAGCCGAGGATACGTTACGTGCTCGTGCGAAAGGACATTCGCACGGATAACGCGAGGCTGCCGCCCGATGATCGCGGGCGTCCGATCGTTTATCGCGACACGGAAACGATGAAGAATAGTGTGCTGGCCCAAAGGTGGGGAAGAAAAGTAATAGTAAAACGTTCGCAAACAGCGAGGCCGGCTTATCAGCTTTATTTATTGCAATGGGAAACCGCAGTCGGGAGCGCTTTCGGAGCTTTTCCAGAGCTTAACTCGACCGTGGCCGGGAGCTTTCGTGCGGCCAGGTTGCAGGCGAGGGTCGTCACGAACGGGCAAAATTTCACTTCCATCGACGTGGAACGATTTCACCGCACCGAGGAGTTCGTAATACGGCGGAGCAGCGAGTGCTATTGTGAAACTAGAAGAACCGATGTCGCAGTTCAGCCAATTTCCCACGGCTTATCTTGCGCTCGCCATCTCCTTCCCTCTCTCTTGGAAGGACAGGCAAGGAAAAGCAACGATATCTTATTTTGAGACATTACCTCTGTCATCTGTGTAATCAAAGAGTATTCGTCGAAGTTGAGTACTCGTTGAGCGATCTGAAAATGATCTCCGTTTCGAGATCGCGTTATGGTCACGTGCAAATGGAAGGCGGCTATATCATTTTTCTCAAGACCTTCGCGACCTTTCTTATCGCGACACGTATGCCTTTGTCATCGAAACTACCGTAACTTTGTCATGGCTGGAACATTGTTTCGTACCGCAGCTATGTTGATGCGAATTTCTCTGCTCGACGTCTCTCGAGTGACGCATTCGTGACGGAGCGATGACGGAGCATGAAATTCTTGCACGTCGGCACGAGTCGCGCACGATCGTGAAACACATTGAAAGTGTACACGTTCGAACGAGACAAGCTAGATTCGATGGTACGATGACACTTTCGCGATGATGGAAACATCGCGCGGGCGATTTGTCGCGAGGGTCATCAGCGGCCAGATATAATTTCGGGCATTGATTAATATACATCAGGCAACCATGTTTATTCACGTCGATTCGCATTGATGTATCGAATTCATTAGAGGATCAACGTTACATTGTGTTGCAGTTGAAGGCTATTTGCTTCGTACACAGCGACGAGATCGCTTCAAACGGGAGAGTCGGATGTGTTTGACCGATCGCTTCGGAATATTCATTTTGTTACATTTCATTCCGCGGTATGATCCTATTTGCTCTCTGTGTAGATAAATTTACGAAATACGATAATGCACACGGTGCAACATGGAAGGTAAATTTTTATATTTGCGACTACTGTTTCTCAATCGCCAGCGAACGAATGTAAATTGTTTACATAGGACAGAGATGCGCGCGTGAAATAAATTTAGCAAAACTTTTACGCGACGGATTTGATGACTCCACAAAGAGGAGGAGAAGAGGAGAAAGGCATAAGAGAGAGAGAGAGAGGGACGACGTTGCATCGGTAGCTTCGATTAGAGTCTCGCAATAAAGTGGAAAGAGCTCTGGGAAAGAGGAATTCGTATCGTGAGGGATCGCAAAAGGAGACGGACAAGGAGGAGAACCGGAGAGAAAGAATATTTGGATACACGGCGAGACACGCGTATCCAGCGAGATGAAGTCGTTCGATCCGTGTCGGAGTGTCGAGTGTCGAGCGTGAAAGAAAGAAATTGGAGAAAAAGCGCTCGCGCACGAGATGGAACAAGCGACATTCCTAGGAGCGGTTCCTTTGTAATCCATCCCGGTCGACTAGGAGAAACGAGGAAGCAGCGAAGCGGCTCCATTCGAAGCTACGTCTTCTTTTCATCGAGAACGATAAAACGACGCTGCCGAGCGCATTCCGCGGATAGCGCGGACATTTAGCTTCGCTCGTTGCTAAGGGAGAACGAGTAAGAGAGGCAAACCTATTCGCTCTGTCTTGGAATACGATCGTATTCCAAGGCCTGTGACGTAATAACGAACGAGTGGCAAATCTGAGGATTATTCGTGGCGAGTGACGAGAGGATGATAAAGATGACGATATTCATTTTATTCCCGGAATTAATTTGTTTTTCTTTCTTCTTCGCCGCGCATTTTGCTAGTTTCATAGCTCGAATAGAGCGCAACGGAGAACACTCTAGATTCGACTTTACTCATTCCCCGACATCGCATCTCGCTGCGATATCGCCTTTGGATAAATTCGCGGACTTTATGTTCCTCTCGACACGGCCGTACCAATATATTTTGCGTTTACATTAACGTCGATCCGCGTAAATGGCGACGTAGAACTGCAAAAATATGGAAACTGCGAATCGTAGTGTTACGGCGCGTATTATCGCGTAATGCATTTACAAGTTACAGCTGGTGATGAATTGCAAAAAGAATTGCAACGTGCGTTGATATTAATCGCCATTAGACACGTGTCAATTAAACATTTCTTGGATATCCTTCTTGGATTATTCTCGTACCTTTCTAATTCAGCGTAATATATAATTCGTGTGCATACTTTGATCTTTTACCGTTCTTCTAGGAAATAAAAAGATTTCAACATAATTATAATCTCGCTCTCGTCCCATGAAAATGTCGTACTCGATCTTGTCAAGTATCTTGTGAAACAACTCGAATCTCTTGAGTGTAAAAGTCGTATAAAGCGTGATATTCAAGTATCGCATAAAAAATTCACAAGCTGAGAATCCGTTCGAGTGTAATTCCGCTGTTCTCTCATGAGCATAAAAATACAGAGAGTGAACACACATGTAGTTGATTCTCTTTGTTTATCTTTCCAACCATCGTCATATTTAGACGAGCGAAATCTTTTATTGAACACGTAAAACCAACAACATGAAACAAATTGTTTGTAATTGCTCTTTTTATCACGACAAGAGAGAGAGAGAGAGAGAGAGAGAGAGAGAGAGAGAGGAAATTTGCTAAAAGTACTCGACGCAAAGTCCAAGGACGCGTTATTCGAATCGATCGATTGCACCGAAATATATTTAACGGCGTTAAAACAGTAATTCAATTATCGATGGGGATGAAGAATTCCACAAAGCGGAAATTCTCGATTACCTCTCAGGTAAACTCGAGATTCCAGAGGGTAGCTTTAAAGGGAAACCGTGTAACGGTCTCCTAAGTCCAACGCGTATCGGAAATACCGTACGCGTCTTTGAGACTCGAAAATGACTTTTCCTCTGACTCTCACACCTGAAAGGGAATTAAATGCAAAAATGCACACGAATGATGAAAAAATCGAATGCCCACGGAAAGTGGCATTGCTCCTTTTCTGTAGCTTCTCTGTAGCTTTCTCCCTTGAGACGCTCCTCGTAGTACCTGTTTTCCTCAAAGAGGAATGCGTTCCTTGCCAGTATACCGAGGATACGTTAAAAATTATTCTTCGATACGTTTCGCGCCTCTCCAACCACTCGTCGAGATATCTCCTCGAATCGCTTTAGGCGATTGGGGTTCGAACCTCGATCGAACGTCTCAAGTCTGTTCGGAGGCACAAGTTGATATAAATCGTTTTATGGACGATGTTTGCGTCACGAAACGTTATCTCGGAGAAGACAAACAGGACGCTGGAATCGCGAGTTCGCAGTAGGTCACAGTTGGAGAACGCGCGAATGAAGAATCTTTTCGGAAAGCATGGAATCATCGTCTTCCGACATTACGAAGCCTCCAAAGCTAAAATGTCTACGACGTCTTGACATTTGAGAAAGGAGCGTAAACGCAAGGACAAAATTGCATGTTACATAACATAATGGTACCGACATGGAGTATCAATAAGCAACATCACTTCCGCGTACGTATGCGCCATTCCGTATGCTCGAGATATCGAGCGTTACAACGGTAACGAATGACAGAATTAACGACTAGCGATGGAAGAAGAACACAGTTGCGATCACAGATGATCGGTGATGCTTTGGAAGCTCGTGGCGATACTCGGTATCGATAGTTGGAAGCGTGTCGGAGATCTCCAAACGCACCGCAAACGAGATACATCCTGTACCGGTTTCGGGTAAGCATCCGCACTCTGTTCGCTCGAGGATCGTTGGTAGCGAGGCAAAGAGCCGCGGGGGTGGATGGACACAATGTGGATGGATGGAAGCGAGAGGGAAGAGACGCACCACACGCGCTGCGCCGCGCCGCGCCGCGCCGCGCCGCGCCGCATCCACCGGCGCGGTGGAGGAGAGCGCGAACGAGGGTGCGCGAGACGCGAACGGACAGACGGACGGACGGACGGACGGACGGACGGACGGATAGGAGAGAGGAGATGAAGCTTTCGGGGGTGGTCGGGTTGCCATGGCAGCTACCCCGGCCGGGCACAGCAGACCCCAGTCTTGCCGCGGCGGTCGTCGAGTGCATGGCGGCTCCATTTTTCATTTTTCCTCGCGTTCTTGCTGCTTGTTGTAGCTTTGCTTCGAACCCCAAAGAGAGCTCCGGACTCTGTGTGATACGTTTTCCGACAGGCTGCGTATTAGTCTCGGTGAAAATCGACCGTCAGTGTTACGAGAATCTGTGAGTGGAATCTGCAACGCGTACGACGTATGCGAGAACGCGCGATTCGGCATTGTTCGCCGCGACAAAATTGTAAATGCACTCACGTTCGTGAAGAACATGAACGACGATCAACGGCTCCTCGGCTGCTCGGCTCTCCTCGAAAAAGCGCCGGAAGCTGCTCTTTCCTTCTTTCGGCTGCGCTTCCGAGCGCCGTTCTCCGCAACTTCGATCTCGTGCACGCGTGATGCTCGATCTTTATACGCGATTGAGACCGATTCGAGGTCCACGAAGAGTCCAAGAGAGAGATTTTGCTTGGAACTTTGAGATGCCGGAAACTGCCCGTTCCCACTGGACACTCATCCATATTGAAACGCATATATATATATATATATATATATATATATATATATATATATATATATACATTGGATTTCACGATTTGCGCGATTGTTCGTAATTTGACAATATGTCGTGACTATCCTTGTGATCGATTATCCTTTTACGCGTTTCGCTCTACGTAATAATTATCGTTGAGCTCTGTAGAGTTACGTAGCATCGAGACGCAGCCTTCGTAAAATCGAGTTTGCATCGTAACGTATAGCAGTGACGTACTGTTACCATTGGAGCTTTCGTGGTAGATTCTGTCTTGGCGCGGTATTTGTCGAATGCGCAGCGACCTACTCTTATCTTCCATTTTCCTCCAGTGGTGCAGCGGAGTTTCAACAAAAGTTCTCCATAATACGCGCTGAATTCAGACTGGACGACAGAAAAAAAAACCACATTTCGATGATCGATCGCGCTCTATCGATTTTCTGCACCATCTTGATAATTAACCGCTAAATTAAATTGACGAAACGCGACTACGTATCTCATCGCACGCTAACGCGATCGCTGTCGTCTCTTTTATGAAAACACGGAAACGCGATCGTTACGTGGTCGAACATGATGACGGTCTTGTACGAGTTTTCGAAACTCGTTTTAGAAACTTGAAAATTTCAATATCCGCTCGCAACTATAGTCGGATTTAATTCTTCGAACGGATTTTCGCGACGGATCTTCGCAGATTCGGAGATGCTTTACTGTTTCTCGTATACATTTATCGAACACATTGCGAGTAAATAGAGGTGATATGATAATTGGGAACACAATATGACAATTAGGAACGAGGAAACGTTTTTGGCGGTTTCGTTGCCGAGATAATCAATCTCTCTCTCTCTCTCTCTCTCTCTCTCTCTCTCTCTCTCTCTCTCTCTCTCTCTCTCTCTTGCGAGAGTCCATGAGTTTCCAAGTGCAAAGGAATATGAGAACATTGAGAATGCGATTTTTCTCGATTCTCTTATCTCAATGATTAAGAAAAATAAAACGAAAGAACGAAGGAAGGGGAACAAACATTCGTTCGTAAATACCGATTCTCCAATAATTCTCAAAATAGAGACATTAGACGGACAGAGATCCCACGTTCTCGCGGGTAAAATAAATTCCATGGATATTTTACGGATGTTTTACTTACGGGATAAAATAAACGCTCACCGGATGTTCGTCTAATTGATTAATTAATTCCGATCAAATGGCGCTGCGTTAGCATAATTAAAAATACGCTATGCTCTTTGACATTCATTTATATTAATATAGACCTTATAAACGATGCATCGACACAGCGTTCGTTATGTTTTGCGATTATGATTTGCGATCCATAATACGGCATATTACACAAGAATATTTTATTCGCAGTTTACAGTATAAATGTTTTAATGAAATTAATCATTAATCGTCCTCGTTACTGCAAACGCGAACGTTGTAGCATCACTTTTCGAAGCTGCGAACGCGATGAGAAAAGAACGCGGCTATAAATTTGTCTAAGAATCTTTTATCGATTAAATAACGTGATGCGCGTATCTGAATAGAGGCGATAAACATCCTACGAATACGAGTTTAACGAATCGTAATGAAAACGCAGCATTGATGGCATCAAACGATTTTTATCATCTTTCATGACAGATCAAAATTATTATCCATGTAAAGCATACTCATATTCATCGTTTTCGATGAATATGACGATATGCGTCGATCTAATGTCGGGTTGCATGTATACGACTCGCGCGATAAACGTTGTTTGTCGCGTAATCGAAAATATCGCTCGATCGATCTTCGATTTACTTCGTCGAGGTGAATTTAGATCGCGATTCCCTCGATCGGGTTCTCTTGAATGACGCGATCGCAGTTCGGCACTGCCGATCGATTACGATCAGAAATCGCATCGTTATGCCCTCATCTTCCGTTGGAGTTTATCCATCTACATTCATCTACATGTCGTTACGTGTTGTAGTTTTTAACGTTGTACGTATGCGTCCAAAGTCGCGTGTTTTCGTTTCAAATTACCGAAGAAATTTATTGACAACATAAAATCTATGATGCTTGACGAAAACTTCATTATAAGCTGTTATCGGTAGGTAATTATTTAAAAGTTTCTAACGTATTAGTTATTAAAGTATCGGGGTCAGATTATCCAACGCTGTTGCGCACGGAAGAATCGATGATGGTGTCACGTTCGTGCAGTGTGCCACGATATTCTGTTTCTCTCTCGAGTTCTCTCTCGCGAGTTCACGCAGATTGACGACGTTGTCAACAGCTTACGAAAAAAAAGACAAAAGAAATGAAGGCTATATATTTTATCTCAAGACAAATTAGAGAATACAAGAAATGAATTCCACGCGTGGCGCAAGTACCCGCCAACTATCGCCGGTTCGTTTCAAGCACGCCGAGAATTTAATTGCTGGCATTCTTGTCGGTGGAAGTTTCCTTTTTCTATACGAGTACGAGTATATCTTTATCGTTTCGATTATATAATAGGATTAAGTTATGAATTATGGGCAAAAAGGGAAAGACGTTAACTTTGGAGCAATGCTTTCCCGTACAATCTTTCTATCGCGAAACAAATAAAGTAAGAGACAACAACCAGGTTCATATTGTAAGAAAAAGTATATGTATTTTATTTTACTGGTGACTGTTGTTATCGTTTATTTCTTTCCATCGTTTTGTGCTACATCGCGAACACTAGCGAAAAAAGAAAATTAAACTCCAAAGTCTTTTTATCTCTTCTTATTTCTCGTTCATAGAAGCAGGACGTTCTAATTCCTTTCTCTCTCTCTCTCTCTCTCTCTCTCTCTCTCTCTCTTTCTCCGCTGAATTTACGGCTGTACACCGTATATGAATATTGCATAAATGCGATGCGCAATTTTCCCAGCATTTCATCGAATTGACAAGTTTACCACGAACGTATCGGCGGAACTTTACAAAGTAGACATTTCGTTAAAGATCATTCCGCGATTCGATTAGCCAGCGACTATGTCTGATTTTCTCTGTGACCGATAGATGAGAGCTCGAGTTTAATTCTCAAAACTTAAATGACCCAAACTCTACGGGAGAGAAAGTTTGAGATATTCTTTGTTTTTGAGATAGTTTTTCATAAGATGCAAGGCTCAAATTAGATATTCGTCAGATAATGATGTCTTTTAATCGAGATGTTATGTAATGTAAAAGGATCTCACAATCATTCCGTGCGTGGATACATGCGTGTCGCAATTACAATATTTATACGCAACTTTTGCTCCGAATACAGACAGTCCGAACATACGTAGACTCTGCGAACTCTTTTATTATTATTTGTTATCATTATCATCGTCATTCGCATCCTTCCGCGAGATATCGTACGCATTTATTCGCGGCTGAGAGCGCTTATTTGTTATTCAAAGAACGTCGTAGGAAGAAATGCAAATGCAAATGCTGCTCGGCTAGGAGTTTCAATACGCTTCCCATGCGTACCGTCATGGCTTTATTCATTTTCCCGCGACACGTACACATTCCTTTTTCTTTTCTCATATCGCAACGAGCCGATACGTCTCTTTACGTTTTCTTCTAGCAAGATACCATCTTGGCGATGAAGGATTAAAAATTCGACAATCGAACGAGACCGCATGCTTCCGATAGATGTTGAACGTTCAAAATTGTTTAACGAACATCGTACGAACTAAATAATCGCGAGAAATCACAATTGGACGAATAATCGATGCTATTTGTACGCTATTCGATTTTACACGGTCTGTAATGTAATCTATTTTTGTATATATTCAGTGCAAATATAATCGGGAAGGTGACGATAGTTACTCGCGAAAGGAAGAGAAAGGATCCGCATTGCACTTTCGCATGTACGCGCGCACACGCGGTCGCTTTCTATGTAAATCGTGTATCGTGACGGGGGTACTTTCGATTGTTAACCCTCACGTGCGTAAATGTGCGTACCTTTTAGATCAGGGTGAATAAATTACGTTTCGTTTCGCATTTCTCGCTGTTTAACTTTACGGAGGAAAAGAAGACACGACACGACGATGCGTAAACTACAAATTGACCGTTCACGGACAATCTGTCGTTCCATCAACTTGCTGGATCATGAGATGTTATCCGTTTCATCCGCATGCACGAGTAAGTGCGTATCACCGTATCGCCGATAGACATTCCGTCGCGAGCGGTCTTGATATCGAAACGCCGATTTAATCCTTCATCGCGATCATCATCAATCACAAAATCCAACTTTTCGTGTTTAGCATGGGAAATTGTGATGTTTAAGGCGTTTCAACGCCTTATACCTGGCGCATGAAATATGAATCGAATTTTCGTTGCGCTCGATGTACCATCGACTTTCTGCTTTATAAAATTCAGTTATGAAACTTTACTTAACTCGATACCGTATGTAAAACGCCGTACCGTAATCTCTATCTACGTTACGTCGTAGGTGTACGTCACGGTGTAGATCGAGATCACTTTGATCCGCAAAGTTATTCAAGCCTATAATTATTTTCAAACTTGTCGTCGCTACGCCGATCAACGGATATCCCACTTGAGCTCACCATCATGTTTTGCCTTCTCAATGGGAGCTGAATAAATTCAGCACGCTGCATGCGTTCCAACTAAATCGACTGTCACAAGTCGAGTCCGACTGCATCGGTATCTTTAGCGAAAACTTTGCTACTCAAAGTTACCTCACGTTCGCGTATATGAGAATGACGATAAATTTCTATAAATTTCCCTTTTAGGATCGCATTGGCAACGGGAAATTAATGTGCAACAACGGCACGTACGATTCGCGTTGGAGTTTTTTCCCTAGCGAACGGCGGGTTTAATCTACTTGGCCGATACATTAAACGCGCTTTAGTACGGTCAGCGCTAAATAGATACCGATTATAGACGGTATTATCTAATTACGCGATTATCGAACAGCGTGCGCAAAGGGACTCTACTGAAGTTGAGGCAGTTGTGAACCCCCGCAGGCTTTGAAACTGAATCTTGCGATCTACTGAAATAACGAGAGCTACGTACCGCGATGAGTTGAGATTTTTCCCGAAAAACATTATCCAACGGAAAAAGAGGCTCGCCCACGGGCGAGCGTCTGTAATCAATTTCGTAAATTTTATGAATGTGGGATTAGTATGGGCAGAATTCGATAATTATAATATTCCATCTTTTATCATGTTACACCTAAAATATCAATCTAATCTAAGAATATCCCGGAATCATTACCATTCGTCATCCGTTTGAGCTGAGAATCACGAGTAGGAAAAGGGCATGATGTCGCGAACAAGACGGCGGAATCGGGTAGGAAACTCCAAGCTCTAAAGGAAATAGTCCACACGGACTTTACCGCAACCCGCTTAGCGCGGCTGTGGCGATATATTACACGTAAGAAACTCGAAGCTCGTTAGCACGTGAAAATCGCGGGAAGATTTGCCTGCGCCATGTGAATTCGTGCGGAGAATCGAGTGGAATTTGTGCGGCAAGCCCGAGTTGGGCTCTGTTTTATATGAATGCCTAATAACCTCGTGAAATTAAGAAGGCAAAAAGATGCGAACGTTTACTCGTTCGCTTCTTTCTACGAGTTTCTGTTCCTGTTGCTGTTCCTGTGTATGCAAATCTGAAATTTCGACAGTGAATTAACGAGCATGATTCGTGTCCTGAGATTCAAGTCCTGAGAATCTGAGAAAAAGATTTGAAAAGAGAAATCGCTTTGAAAATTTGTTGGAGCTGCACATGCCCTTTCAATGCTTCGACATCGCGTAACGCGTCATACCGCGTGTTACCGAAATAAGAAAATGCTTGCGAAAGTAAATATATTCATCCCAGGAGCAATATGAATGATCGCATTGTTCGCATCGTCTCGAACGCAAAGTTTATTCGCACGCAACGATGGCGCCTCGAGTTTTCCTTGTCGCAAACTTGTCCAACTGCTAACGAAACCTGACGACACCTAATTAACGATTAAATGCTATTCAAGTTATTACGACTTGGTAGCATCGCGTGCATGTGAACGCTGAGTGGATCGATATCATCTACCGAGGGTCTATTCTTATAATGTCTCGATGTTTCGATTAAGTAATACGGCCATCGAATAAACAGTTCTCGATATTCAATGATGTGTACTCGAAGATATAAGTTATAAGTTGTAAGATTACATGTTACTGAGCGAGATATCGCGATTGACTTATATTCAAAGTAAAAGTGTTTGGCGTATTTGGCACGATACGGTCTCAATCAAACGCATCCAAGTTGAGTCGAAATTAATGACAAAGATCATCCCTCTACATGGGATCAACGATCCATCTCGTTTAATAAACATTCGCGACAAGGAGATTTGTTGTGCCGCATATGCCGAGTGCTCTATTGTAAAGTCGAATTCGATCTCTGACGAGAGCTCGGCAGTCCTGTCCTACTTATTGGCATATAACGACTTCTGCGAGGTTCAAACGGGGTTACGATAAGACCCGCCGTCAATTTCCGCGGTACGGAGCGATAGAGCAACAACGCGAGATATATATGAAAGAATAGTTTGCTGCAAAGCTTATCTTTCAAGATGAAATTACTTACTTGGGAGAATAAGACAGAACGAGAATAGACTAAGCGGCTGGACGTAAGAGCAACAATCCATGCAACAATTTTTTGACTTGATCTTTAACGAATCGATCGCCTCGTAAGATCGCGTTATATAATTTACGTGTTACAGATGCGGTTCTTATGTCCGCGTTATAAAAATAGATAGGCAAATCTGACGCATGTATACTTTTCGTCCCAAGTACGTTCTAAGAGAATCGAATCGCGAAACGCTAAATAAATGTCTTTCTCTTTCTTGCTTTCCATTTTATCGGACTTCTCGCGGATGTCGTTTTCGCGAAAGCGGAGAAATGGCCGAGTCAGCGCAGATACGGGGAGAGTTATCGGCAGGATTCCCGGGATTCCTGCGAAATATCCCCGAGTTTCTTACCCGAATCGAGCTACAGGTCACGTGGCCGTACTGACGCGAGTACGCGAGAGAGCTGCGAGAGTTCCGCGTCTGGCTCTTTGCTCGTTTCGCGAGGAGAGCCAGGCGTGTTATGCGGATTTGACTTTTCTCCGGAAAGAAAAGTTCATAACCCCGTAAATTGCCTCGTTAAACGGACGATTAATTTCATTCAGAAAAATGCATATGCTTATTGCGAAAGAAAGAAAGAAAGAAAGAAAGAACGGTAAAGAACGTTGAAACGTTGGAGCACAGACGTGGGATACAGACGTTCCTTCGTTGAAGTCAATACCAGTCAAGACGGCAGAAACAAGCATGCATACAGGATTCGATAAATAGGATTTTCAATCTACGCGATTCTCGAATCACGATTCTTTGTCTCCCTCTCTCTTTCTCTCTCTCTCTCTCTCTCTCTCTCTCTCTCTCTCTCTCTTTCTCTCTTATCTTCCATCTTGTTCTCCTCGATGAACTCGTAAGAATCCCGAAACGACTCTTCACCGTCGACATAGCTTCATTTCCATTGCGATACAACAGTTATGTAGGCATTCCAAGCAAAAATAAGAAATGCACTTTTGCTGCGTCAATCAATGACAAAATTATCGACAAGTTTTTGAAAGCAAAATTCATAAACTTGCAATATACGTAATATAACTAGCGTTGAAAGTCGCGTATCGATGCATGCGTAATAACAATGCATGTATCGTCGTGATAAGAATGCGCGATGTATCGTGCAACTCGCTGATCTCGAGGAATAGGTCATTAGCGCTTCGTGCACTTGGATTTGCACTAGCAATTAACGTTTCACGAGAAAGATCCCCTTTCACACCGTTTAAGGAACGGGATGTAATTACGAACAGCGCGTACAGACTTTTTTGACGTTTTTCAACTTTTGTAACTAAGATCGATGAAGCTTTACGTATACGATGCGGTACAAAAAGAGATATAAAATTGGGAAATGGCGCGAGAGCGCAAGCTAGCAAATTGTCTGCGAGAAAAGAAAACAGGAAGGAGCACGCGATTTTACGAATCCTATTTGTATTACAAAGATGCCAAAGATTGAATCCAAGAAACATCCAATGTACTTTAGTCCTCCGCATAGACGGATGCACGGATAATTCGAGCTTTCTCGTTTACTCAGTAATCTCTTTTAGTTTGTAATTAATTAAACTTTGGATTCTCCAATTGCGATCAATTATTAGAATAGAAAAGCTCACGCGAAGAGCCAACTTAAAAACTAGCATATATTATTCGAGACACGCGAAAAGCTAACTTAAAAATTAGCGTACATTATTCGAGACATGTACAAAGTATCACGAGATTACTTTTTGCGTTAAATTTATGTTAAAAACGTTTACGAAGACGATGCAGCTTCACGAAGCGATCGTGAATCTTTGCAAATTTTAGTCGTTACACGCGAGCGCAGTTTTTTCGATTTGCATTACTAAATATGATATAGCGTAATTTTGCATGCGTAAATCACGATATTGACATACATCAAGGCGCGGAGGAACTTTTATATTATCAGATAACATCACATGATGTACACTGCACGTTTAAAGCGAAAGAGAGAGAGAGGGGGGAAGGAAGAGGGAGATTACTGATCAATCTTGATCTTCTTGATCTTTCGAAATCAGACTCCACTTCACGGGAGAAACGCGTAATAAAGGGCTTCTCTTAAAAGGGCCAATGTCCGAATGTTTTTGTAACGTCCCTGATGGTCGATTCCAGCGAAAAGATGCACACATCTCCGAGATGCAAATCTCCCTGCCGGAAGGAGAAGGCCTCGTAATTGGGAGATGAACGCGTTACCCTTGCCTCGCGAAGATTGATGATCGCGTCTGACGGAGAGTCGGGCGCCCCTGGTTCGTCCTTAAATGATGAAGACTCTCGCTCCACGGCGGACCACCCTCTCGGATCCATCGAGAAGAGAGAAAATTATCCGGCCGATCTAACGGCAATTTTGCCACGATGGTAGAACGACCAAGAGATTGCCTCGGTCGAGCGAGCGACATCGAGCGTGTCTCGGTCCATTTTTACGATATCCGCGTAAAACTCTGATAATTCAGCGGCGAGACACTTTTCTATTCGGACGGATAAAGATCCGCGCAACAGGTTTAGATTTAAGCGAAATACCGGTTATATTGATTATCCAATTTTTTATTGTAAACCATTCATTGGTATAAACCTCTATTTGCGACTTTCTCGCGCGTTTCGCTCTCGAGAACGGACAGGTATTGAGAAAAAAATGGCGATTAATGAAACGATCGATTTCGGAGATACGAGATTCGAAATGATTGGAACGAAAACAAGATTTCGGTTAATCGATGATCGACGAAATCGACCAAGATGCGAGCCAGTGAAACGGTCTTGTCGTTGACTACGCGTGATGAATAAAACAGTGCGCGCGCGCGCGCGCGAGAAGTCGCGGTCGAGAACGAGCTTCCGGTCTCTCGTATTCTCCGCTTCCCATATTGCAGCTGCCATTCCGCTCATCACTGAGAGCCCGGAAGGGTTTTGATTTTCATGGACGCGGCTGTCGTTCCGCTCGTCGTTCGCCAAACGGACGTAATTCGCAGCCAACGAAGAAAGCGTAACGAAATCGACGATAAGAATGCCGAAAGCGTCCATGTCGTCCCATGTGAACTTTATATGAGAAAAAAAATCATCGATGAAAAACGGAGGTAAATCTACCGGCACAACCACGCGCGTATGTCGTAGAGACAAAGTAACGCATTTCGAGAATTATACGCGAGACGCTGAGTAGTGATTAGTCTGATCGATCCGACAAACTTACGACTTACTTCAACACGTGCGTATCTCTTTCTCTTTCGGTCCTGTCGATACAAAGACATAAACCCAGATTTGCCGCAACTCCGAGTGTTTTATTTAAAAATCTTCGAAATCCCCGTTGCGCGTTGCGGGAAATTTTCTTCCGATACTTTCTTAGCGTCTAATTCACTCGAGAGAATCAGCGAATTTGTAGTTCCGAGCACGTTCGAGTTTGTTGGTCGAAACAAGTTATATCGTCTACGATACGGCATACAGATAGAATCGCTGCTGATATTTCCCGCAGTATTTGCGGAAGGATTTTTGATTTCCCGTAATCGTTGGAAATACGTAATCCCGCGCGGCGCGGGGCGATGTTATACGGATAATAATAAACGTGAACGAGAACGCAATCGCTGCTATTCCCCGCATTTCGCTCCACCTTTGGAGCAACCTTTCAACCTTGTTCCTTTCGCGTTGCATAGCACTAGGCGCTCTCCATTAAAGTTTCAGCCGAAAGTGAGCCTGTATGGCCACGTGCACGGTAAATTAAGAGGAGCTAATTACACGGCCTGTTACAGGCGTAGACGCATCATCCAACTTGCAGGTACACAACCGATAGATCCGAGATGTACCAAGAGGCTGTATCGACGAGCCTTGAAGCGAGTATCTCGAAGCGCAAATACTCCAACTTTAGATCAAGGAAGCCTAATATGGTTTCCAAAGCGAGGGAGCGTGGTAGCATATGTCGAAAGATGGGCAAATTTTCAATAAAGGCTCCAGATATAAACTTGCCGAAACTCATATAGGAGTAGGGTCGATAGGGATGGGATACCCTCGCGACCTTCGGTCGTGGCCGACTGAATCTAACCAAACGGAAACGGGATTGTCTCGAGGTTGGCTCTCGGATCAGCTCTCGTGATTATCTGATCAGTCTGCACATTAGTGGTATTCTCGATACATCGAGATCGCCTTTGGCGAGAACATGGATTCTTTATCCTTGTGCTCGTAAAGTTGTTAATTTACATAGCAACAGTACACGCTTCGACGAACAAAGGGTCAGAGAAGATCGATAGATGGATCAAGTCTGGCACGTTGATCGAGCATCGCCGTTCCACGAGTACGAGCATCTAAAAGCTTACACGCGAGGCGACATTGAAAAAGCGCCCGAAGAGACTGAGATTAAAAGAGCCCGAGTAAATAACGCAAAAAAGCCCTGAACTCGTAAATACGCGTGCGCGCGCGCGAAGTAGCTAAAGGAGGAGAGACGGCGTTTATTTTCGGCAGTTAAAAGACAATACGGATGGTTCGGAGTTGGAGCGTCCGCTATAATACGATGCATTAATTTTAGCGAGGTACAGGTGCACGGAACGTGCGCGGGCGCGCGCGCGAATTAAACGACAGACGACGTTCGTTGTAAAATTCGACTGCGAGAGGTCCCGGCGGATCGTGTAATCGGACGAATCGTCGAGGCAGAATTCGTCGATACTCAATGTTGGAAAATTTTCAGGAAAATTTCATTCAAATCGTTCGACAGATTTCAGAGATTAAAAAGTGATTTGAGATGTGATAGAAAACGCTCGAGATTGATACGAAGTTCGAGTAGAAAGAAACAGCAGCGATCAGACTCGGCTCTTTCCGCACGATGCAACGCGGTTCGCATTTTAATTCGCGGCGGGTTTGTAATTTTATTTAATTTTAATTCAGGCCAAAATTTGGTGTATCGGATATATCTTTGGGCTCAAACGATCCGACGTTAGTCTCCGAACGGGTTGCGAGTCGAAATTTCGAATCCCGAGCCGAGTCCCGTGCATCCGCATCTGACGCATCGATGTATGCAGCGACGCTGAGCAAAGATGACACGCTTCTTACGCGCGACGATATCGTTCGGATACAAGCCGGAAGTGGACTAGAAAGAGGGAGAGAGACAGAGAGGAACTAAGATCGACGACAGGCTGGAGCGAGAAGAATGGATCCGTTTGAAGAGAGTCACGCGACAGGGACGAGGCTCGTCGAGGCTCGTCATCGATTCGATCGCGTCACGCGCACCGCGCGGCATTAGGATGCAGTGATCGAGGAAGACGGTGTGTGTGCGTGTGTGTGTGCGTATGTAGTGAGATCAGGCGAGCGGAGGTCCGCGAGAGTTGGACGACGATGCATCACGCGAACGTCGGTGGCGTCGGCGTCGGCGGCGGGGGCGTCGGCGGCGGCGTCGGCGGCGGCGGCGGCGGCGGCGGCGGKGGTGGTGGCGGCGGTGGCGGCGGCGGACCTCAAGAGCGGGTGCATCAGGCCCCACGACCGACCCAGACCGACAAGTGTCCCTATGAAGTCTATCAGGCGCAGATTCCGGACTGCTGCGCGGCCGCGGTGGCGGCGCAGGACCCATATCCGCGTCCACCCAGCGGCTACGACGGCAGATGCTACGATGAGTGCCATCGCGGAACGCCGTATCAGGAGGAACCCTATTCTCAGGTATCCCATCGTAATCGTGGTTATTCGCGGCCAGCTTTAGTGTTACGGCCCGCTATTGCGCGGACGTCTCATTGTCGATTCGATTTCATCTACCCAGTTACGCGAATGTTACGATTCAATTATCCAATAGAATCGAACGAGTTGGCCGTTTTATGACAAACGCGCCATCGGAATCTCTGGTATTTATGATTATCGGCAAACATTACCCATAGGCACGGAAACTTTAAGATCGTTACGATCCAGCGGATCGTGAAAATTCTCTCTCTCTCTCTCTCTCTCTCTCTCTCTCTCTCTCTCTCTCTCTTTTTCTTCGGATCTAAACGACAAGCGTAGGGGAAATAATTATTTATGGAAATGTTAAGCGCTAAGCGATATCGCGTTACTAGAAGGAATGCATTTTCTTGAGAATCGATCCAAGGGCGCGCTTCGCAAATATTCGACGGAATTTCGAAACGCTTTGTAGCTTCCGTAGCAATGCGGAAGACAAACAACCGCAATCGAAATTCGCAAGCCGAAAGATAGAATGAGAAACGATTGCATCTTCACGAGATATGGAATCGAAATTTAGTGCAGCGTTGCCTCGCTCTGATCGCGATCGAATTATTTTTTCCGCCAGTTGAATGCGGATCTACTAACGCGCTCTCGCAAGAAGCATCCACGAATCGCGGTTGTTACTTCGTAAGACGCGCGATCACGAGTTTCATCGCGCGTAAAGATCGCGCCAAGAGATGTATCGATTCTCCAAATGTCGCATCGCATGACAGCATCCGCGAACCATCTATCCAATGAAGGTCGTGCTAATGTTGTCGCATCGCGGATTTGTTCGTTGCGGGACAGTCTTGTATCCGTTTATCGAGTAACAACACCAAATCACACGTCAACGTGGAAGAAATCACACAGAGAAGAGATCCCGAGAAAAATGTCGATACTCGTGGTATTTGATATGAAAAAGTAAAAATATCGACATCTCTATTAAATTTTTCAGCGCCAGCGCGGTAGCCGGCAGCGGGTTGCATCGCCCGCGGATGCAATTTCGCGGATGCGTATCGCGTGTACAAAGCGATCACGTGCCGATCATCCGTCTATTCCTCGACATTTCCTTCCAAACGTTATCGCCATGCAATTGGCTTTCCAAACTCGTAGGTAGTCTGTATTTAATTTCCCGCTCGCATTCTCGTCTGTCAGAAACATTTCTTTACGACGAAATCGAGCAACGAGACCGAGATTCAAATTAACTTTTGAGAAGAAGAGAGAAAGAAGGAAAGAAGCATGGTGAAAAGATTTCATGCGATGCGATGAAGAGAGAACGATCGAATTTCGCTCGATCGTCGGTATCTTTTGCCATTGACATTACTTTTGCCATTGACATTTGTTTTTAATCGATTATTTTCCATTCGCGCAAACAATTAGACCTTTTATCGAATCGCTACGTACAATCGCTTTAATCATTGAATAAACAAAACCATATCGCGACCGATGCATATGAGATCATGTTCCATCCTCATTGTTTGTCGGCGAAACAAAGCGCGCGAACATACGTCCGCTTTCGTACGTGAGTGGTGAAATAATTCTATACAGCGGAATTTGTTTCCACGGAATTTGCTTCGTGGAATATGACGTGCATAGAGAAAATAAAGATTGGTCCTGCCAATCGTCAATGATTGGAGGAGCGTAATGGAAATAGCGTCGAGTCGATACCAGCGGAAGATACGAAGATGCGATTCTTTCAGGACGTATCCTCGACATTCCATCGGCCACAGTCTAGACTGGGTTACGAGGAACGTCCTCAGTCCCGGGTGGGATACGCCTCGGATTCCAGGTGCGCCAGCGGACTCGGTTACGATGATACCGGTGGGGGTTACTTGGATCAAAGTGATCCGAGAATGTATTGTACCGGCGGTTATTGTATGGGGGACACGATGATGGCTACGAGCAGAGGCGTGTGCGGCGAAGAGGTCGAGCTCGACATGCGGAGGCACATTCAGGCTTGCGCCTGCACATGCAACCACATGGGCTACGGGAATTACATGGACTATCAGGTGAGTATCGAAATCGTATATCGTATATCGATCGATAATTCCTTTTTCGTCACGAGGGCGCGAGGCGCGACGATGAGATTCTGAGATTAACGGATTGCACAGATCCGCTTTGTCCGGATCCGGAATCACGGAAATACGCGAAGGAATAATATCATGAATCACGAGATAGCAAAATTTCGCGATATTCCAGTTTGCTCTGTAAATTCCAAGCGAATTGTTTCACGTAACATTCAATAACGAACGAACGTCCGTGCCTGTCTACTTGCTGGCTATTTATCATCGTCGTTCGTCGTCACGTCGAAATATCGCGTTGTCAAAAATTACGAGGTCGTATACGAGAAAGTATACGAGCGGATTTGCGAACTTGGTCTCGTTCGACTGGAACGTTTTGCGCAAATGAGAAGCGGAGGAAGAGAGAGAGAGTGAGAGAGAGAGAAAGAGAGAGAGAAGAAAAATTCATTTTGAAATGGGCGCTACCTAACGGATCCGCGCGTCGAACTTTGGAATCCGCGTCCTGGTTCGGACGAGTTGTGCGATTCTGGCTGGTTGCCAGAGAATCGCGAAGGGATCGGGAGGAGAGGCGAGAATACGTAAAAAAAAAAGAAGGGAGGTGAAAAAGAAAAAGAAAAAGGACACGCGCGTATCTATCATCGCCATACCTGTCGTGTACGATGGACGTGCGCGCGCGAGTGCATATAAATGCGTCTGCGATGAAACTTGGCGAGGACTTTGAAAATCATTTCTAAACGAATAGACAGGTAGGAAAGAATCCATTCTCGCGAGAAGATGCGCGTAGCCACGCCAGGCAGAGAGTCGTTACCGCTGCAATACGATGAGTAAACTTGGTCGAGTACACAGAGTGCACCATACGCGAGCTTCCGCCGTGTACATCGTTGCGAACGATGCGCGCGCGGCTATGGGATATACGAAGAGAGTAACGTTTCACGAGCCTACGTTTCTTCCCTTCGTCCTAATGTGCGAGAAGAGAAAAAGATTCTAGGATAGAAAAAAAAATACCTTGTTGCGATTAATTACGATTCATTTTTTAATGAAGCGAGATCACAACGATATTTGAGAAATTGTATTTCGAACGCGAGGTGAATCATTTCGATACGATGACTACTTAATTGCTGGATAATAACCAGACTCGCGGGTTAAAACATCGACAACAAGAGATTATCGCGACGAATCGAACAAGTCTTTTGCCACATGGAGATAACAACGTTAGGCGATAACAACGCCTAACCGAATACAGGCTTCTCGTCTTATCTGTTCGATCGCGAGTGCGCTAATGCGTTGGACGTATGGTCGACTAGCGCGCGTTGGATCTTAACGTTCCGAGTGTGTTTGGGAATTAGGTAAAGGGATTTTGTGGATTATATTCGGGAACTTGGAGTTTCTGGAGGATCTCGGATGGATTGAGAATACTCGAGTTTCTTGGGACCACAAGTCAGGATAATAACGTCAAGGCTCACGTCGAAATAAATTCGTATAACAGGCTCGTTAAAAAATCACAAAGCGAATCACGTCACTGCGCACGGATCTCATATTCCAGACGATCTCATATTTACGGGACACGTGTATATATCATAAGCGTGTCTGCCAATATAATTACATGCAAATAAATTACACGATGGCCTATCGTGACGACTTGGGAATGCATCAATTATTATTCGACGGCTGAACAAATATCGTCTAACCGCTCGATATTAACCATCATTGCTTCAAAATGTCGCATTGATCACGAATAAATTATTAAATCGTTGCATCGTTGCCATTAATTATCAATTAATATTTCGCCGGTGCGATCACCGAGTAATTATATAATAAGGTATTCTTTATAGCGCTTGCATAATACGCCTGATTTCATGCTTTAATAAAAGCATTAAATAAGCAGTCAAAAGCAATCTTTCAATTCTCGGATAGTTTTCTAATGTATTTGTATATTCGAATGTATAATTTTCGGCAAAATGTAACATAGATATGTATATTGCGAAGGATATTACGTACGCTATATTACGTACGAAAGAGAAATTTGATGGAATGTTTACAAATCACGGATCTCGTGAAAAAAACTTCGTCTTCATTAACGAAATAATTGGACTCTTAAGGAATTTGGATTTATGAGATTAGATACGTTTCGATATAAGATACATTGGATGACGGAATAACAAACTGCAATAACAAAGTTCAGTCAAGAATACTCGTAATATGGCGTCGTAAATATGGCGCTTTTATTATGGCATATGACAAGGTCAGTTTTATTTTCTATTCTATTTTCTATTCTTTTTCTATTCTATTTTTATAGAAACATCCTGGTTCGTTAAGTTAATAATAGCATAATTATCGATTTAATATAACAACGCAAAAGTAAAATATTGTACTATTCCGCTATAATATAAATACGAAACGCAATAAAATATTTGCTAATATTATTCGATTCACGTAACGACAAACATCCCAAATACAAAAATGCAATTATGTCGCCAGAGATATAAGACACGATGATATAATCTATTTCTAGATCTAATCTATAATCTATATCTAAGATGAAAACAAGTTGTCACTCTCTCTGTCTCTTTCTCTCTCTCTTGTTTCTTCTCGCAATGTCTTCTCGAATGTTCGTTGAAAAAACTGATTTGAAATCAATGCATACGTATGACATTATTACGTGCGTACATGTATGAATGAAAAAAAGTTTAACAATCCTGGAATAATTCACATGCACGTGTTTGTCGAGTATTAACCGTATAATGTCACTATGTTTACCGCGCTTCCCCAGGAGAAAAAGTTACGTCGTACTGTTCCTCGGTTATTAACTCGGGTCAACTTCGATTAAACAAGCGGAAATACGGAAAAATCCGATATCCGTTGTGACATTCGAGCGTAGTAATCTGCCACGGAAAATGCTTCATCAATGAGCGTACGCTCTTAATTTAGAGGAAACTCAACGTTACGTGCCTCCTTACCATCAAGGAGTGACCTCCGATGTTGGATTTAATTACAAAAAGATGCTTCAATTATAAAAAGACGCGAATCTTTAATATACGAATGGGAAAACGCTTAGTTATTCTTTCTCCGCGAGCGCGGCTCAGGGAAACTACTCCTGTCGAGGAGAGAACTTTATTAACCCTTTTATTACTCTCATTTTCCGTGAAACATTTAATTCCCCAGCGCTAGCTGCTAGGGGTTTGCAGGCAGTACCAGTAAGGACTTGAGATATTCTCAGCCCTAACGCGTCTCACTACAGCCTCAGAGAAAACGTGAAAAGAGATTGAAACTTTTCTACTCATCTTTTAATCGAGTTTTCGAGATCGGCTCGCATCTCGAGATACATGATGCCAGATATAGGAGTCTATTGTTCTTTACGCCTTAATAATTTTTTTAATTGGATTCAAATCGTTCTCGACGCGAATGCGTCCACGGAATATGCGATGATGCTGTGCGCAACAATCGCACAGTGGCGAAACGAATCCGCTATCTTCACGCGTGCGGAAATTAGAAAACATCGCGGCGAAATCTATTTCTCGCACTTCTCTTCTCTTCTCTTCTTCTCTTGGAGCTTTCTTCCAGCCGTGCCGACGACCCTCTTTCCTTCTGCGTAAGTGCCTTCGAGACGACCAAGGGTTGCGCCTTTTGTTCGCACCCCGGAAACTCTCTCGGACCGACCCTTTCTTTCTTGACGCCCTCGCGCCATCCCTGTCGTTTTTCACCCTTCAGCCACTGCTGGTGAGCTAAATATTTAGCTCGAAGGTGAAAAACTGGAGATGAAGAGAGAGAGAGAGAGAGAGAGAGAGAGAGAGAGAGAGAGAGAGAGAGAAAAGATTCTGTTTGACAATGGAAGGAGAATCCTCGATCGAGGACGCCCGACGAGCAGAAGTGCGCAAGCATTCGACCAAAAGCAAAGCGAAAATAGTACAAGTTGAACGCACGACCAGTATCGTGACGGCTAATCGAATTTTTCAAAGCCAACCAGTGGTTACCACTGGCTCTGATTGAACTCCACGTCGCCATTCTTGCCGCCATGGCTGATTGTGCATCCAGCTCGGTCTAACTCGATGCTTCCGTGTCCTTCTCTTCCTACTTTTGGATGAATCTTTGGATGAATCGACGCTTCGATCATCCTTTAATTGGATTATAGCGGTGCGTGCAAAGCGGAAAACACGATCGCGTGGGGACGAACACTGTCCTTTTGCGCGTACAAGCGGCGAATTTGAGGGAGCCCAAAACGCTAATTTGCAGATTCGTTGGGAAGGGATTCGATTAGCGAGGGGACTCGGCAATAACGTTCCGTTAGCGAGATATGCATCTGCTCCGAACGCCTTTAGCGACGAATGACGATATGAGGAAATCCGATTCTCGACGATACTCGATATTAAATCCGAGTATTCGCTCCAACATACTTTTTCAAAATTACACATGCGCGAAAGCTAACAATATATCCGAAATGTCAATTTCGCAGCGAGGTCACCATTGTCGTACAGGGTTAAAACATCGGGAAAGCGAACCTGCTTTTTTCGCTTTTCCTTCGAACGAAAGACAATAGATGGAAAAAGACCCGAGGGGGCATGAATAATGGGGAAACATTAATGGAAAAATAAAGTACACAAAAGGAAGAATCGCGCGATTCATGACGTACTTGACAGGCAGACTGCAAGAAATTCTCGTCGTTTTCGTAGAAATATTCTCGCCGCGGGAAATCAAACGATGGCGGCTGTGTTCCAGAGATCCACGAATGTGAGGATAAATGGATCTCTCTCTCTCTCTCTCTCTTTCTTTCTCTCTCTATTAGTAGCACATATACGTAGCATTCTTGTAAATTGTGTACGTCTTCTTTGAAAAAATATTCTTGTATCTCAAATTACTGTCCCGTTTCTTTATTCCTCTTTTTTTTGCCGTTTGCAATACGGAAAATCCGTCATTCGTCGATAGCGAAAAGAAATTTTCAAAATTTCACAAACCATCGATCGCCAAGTTGGCCGAGTTTCGAAGTGACTCTGAAATTTGAAACTTTTCTCTTTTTCTGCGCGATTTATCGGCCGCCTCGGGTTATCCCATTAATCGAAAATCCTCGTGGGACCGATGTGCTCTTCCGTAGTTTTTCCCTCTCTTGCACCTGTTGCCGACGAAATCGCTTTGACCGGCTGATCGACGAATAGAAAAAAAAACAGATATTTATCTAATAACTCGAAACTGCATACGCGTCTTAATCGGGCGTTCATGAAGAATCATCTCATCTCAAATGTACGATAAATGTAAGAATAATAACATAATTGGATAACTTTCGCAATTTGTAACTCGGTAATTCGATAATTCGTTCTCAAACGCCCGTACCAAGAAAACCGTACCAAATAATTGCGGATCATTGCGAGTCTCTATCGTTCTGCAAATTTGTTAATAACACTCATCTAAAATTTAGCGTATGTATAAACATCCAATGATGCGCTCAATGATACAAGTCTTACGATATTGCCTCGATAATTTATGCCAAGCGTATTGCATCGGTCAACTTGTTTATACGTTGTGCTTATAGTCGTATGTAAATTTGTGCGCGAGAGACTTTATCTCCGCATATTTTAACACAGATGCAGTCGTATGCTGCGAAAGATGACATTTATTCGTTGACTACCGTTGACAAATCTAGTTGCTATTACCTATGATGGGTTGAATTAATTACGCTGTGAAAAGGGAAAAAACAATGGACATAGAGCGCGAGACGAGACTTGCCTCTTACAGTTGCACGCGATAACATCGAGATTAGAATCGCGATGATTAGGAGCGCGTCGAGTATGCGATAATTCCACAAAGTTATGTGGCATCAAGTTTCGTTCGGAAAGGGATTCTCCTCGGGAAAGAAAAGCAGGAGGCAACCGTATTAATGTGATTTTTTTAATTATTTCTTTTTAATTTAATTAGTTATTAAGGATTAATTTCTTTCGCACTCTTTCGATATCCGTTTCTAACGAACGTGATAAAGCTCTATCGGGAAAATTTATTATTCGCAAAGAACAACGTATCTTATTTCCACTTCTTACGACGGAATGACGGACAACTCCCTCCCCTGAAACGTCGTAATTTTACATTATATACTATAACACTCTCCATCCGTGTAAGCGGTGGGATTACACGAGGGATGTGGATTCGGAGCTTACAACGCCGGAAGCATGTTATTCACGTTTGTCTGTCAAGATTATGTCACCCGTTATTTATCATCGTTAGACTATTACGTACTATGCTGTTAAAAGCAACATAGCAAATGTAACCAAAACTCGGCTAATGATCGTTAAGTCGAGATGTCAGATTATAGATCTGAAATTAAGCTTACGCCGTGATGATGGCGCATCTTGATTTAATTCGACTAACAAGGATAAGAAGAAAAAGCTGATCGAGTTCCCATCGATCAGGTTCCAACCTCGAACGCAATCTCGATCATCAATGTCGGATCTGATACAGGTTTTGCAGCGATGACTGCGTCTTCTCGATGTCATCCGAAACGTCGCGTGGACGCATTGTATAGATACACGGACGTGATCAATGACCGCGAGAAACTTTAACAGCCGCCGTGCATACTATTACGTACGTTCGGTGTTCGACGCTTGATCTTAATTGATCGATGTATTTATTGATTATTATCACGAGATATCTCATCCGCGAGTATCGCGGGCGTGTTTTCCGTGTTAGGTCGAATGACGTGGTTCGCGCAAAGCGAACGGACCGGACGCAGCGTCGCATTCCGAAGCGTTCGATGCGCGAGGAAAATTGCGATTTAGAAAATTCGCCGCGGGCAGGCTCGATGGCAAGAATGGTCCACGAGGCGATTGTACGAGGCTGCCTGTCGACGACGATTTTATCCTATTGATTTTGCGCGCGTCCCAGGCGCGGAGCAGAAGAGTGCGACCGAGATGAAGGACCTTGACATCAATATCGGGCACAACAGGCCAACCCCCGAGGTTCCGCCGACGGCGATGACGGCGTAGCGGCGCCGCGCATGACTGTCCGTTCCGTTTCCACCCACTCTCCTGGTTACCCTCCGCTCGTAGAGGCGATCAGCACGTGACGATGCGCGTCGAAGACGGTCGAGGCCGAATCACTCTTGATTTCGCTCTTGCTGTCGCTCGCGATTCCGGCCATATGCCATTTCGCCAGCTCCCGGAGAAACATCTGGCCCGGGCGGCCGGAAGTAAGTTACTGGCGTAATATGGCGCAGAGCTGTGAAATATTCCCGCTCGAAGTGTTCTCTCGCCTCCGGCGACGTATATTTAAATAATTACTTCCCCATTCCCCTCTATCCGCGTATCCCAAGCTCGGTTT
This sequence comes from Eciton burchellii, assembly GCA_020341155.1. Classification (NCBI taxonomy): domain Eukaryota; kingdom Metazoa; phylum Arthropoda; class Insecta; order Hymenoptera; family Formicidae; genus Eciton; species Eciton burchellii. Next base: position 120,387 of record JAHMML010000023.1, read on the forward strand.
CCGGGCCCGCGGTTATATTCCGCCCTCCGCCTCCTTCCGTCGTAATTTCTTACGTGATATTCGCCCCTCTTCCTCCCTTCTCTTCTCCGGTTCCGCGCGATTCCTCGCGACGGAAGGACGGTAGGCAGCCGCTACGATAACTCGAGGAGAAATTAAAATTCCGCTTGAGGAACGCACGCTGCCACACCGTTCCAAAGGGAATGCTTGCACGTTTCTCAGACGTCTGCGTGCGAACGACGTATCGGTTTCGCCAAATTACCATTTTTTTCCCCGACTTTCGAAGATAGATCCATACGGTGATTCGCCGTACGTTATTTGCGTTATCTTTGTGGTACTTTTGGATTTTACATTTCAGTCGATACGTCGATGACAAGATGACGATACGTTAAGCGTCCAGACTCACGGCGCGGAATCAGCGCGGTACATCAAAATTCATTAGCTTGTTATTAAAATTTATATAATTATGCGAAATGCGTAATTCGATTTTTAAGATGGATGCGGATGGGAATTGTCCTCGCTAATTTAAACGTTAAACAGAAAGATGTTTCAATCGTGTTTATTTTATAATGTCTCGTTAGCGGACTCATTGGACATTGATGTATCTGTACATCGAGGATGCGATATTACCGCGTGTTTCGCAAAATAGAACGCGCATTACGCACAGTGGCTGGTTAATGAGCCATTGGGAACAAACGAATTGACAACGATTTTATCAAATTCAATTTCGGTTTTGACCTTTGACTGAATCGAAGAGCTTTATAAAAAAAATAAAACAAACGAAAAAGGAAATTGCTTTTTGTATCTGGACCTGGATGCATCGAGACGTCACGCTCTTTGCGATCGTTTTGGTTTTTAAATATCCGCATATATAACGGATGTTAACGAATGTAGCTTGCTCAACGCAAAAGGGATTAACGAGTGGAAGATTGTATTTCTGACTACAATGAGAAGCCTGCTGTCGGAGAGAGGAGTTATCATTCGGCAGAGCGTGTAAAATATACACAAAAATAAATATGCGATACATTTACGTTGCTCCGTAATCTTTAGCTCCAAGAGATGTGTTTCCGCTATCTGTCTCTTGTGTAAGAAAGGTAATCACGACTCTGAGAAAGCGGGACCATTAGGGCGAGATTCTCTGATTCGATATTCTTTCTATCTTGGATATTCGCGTACGTATCTCAGTAATTTCAGAGTTAACACTTGCATTCAGAAAGACAAATATAATCAGATCCGGTAGTATAGGCCGCGCAAAGGAAGAGCGGAGTACGAGACTTTATCGCGCATAAGCTAAAATCGATCAGCAAAGCGGTCGCACACGGATCATTCGTTATCGCACTCTCAGGTATAAATCTGCGTGCACGCGCAGGAATGCGTACGCAGCAGCGCGTATAGCGGATTGTGCGTCGAGTAGTGCGAGGGTGGTACATCGATAGTGATTGTACCACCGAATTGAATCTCATTAACCGTATACGCTACCACAATGTCTGTCCGCGTAATGTATCCGCATTCCGGGTTAGAATATTCCGTATTAAAATATGCCAAAGTAATGTCGAGGAGACGCATCGCGCTTTAGTAGGAGACAATCGATCTATCCAATACATTTCGAATACTATATGAATCTTTCATGAAGAAAATACATTATCGTCCCGTCTCGCCTTGTTTTCGGCATGTTTGAACATTTAATAAGCTATCTTTCGATTTCGCTAGACTCGAAAAATCGTATGGACGTAAGATCTCTCGTCTCGTAAATCATTTCTTACAATCATCGCTTCCGAATAATTCCGAATAGCATTGTAATAAGATCGATCTTATTGATATTGCGATAATCGATACGTATGCATACATTTGTCCAAAGTCCAAAGGCAAGAGAAATTCCGCAAAAAATAATTAAATGCTAAATGCTTCGTGAGGCACACAGATTCAATGAATCTGATGAACGCATCATGGGTAAACGCGTCTGTGTAACGTTAAATGAAATTTATTTGCATCATTCGAGAGCGATGTTTAGTTAGGATGGTAATTTCGGAATCAGTGCGCGGCGCAAAATTATAGTCGACGTAATGCCATTCCGCGATATCGAATCCCGCGCACAGCCATATTCTGCTTTGCTCATTATTGCCGGTATTATTTAGTACATTTTCATATGCAGATTGCATGGGATTTAATCAGTCAGCGAAATATATTATTCGCTTACAAGATAAGTACTTGATACTCGCGATAACTTTCATAACAATTACATTAATATCTTTTATCATATAGTTCACGCTGCTGTTTTTTAATTGCAATTACAGCTCAGTAGATATCACATTATATACATATATATATATATATATATATATATATATCAATAATTATTATACAATTATATAATTGTTTCAAATTAGATATTATAATTTTTAAAATCTTTCATAATAATTTTATCTAAATGTAACATTAAATTAAATTATTTTGAGAGAGAGGGAGAGAGAGAGAGAGAGAGAGACTTTCTCGAGTTTCAATCATTCCTTGAATTTTTTAAAAGTCTCATATATTTTAAGCAATCACGCAACGAACAAGAGAAGAGAGTAGTATTTTTGAGACGTGCTGTAACACTAGGCGAACGATAGAGACGTTTCTCAGAGAAAAAAATGGTCGTTAAGATAATTTGATGAAGAAAAGGATCAGAGTAACATGTTTCTAAAAGAAAATCAGAAAGTTAACTGGTGCATTCCGTTCGATATTCGCGGTAATGTTAAACGAGTTTTTAATCGAATTATCAGGCGCAAAGCCAGAGAGAGGGGGAGGATTGATAAATGCGCTCATTCGTCTGGCTCGTAAGGTGTACCTTAGCCAATCTGAGAACGGCGCAATGCCGTATAACGAAATTTATGGATGCCACAGGCGCGGCCTGCGCCCGTGGCTTTCGACGGTCTGCAAGGACGGCAGAGAGAAGGAGGATAGCAATCCCGCGTTGGTACTGTGCAATAATTATTATCGAATTTCCATTCGACTCTCGTTTGCCTCCCCATACACCGGAAGAAGAGAGATCCAGACCACGCTGTAACCGCGTTGATAATAGATCCGCGCGATCGACGCATGCCAAGCCATGCGGGCGTTTCTTTTTCCGATCGATGTATAAGAGCATATTCTCGAAAGATGGAAGGAAATATCAATAAAACAAGGTAAATGTTGTTGCTTTGACGCACTTGCTTGCAGATTCTAACAAATCATTGTTTACGATTGATCAACCAACGATTCCGGAAAAAATGACTTTTGACTTAGAGAAGACAGAATTTTACATTTACAGAAAAAAAGGAGGATTGAAGAAATTTGCAGATATGACGTGAACGTCTCTTCGAAATTGCGTACCGCGTATGTATCGCGTATGAATAGTATTTATAGCAACAATACGAAGAAGCGTCGTTCGACGATTGCAAAATTTCATACGATATTTTTATATTTGATTAACGGCAAATTAAATTGTACGGAAACTCGGTGCGCGACTTGTAATAATATAACCCTCTTTATAAGATATAATAATGACGGCTCTCCGATTGGAATGGGAGTCTTTATTGAATTTTTAATTAAAATCGCGTTATTACTCAGTTGTTACGCGATTCAATTCCCCTCGCGTTGCTCCGGCTTTTCCTGCCAGGAAATAATAAATTACTCGCATTCGTATAATCATCGTACTTAGTGCAAAATAGAAATTTTCAATTTTAATTTCATTCGTTCGTATTATCGATAATCATCATCAGCAACAATCGCGTTCGGTTGATGTACGTTGTACAGATTTTGTACAAATTACTACCGAGTGTATCAAATTATTATTTTATCAATTACATTGCCTATATAATGCTAAAAATGAAAATTGAAATTGAGCTCGTGATAACTGTTTCAATCGAATGCTTAATTTTCCCGATTATGTATATTTGCTGACTATGAAATTCGTATTCGAAAGTAAATCGCAACAAATGTGCGCGCGCGATAAGCACGAAACGCGCGTGCGATCATCGATATTTACAGAGTTGACAATGACCTGAATTATTATCGAATAACGAGATCCTCTTGAAATGTTGCCATCTATCGCGATAAAGTGCTCCGGGGAGCGCGAAACTCGTTTGTTCCGCGACTGCAAATGTCATCGCGATACACCGTCGAACGAAATAATGCAGCAAAATTGAACGATTAGCGGTAAGCTTCTTATTTCCGCAAACAATGCCCTAGGGAATTACGTTCGGAATGAATCGGATCCAATTATTCTATTCGAGTAATTATCCGATTCGGCCGAGAGCCATGCTATGGCACGCTGATATTATCCGCGGTTGGACTTGCATTTCGCGGTTTCCGACAGTAAAATGATTCGCGCGCTATAAAACGCGATTTATCGCCTTTATCCGACCTCCTTGCTCTCGTACCAAGAGAAAACGTCGATTTATCCGGCGAGGATATGCAATTTTCGGCGAAATTTTACGTGTATCGAGCGACCGCGAGGAACTCGAACTGCAAGGGCAGTGACACATTTTATTATTCATCATATTGCACATTACAACGGCCCCATTGCGTAACGTATAATCCATTTGTATAATGCAGTTCATGAAAGAAGAATGGAGAGAGAGAGAGAGAAAGAAACCTTTAGCAACGCGTGACCGGATGACACGGAAGAATCGTCAGAAAAATCGATACTTCATTACGTACGATAAAAGTGCTACGCGTCGAGACGCAAACGAAATCAGCAATAATATAATTTGCTGTCTGATTAACTCCCGTGATTGCAATTCGGTGATATATATCTGCGACAGGCTTTGTCGCCAAACACGAAAATTGTTTTGCAACAACGTACATATTACTTGCGGCTGATCAATTTAAAATTCCCGTTTAAAAAATCCAACGAGGCGGAATGGGGACAACGTTTCACTAGGATGCAGCGGATAAAGTGCATTCGGTGCGAGTAACATGATAGACCGATAAAGGCAATATCGGCGACGGGCAGCTTTAGGTATGATGAAACGCTTCAATTTGTCGTACCTTTTGTAATCATGACTGCAATTATGCCTTGCCTGTGGAACGTCATTCGTCATTCACAGGAACGAACTCGATTCGTTCAATCTTGCCGTCAACTGCTTCGAGTTGCAAGTCGAGTTGACAAGAAATATCAACGTTGTTTCAACGTTGTTTCGACTAATCTAGATTTAGATTTTCTCCTTTCGTCTCGTGTGCTTCATTTAGGAAGAGCGAGGGGCAAGAAAGAGGAGAGCAAAACCCACTTTGTTATTGTCTCATTAAGGGGAACGCAATTTGAGAGAGAATTAGTTCCCGGAATGCAAAGTTTTGATTTCGGATAACAAAATCGCATGCGATCTGAACGAGCGCGCGAACGAGACGCGAAAAGTTGCAGAATCGTCATTGGCGGCTTTTCACGCACAAAGCGTCCTTCCTTCGCGTCAATCCTCCGTTTTCGTGTATCCTCGTTTTTGGAAAAATCCTTTTTACGACTTTTACGATGAATGAATCGCATCTTGGAGTAGAGATGGCTGCGTGCGCGCGCGCCACAGTTTGACCGCAATCTCGTGGCATAATTTTCTGAAAATCAGCGGCAATCAGATATTCGATCGTATGATGAACGAACGGAATCCACAAAGAATTCCACGAAGAAAAAGAAGATCGGACGATTTAAAGCTTCACGCTAGAAAGAAAGCACCGACGAGAGATCGTCGACCTGCTTGTGTTCCTGCTTGCGAGGACGTCTAGTGCATCTCTCTCTTTCAGCGCCGCGTGTCCGACCAAATCGCGGGGAGACTACGGCGAGTATCGTGTCGTCGAGGCGGAAGAGAACGCTTCACGCCTCGTCAAGTTGCGGCGAGTATCGTTACACGACATTGTCGAGGGACGCTTTCCCTCACAGCGGAGGGTTTGGGAGCGTTTGGGATTCGCTGACGCTTTCGCAACGAAGCTAGACGATAAGGGATTCTTTCCAAAACTGACATTTTCCAAAGCGTAAACTTGTACGGATTACGGATTAGGAATATTTAAGAAATTTAAGAAATTAAAAATACTTGAAACGCTCAGACATGCGTAATCGGCGATAAAGCCGATTATCAAAGACGAGATTAGAAAGATTAGCCGAGGACTAGCGAAGAACGAAGGTAATAATAAGATTATCGATCAAGGACGAAAAAAGGACGTCGTCGCAAGGCGAGGCGAGGAATAACGGTAAGAGGCAGATCGTAACCCGATTTACTTTCCACGGGCGTTTTTCATAAACGCGCAATGGCAAGGGAGCACGTGCGCTCGCGCGCTCGCGCGCACGCGACCGATTCGAGATTCGGGAACGGTAAGAAGATAGCTTTTCAATGAAAGGACGGCGGATGCTGCTGACCCGCAGCTAACGGAATGCCGATAATGTTTTATGCATCTTTCATCCTCAGGCGGCGAGGGAAGAAAGAGGCAGGAAAAGGGAGAGAGAGAGAGAGAGAGAGAGAGAGAGAGAGAGAGAGAGAGAGAGAGAGAGAGAGAGAGAGAGAGAGAGAGAGAGGCGAGACGGGGAGGATGCCCGAGGGGAAGGATCGGCCGAGCTTTTAAAAGTTCGATCACTCGTCCGGACTTGCCCGTCGAGTTTTCCTCCCTCGGGATGAAAAAATCGCATTTCGATGTCGATGTGCTGCAGGGAAGGATGACGTCGGCCTTCGATCTCGATGCCGCGCGTTGCGCGCTCCCGCTGCTCGTTCCAACGATTCTCTGCTTGTCGCGATATCGGATTATCGTCATGCCCGCGATTTCATCACGCGCGCTATCGTGCGCGCCGTTCTCTCGCGCGCGTCTCTCTCGTCTCGATAAATTAATTGCGAGAAATAGATCGGAGCGCATCACGCCGCGCATCACGTAATCGATCCGAGATGCCGAAGCGGCATCAGCCACTGCGGCACGGCATCGATCGGATGATTATCGGCAATAATTTGCGCATCTTTCGTTTGCATTAGCATTGGAGAAAGTTGCGGAAGAGACGCATCGAGTCGCAATTAATGTGTCATGTTTTCTTTCTCGGACTCTGCCTTCTCTCCGATCACTGGTATGCGCGAAATTCTCCGCGTTTTTCGCGCTTCTCATCGCGCGATACAGTAGTTTCGCGGAGATATCGACGCTACTCCGCTCTTGATCCTTTATCAAAGGAATAATGTCCTACTTTTCTCGCGCATCGGTAACGTCTACATCTACAGTCACGAATGAATTTATTTCTGGAATGATCATTCTCGGGTGGAAACGATACGACGGAATACGTCGTACCCCGATGGAATAACACCGCGCAAACGCGCATTTCCTTCGAGCTTCACCGCGAGCTTCAACGGACAAAGAGTCTTTATTTTCTTTTGCCAAAATCGCAAGAATTTCGATCGTGCCACATGCGCGCTGAATGCAAAAGAGAACAACATGTCGGGCGAGCGCGAAATAGCAATCGCGTTTCAATGTCTCACAAAACAAGATCGTTGCTTCCAAGATTTTGCACGCAAGGATGCACCGAGAATCGTGTACCATGTGTCATTGCGAGAATGACAAGCGCGAGAACTTTGGAGCAATTTATCGTCGGGATGGGAAATGGGCAAAGGCGGCAAGAAAATATCTTCCCGCTGATGTACGGTAGCGCAAAGCGCTGCATCACTTTTGTGATGCACTGCTTTGCATCGCATAGCTTTTCTCGCGCGTATTATACGAATTCCTTTATCCGTTCAGGAAGGAGGATCCGTACGATCGTCGGAATGATATCAGTATCCCGATATCGAATCGCGGCGAAACGCGGATGGCGCTGACGAAGGAGAGAGGAAAAGGCCCGCGCGAACCGAGCAAGAGACGTCGCCTTCGAAAGCTCAAAAGTTAATTCAACAACGCGCGCGCATTATTTTGTTCCGTTGCAGAAGGATATCGAAGAGCAAAGTTTCAGTTTAGATGCTCGGAACAGCGCTCGTCCGGACTTTCCGGAAGAGCTCGCGGAATTACGTGGCGCATTAAATTATTTAATTCCAATAAGAGATGGCTCCCTTCGACGAGAGAGCTTCCTTCTTACACAAAGGCGACTCTCTCTTTCTGTCTCTCTCTCTCTCTCTGCTTCGCCGTTCTTTCCCGCGCGCTGCTGCTCGTATAATTGTTAATTAACTAAAAGCACCGGGCGGAACCTCTGGTCGTTATTAAAGCAAGTGGCCCGAAGACAAGAGTCAACGCGTGTTTACGCGCGCCGTTCGCCGAGCATCGTCGGAAAGAGGAGGATTTCCGCCTCGAACAAAAATGTTCCTCGTGAATGATCACACGCGAGAAACTGTCGCGAGAAACCGTCACGAGAAACTGCCGTGCCCGAATGCGATACGATGTCGCACGCCTTTAACGAGAGACGAGAACGTGAATTATCGTTAGCGCGGCTATCCGATCAACGAAACAGCGCCAATTTCAGGCCAGACAAAGGGGCGACTTTTCTCGCTGTCTGCTTCCCATTTTCTCCCAATTTCGCGTGAGTATTTGCGCGCCAATTACGCGGCGCGGCGCCCATTACTCAAAACAAAATGTACGCGGACGTGCGAATTCGCGTGCGGCGGCCGTGGCGGCTCGCGAGAACAAAGCTCGTCCTTAATTCCGGCTAAATGTCCGTATGTTGGCGCGTCTCCACATCGTCGACATTCGGGCCGCCAAAATGGCGTAAATTCATTAAGTCTAATCCACGCGCGCGGCTGTCGTTTCGTTCTGTTGTCGCACGTGGAAAATTTACATTTAACAAGCGGCTTACACAATTGAAGACAGAACGGTGAAATTAACGTTCCGGACAGGGATTAAAAGAGTCGAGGGAATATGCGCGCCGGAACGTTTCGAAACGCGATGCAGCGCCGGATGATAATAAACGAGCGGAGACCGCGGTGTTTGCTCGCCATGTTGTGTTAATTCCGAACAAGCGCGTTGATAATTGAGTTCCGAATGAGGCACGATTCTTCGCTACGATAACCGTAATGCTTGTTGTTATTTCCTTTTAATCGACTCGCATGCACATTGGCCAAATTTCCCGGGAATCTAGAGACTATTTTCTTCGCGCGAATGGATCGTTTGACATCCCCGGAGAATAGCTTCCTTGGTTTCCTCGGTTTATCCGTCCAATTCAGCAGCTTGCCTGCATGCGTGCTTGTGTCCCGGCGATCGAGTTAATCGATGCGAGAGTCAACGTTGCGTTTGCAAGGCTCGATGCAAAGCGACGATGAATGCGGCGCGAATCTCGTTGCGCGCGCGATGACGCGCGACTCGAGGAAGAGGCGGAAGAAAGAAACGGCGACTATTGTGATATTAATTACGGCAGAATCAAGAGAACGAAAAGATGGACGAGGGGCAACGAGGCAACGAGGCGAAGCAAGAGCAGTCGCAAGACCGCTTGAACGACAGACCTCTGTTCTTTAGGCTAGCCTCTTCCGCTCTTGTCTCGTCTCGACTACCCTTCCGGCTCGCTTTATGCAAGCTCCTCGCGGCAGTCTTTGAGTTCACGTCGACGAGAAATTTATATGAAAACTTGACAATGCTCTTGCCTGCAACGTCGGTCTGGCCCAACTCCACCTTTCAAGCTCTTTTCTCGCTCTCCTTCTGTCCTCTCTTCGCGGCATCTCCGTGCACGCGCGCACGCAGCTTCGCTAAGCGATGGAAAACGTCTCCGAGTTAGCGCGAAAGTTCACGGATGGCGGACGGATGGCGGTCGTTTGGCGCGACTTTAAGCCGGACATCGTGACACTGTGAATTGTATTTCATACAAGGCAGTTTTATACCTCTCAATTTTGCACCTCTTATTTACGCCTTTCCTGGCTTCCCGCCTTCATTTCCGAGCGCCACAGCGGCGCGCTATTAACGACGAGTAAACTGCGCCTGGAGAGACTTTACGGCTTAAAACTTGTCGTCCATCCTTCCTCCCTCGCAGTAGCACGTCCCACTTGCACCCCGATTTCCAAAATTATGAACGGCGGAATGAGCGTTCTCCAAAGTCGCATGGCTTTTATCTCTCGTCGTCGCGCTGCGGCAACTCGTGAAATTTAGTGCCTCTCGAGAAGCTCGCGGAAAAGTACCGTATTATCAGCTTCCTCGAGTAACGAGACTTATTTAGCGAGAATGTATTTTTTTCAAAGTAATTCCGAGGTCTATTGTCTTCTTGAAAGTTCAAGCTGATCATCCTTTGCGTATCTTTTCTCTTTCAGAGACATTCGTTGACACAGTCTCGAGTCTCGAGTCTCGAGACTGTGTCTCACGTTCTTATGCTATGAAACGAGAAAAGATACGGCTCATCGATCCTTACGTCGAGAATGAAGACAGATAAATATGTTGACAAACCAGTCAACAGCCAATAGGATCAAAGCCAATGTCTTTTGCGACGGTTGATACGTTTATGAGGTTCTCGGTTGCATCAATCAAAGGTGGGATCAGTGGCGAAACCTTCAAGTTTTTGGCCAACTGAAGAGCCAACTGTGAATTTCATACCTTTGCGGCTCTTCGAAAAGACGGAAACTTAATCGTCCGCCATGTCCGTATGAATGTACGTGTGCGAGAGGAGTCTATTATAATTTTCGAATTCGCTACGAACGCTTCGAATGCGCGAACCGAAATGGCGTAATCGTGGCGTAAACGCGACGAGTGCACTTTCGAGTGCAAATTCAGAAAATTCTAGAAAATTTCGCATTCATATCTGTCATTCGAATTATGAGCATAATGTCCTTGCAACGGCAAGATCCTGGCTAGGCGTTGGTGGTACGTTTATGATATCGACAATCGATTTTCACTCTGTGGACAGGAAAACAGAAGGACGACCAAAAATGGAACCGCTTGAGTGCGATAACGCCTACCATCCTTTCTTTCGTGTCGCTAATGCAACGATAACTTTCGCGGTTAAGCTCGCCAGAGAATTCATCGGATTCTCGAGCTCGTTGTTCAAATCTCTTCCATGCGGATATTCCACGAAACTTTGTATTCCTCACGTATCTGCATTATCATGTGCCATAAATGCGCAAAACTCGCGTGCGAAGAGATAATTATCGTGATATAAGCTTGACCAACCTATTATAAAGGAGAAAGAAAGCATCATATCGATATCTCTCAACACTTTTTGACGACACGACACTTTCCCATCGCTTGTCAGACCCTCGGGTTAGATTAGATTCTTTCTCTCCGCCCGTCTTTCTATCCGCGATGATGAAACATCTAAAACAGTTTCCCGAAAGCGTGTCACGTCTCATGCAAATGCCCATGCAAATTCATTTCATCCCTTCCGGAACGGATAATCGGACTGTGATGATAACGAAATTATGAAAAATTTGGTCAATCTTGCAGGTAATTATCACGAAAAGATACAACCGTCGAAAGTTTTCAGAGAGTTTTCAGACCTCCAGCAAATCCGTCTCTCTCTCTCTCTCTCTCTCGTCTTTCCGTCTTTCGCGTCGCGGATACAAGTACGTTCCACACTATACTCTATGCGCTTGCGGAAAATTCGTAGCCAGGCGTTAACGTGTTTTATGGTGGTCGAAAGGAGGGCGAACAAAAGTTTGCCCGCGTTGCCTGCAGAGCGTCGCAGTGACGCCGTTCTTCCGGAGTCTTCCTTCGTGGTTGCACTTCCGCGTCCACCGCGGTTGTATTTTTCCGCGGACAGGTTGCGACCGCCACCACCATGGTGCCGTATCGTTTCGTTTCCGTTACACGCGGACGTTCCGCAATGTCTCCAAGAGAGATGCGAGTAATCGTTAACATGCGGCTAGTCAGTTTCTCGGTTTCCTCTGATGAAGATGGAGAAAGCGAGATAGCGGCCGAACGAGTAGAGGAACAAGGTTCGATGATCGTAATCCTGAATAAATAAATGGTCTCTGGCAAGAACGAAATGTTTCTTTCAGACCACGTGCCTAACAGAACTGCCAGACGTGGCGCCGTGCAACGGCACCGTGCGATTACCGCCGCCATGCGAGGACTCGCCCAGCAGCGGCAGCAGCAAGGATCGCAGAGACGAGAGCCCTCGCAGGAGGTGTCGGCTGTTGGCGCCCGTTCTGCTCCTAGTGGCCTTCTTGCTCCTTGGAGGACTCTGTCTGCCGTTTCTCCTTCAATCCGCACCTGCCACGCACCAGCAAAGGCTGGACGTGATCAGGAGGATCCTCACTGAAGTGCCTCTGATCGACGGGTAAGCCCCTTCGTCATTCGATGATCGTAAGGATTCGGTCATCATAAGGGAGCTCTCACACGTCGATAACAGACTTTTGATAGAAATTTTCTTGTCGCTAACACTTGCACTTATCGGCACTGAATCATCGTTTCGTTGCTATCGTTAAACGTCACGCGTCCGATGATGCCGATATCATTTCCGAATACTCGCAAAGCCCACTCCGATTCCATCTTGTTCATTAATTTCGAGTTAGACATATAAAGATTCGTTTACAAATACCGGATACGGGATACAGATGCACGCACGTGCATCTGAAATATCGAGATCGTGTCCCGAGAGCGCGTTCATCATTTCGCTTTGATTATTTCGATAAATGGAAAAGTTTGAACGACGCGAACGTAATGCGATTCATAACGTCTGAGACGCGCGTATAAATTTCGCTTCTATTTATCGAGCAATTGAAAATGTTGTGCAATTGAAAGTCGACTGACTCGATGTTTGTTTGGCACGTTACAATCCTCAGGCACAACGATTTGCCCTGGAACGTTAGAAAATTCGTACACAATCAACTTGGCGAGGTGAACCTGAGCAGCGATCTCGGCAGGGTCGACCCTTGGGCCAGATCGGACTGGAGTCACACGGATATTCCTAGATTACGTGCTGGCCTCGTCGGTGCACAGGTGAATCCAACGCGCGTTACTCGTTAGCTTCTATCGCTCTGTTCGCGATACCGTTGAAGTACTTGTAGTTAGAATATTTGGAGAATACTGTCCGTTCATCGAACGATCTCCGGCGATCTCGACACAACTCGCATGTCCGAACAACGCGCTTTTCACGGAGCTTTTATCGAGAGCTCGAAAGCATATCGTGAAAAATTATAGGTGCACAGCATTTTACGCGGATTGGATAGTCGATCGTCGACTAATATCGACGAGAGGATCAGGGATCGCGTTCCAAGTGTGGAACGTTGTGCGAAAGTTGTCGCGACAGAACTCGAAACTGTTGGCTACAGCAGCTCGCAGTTTACGCTCGCAATTGCATAAAGGTGATCTAACTGCGGACAGTTAGAGTCACGCGAAAAGCAATCCAACTTGGACAAAGACGCGGTATACGTCTCCGGTATAGCGGAGAAGAGCGGACCGATCTTACGGATAACGGATGGATCCACCGTTGCTGATACGGCTGAAACAGCTCCGCTACAGTTTGGCGATATCAAGTCCACCGTGTAAAAGCTGCCAACTATTAAAACGCGTTGTGCACAAACGGAACGTTTACGCACGCGCGTACGATAACGAGTAGAGTGCTGCTCGCATCGTTGACACGTAGTTTACGAACAATTCTAATTCACGAGCGTTTCTATCCATAATTGTCGTAACGGATCGTCATTGCTCGGCTTGCCGTATCCGTAATCGTGCTCGACTACCGATTCAATCGGTTCGCGCCAAACGCGATGTGTCGAAATGCCTACCTACGACGATAATTTGCATGCAAACGATAAAACAGAACACGTTTACTCGGCCGTAATACCGTTCGCCACTGTAACACTGATCAACCATTAATAGCTTTGTGCGAGCATCCAGCGTACAACATTGCTGACGATTAGTCAAGATCGCGGATTATCTCGATTTGCCGTGATTCTCGACAAATCGAGCGTCGCTAACGTCCAATTGGCGATACTCTCCATAAATGTGCGACGTGCCAACGAGCATTCGTCGCGAAGAATCCACCCGTGTTTGAGTCAAGAGTAACGCAAGAGAGCGCATCGATACGATCGATCATCGACCGTGAAGATATCGACGAGCGTATGTCGTTTCGCGTATCGAGAATCTCAATAAATCCCAAATTCTCCTCGCCTGGCAATTGCGATCTCGCATCATTACCGTGACTCTCAATCGCCATTTCGTATCTCGATAAGTTACGATCGTTGAAGCGGGTCAACAAGTAAGCGGTGCCTCTTATCGCTAGCAGAAATCCCGTCTGTTCGATATCGGCGTCCGTTGCCGTCTCGTCGAGATATTGGCAATCGACAAATACGGACGGGAGAAGGAAGCATCATCCATCCGGAGTCTTCTCTCGCTGCGTCCACGAGGTGTCGCGAAAATTTCAACTAGGTATTACCTGGACGAAACTTTTGCACAGTTTGAAGAAACTTCGAATTTGATTTGTTTCCAACAATTCTCATGGTTCTTTAAATTCTCCTTACGGTCTCCCTTACGTAGACATAGTAGCACGTAGACGCGTTACGGCAAAAATCTACCGGGAAACTTGATGGTAATTTCAACGAGACGAAAGACAAAGCGAAAGAGGAAAGGATGCATCTATCGGCGCATCTCTTATCGCTGCTTCGTTGGAAGCCTCTCCATATGGAAATTTCGCATCTCGATCCTCGTTGCATTTACAATTATTTCGTCTCTTCTCTTTCTCTTTTGATACGGCGATCGATACGAACGTCGTGGCCCGTGTTCACTCTTGGCACCCGTGGAGGATATTAATGGTCCTCTGGGCGCGTTCCATGACAGAAGCGAACCAATTTCGATCTGGATCAATAGCGACACCATAATCAGCAAAGCCCTCGGCAGAGCTATTCACTTAGGCGGAGGCTGCTGCTGGCAATCGCGGCGCTAATACGTCGCTATAGAACGCTGCTACCTAAACTCTCTCTCTCTCTCTCTCTCTCTCTCTCCTCTTCTTCATCACCCGTACATGCTCCCTCTCTCCCTCGACCATTTTCTCCATCGTTCTCTCGCATATGGCTGTTCGCGCGTTCACATCGCTCGCAGCATCGCCGAACCGCGCTTGCCTTCGAAATTAAGTCAGAAATTAGATCGCACGCCGTCGCGCCCAAGTAAGTCGGCTCACTCGACCAGAGAGATGATCTCGCGAGGACGAACGATGCGGGATGAATCGTCGTCGGTTGCGAGAACAGCGTTTCGGAACAGCGAGCGAAAAGTACTAGAAGGATCGATCTCTGTTCGAAGCGCTTCAATGTGCGTCCTTATCGGATCGAACGATTTTATCGTTAATCACGTTAATCACGTTTCAATCCGAGCCATCAGCGAGCAAAGAGGCATCTCTCGATGCGAAAGTAAACGTTTGTTCCAACATGAATCCATTAATAGTCGCGATTCTCGCGATTCTTGCACGCGTACGAGTTTCCTGTTCGCCGGACGGCAAATCACACGCGGACGAAACTCGATAGCGAGCGATTAGTCATAATGGGCCGAAGTCAAGAACCCACTACGTACTCATTACGTATTCTAGCGAGCTCGAGCTCGCGGCAGTCGGAACTTGGACAAGTTTGCACCGACACTATTTGGACGTTGAGAGAAGGGTGAGGCGGGTTAGTTGGCGGACTTGGTAACGGCACTGCGAGTGTCAATGGGCCGAGGAGGAACTAAGATCCAGGAGGAACTTTACGCTTCGATTATCGAGGCCGCTAATTACGCGCCGATTCACGCGTCATCCACGCCCGAATTTGCTCCTATTAAAATTCCTCTCGGTATTCCTTATCAAGATTATATCGCTGAAAAGTATATCGCTCGCGAGTATCACCGAGTATCTGGATCTGGAACTCTGAGATCGCGATATTCTGGGATTGTTCTTTAAATCGTCCGATTCTCTCGGACGATTAAAGACCATCTCGATTTAATCGCAATAAACGATCAGAGTCTCGTCGACACATCGATCAAGCATATCGCATTATCGGGACAAGAATGGGGCAATTCTGATCCGTTTCTCTTCTCGCTCTCGAGTGCCCACGAGTTTGATAAACATGTCTACCGCGACTCTGCGTGAGGTTTTTTCTTTCTTTCTTCTTTTTCTTCTTCCTCTTTTTT
Source organism: Eciton burchellii (assembly GCA_020341155.1). NCBI lineage: Eukaryota > Metazoa > Arthropoda > Insecta > Hymenoptera > Formicidae > Eciton > Eciton burchellii. The sequence continues at coordinate 136,353 of JAHMML010000023.1, forward strand.
TTTTTCTTTAATAATAATCTTCACAAATAAGGTATCAGCTCTTTAAATTATATGTCGCACGAATGTGTCCAATTAAGTGAGATGCTCCTGGTCGTCGCGCGAGCGATTCGCTTAATCCGCCGAATAATGCAGTCGGCGCCATGACGTGGCGCCATGCCTTATCAAGTTTTAATTGATTTTCAGTAATTCGATTGAAACGACAATGGACGTAAGAATCGAATGTGCCTACATCGGCTTTTTGCAGCGAGGCAATTTACGCAATGCAGAAAAATCGATGAACCGTCGAAATTGCACGATACAATAATGAAATCAAGCGGCGCGGGGAGCAGATGTCGATACGTCAAGCGCTTTTGAAATTCGTTAGGACGATTCTGTGTTCCGTGTTCACCTTTGATTTCTGCGAGAAGATACTCCCACATTACGGGAACTTACTGACAATGCCTCTGCTAAGCAATGGTCTTTGAGCGACGCGCGCGGCATATTTCATTGTTTAGTTGCGTGTTTATGCAATACCTTATTGCATCGCGATACGTTACGGACCTCAGAGCAGAGTAGGCACGCAATTACGATTAGAACGAGACGGGAACGAGAGAGGAAGAGACGCGTACCCATTTTGAGTAAATGTCGAGGGGTCACAGCACGCCGCGAGTTTTCTCTCGACCGTCCTTCGACCTCAGTCGATCCTGTAAAGTCGTTTATCGCGAGATCGATTTGCGAAGACTCGCGATTGAGAATTGCCCGGTTGATCGCGATCTATCGCGGTGCCAAGTTTTACGAAAATCTGCGGCGGCGGCGACAGGTGTCGATACGTCAATCAATCGATGTCGGATCGATATGATTCGACATGATAGGCGCCGCGTCCGCTGCGGCCGATGAGGAACCAAGCGGGCAGAAAATCGAGGCGAATTATAGCGAGTTGGCGCACGCAACGCTGATTTACGCGGCTCCGTTTACAGCGAGTGCACGGCGCTCGCCGGTGGTCCATCGCTGTCTCATAATTAGGTCATACCGGATAATGGCATTGCACCTGGTCATTTCGAGCGAACCCATTCGAGTCCCGAAAAGACATCAAGGGACATACTTGATCTTCCGTCTAGTGGCGACGCGACGAGATTCGCCCGCGAATAACAGCTGTTTCGTTCGGATCGACCTAGATTCCAAATTATTCTTTAGACCATCGACTATCGATCAACGAAATTAACGCATTCGTTTCGCTCCCTTCGAAATTGCTGGGCTATTCTTTCGTCGTATCTTCCATTTTCCGATTACAAAACAGCGCGCTAATAACGAGGCGCGTGTTTCATCGTCGAAGGATATTGATTATTCGGGCTTTCTGCCAAAACTGATTCCGGTTTCCGGTAATGTGCCGAAGATAAGTCACGTCGATGATCGCGACACGATGATTTCGACCGATACGGAATACACGACAGTTTCATTCATTCGCGATCGGAGGAGATATTTTTTCAACTCGATATTTTTTCAACTCTGGAATGGCTCGATCTCGCTGCGTGAAACGTAACGGCAAAGGATTTCCCTCGCGTTGATTTTCCTCGCTCCGAAACGAGAGAGAAAAGGCAAAGAGAAATCTTTTCACCGTCGTTATTCCTCCTAGGAAAGCAACGAAAGCAAGCCAAATCGTTGTTTACCCGATTCTGTAACTTGGCACCGAAACCGTTCGCTTTAAGGTCGCGGATAAAGTTACCGGCGAAATTCGATTTTCGACTCCTTGCATCGAACAAACGAAGATGAGACGCGATAATCATAATTTAGAATTTCTCGTTTACTCTTTTTTTCTTGTCGGTGTCAAAACGGCCGATCGAATCTCGCGACGAACGGACGAGCATGTGGAGAGGCATCCGACGATCGTACTCGAATCGAATTCAGAATTTTCGACGCGTTAGAAGAGGATGCCGAAAGCTTCCACCTCTTTTTCGAGTAAACTCCATCCGAGACACCGGGGATTCCTAATTCAATTATCGAAACAATCGACGCGACGGAAGGCGTGGCTATTGTCACCCAGAAGAAACACTGATTACACTGATGAAACTCAATTTTTTACTTTCCCGAGATTGCTCGTCCAAGGGCTCTTGTGCTCTCTGCTTCTTCTCTAATAACTCGAATAAATATTAAAATTCGATAGAAAAAGGGAGAAAACTCCCTTTTCGTTCCAAACTCCAAATTGCAGCTTCGTCTTTACGCGTTGAGTCTCGTTTGCGCGAAGATATCCGAATAAGCGCGACAACAAGATCGGGAGAAGCCGATCGTACGCGAGAAAAGAAAGATCGATACGCACTTTCGCGGATATCGCGAATCAACAGCAACATTTATTCACTTATTATCTTCCAAACGGAAAAAGGGGGAAAAAAGGAATACTGCGACGTAAGAGGAGAACATGGACATGCATTTGTGCGCGAACCTCGAGAACTTGGCTCCGAAAGATGATACACGCGTCTTTAAACTATTAATCATTTCTCAAACAACGATGCGCAGCATTTAGAACGCTATCGACCCGCGCTTGGTCGATATCCCTTCCGGATATACGCGTTGACGTACGCGATATAAATTTTACGCACAATCGTTTCGCGTTACAGGACAGCTCCGTCGCGCCTATCCGCTATGATTTACCGCGGTATCTATGGACGTGCGATTTATTTAGCAATTTTACGAGCGACAGCAATATAAATAAATGCGCTATAGTTACGTAAGCCCCACGACAGATCCATCGAGGGTTAAGCTGTAGTCTGCCCTTAATGGCAGGCCCAGGCAGAACGGTAAGCACGTCCATACGGACCAACTTTGTTGCCCCTGAGTGCTCGCCCGCGGATAAAAGCTTGCTCGGAAAATGGAGAGAGAGACAGAGAGAGAGAGAGAGAGAGAGAGAGAGAGAGAGAGAGAGAGAGAGAGGGAGAGAAAGAGAGAAAGCTTGGGAACTGAATGCGGAATCGCTCTCTTCTCCCCGAGACTGGACGAAAGGGCGAAGATGCTGTAACTACGAAAAAGACTCGGAATCTATATTCGTCACGAGTATCGTCACTCGTTAGGAATATACAAACGATGCTACAAATGTAAACATTGATTGGACGCAACAAACATTCGCTGCGAGGTGAATCTTCTTCATAGATGAAAAGTACGACGGACCGACAACTCGGAGAATCAATCAATCGAAGCGACCGTTGTGTATACTTGCGTCGCGAGAAAACAATCCAAGACTCATTATCGCGCAACGAAAGTCCGCATCCGCAAAGTTCAAGGCCCAGAGTAGCCGCGCGCACGGAGAAAGATACATCGAGAGAATGGCATGAGCAGAGTTTGCCAGCGAAATGGTTTTCGCGCTATTTCCGTAAGAAACCGAAGAAAGCAGCGCGAAAAAGCTCCGCGACTCAGTCGCCAGGAGCGATGCGGAAAAGCGTTCGGGGAATTGCGAGGTAGTTGACGGCAAAGTTTTTCGCCGGCGATGAAAATTTCGCTAACTGCCTTTTGATGAGACATGATTGATCTACATGCGGGAAGGGCGGGAAGAGAGATTACCGCGCATTACCGTTACTTGTTGACAAATCAGTTGCTTTCGTCTAAAGTTTCACGCAACTTTGAACAACGAAACTGGAAGAGATTGAATAAATGATACATTTGATCGGAATCGGAATCGTGATGAAAAACGTAAACAGCGTCCGCGTGACGCGAGACGAGACGAGACGAGACGAGACGAGACAACGGTAGAGATATCGCGCTCTCGTCGCGAAAACGTGCTGTGGCAAATCAGTTTTTCAGCTCGTACGCTGCGGCGTGCGGCGGAAACGCGGGACTCTAAATGAAACTCTAAATGAATAGGTAGACATCCTTAACAACAGCAATTCTGCTTACGAACAAATTTCCCGCAACAGAAGCACGATGAGATTCCATTTCTTCTCAGGGTTCGTCGGGGCGCGAACAGAGACGGAAACGAAATTCCTATTCGGCTCGCTGCCCTCATCGCCCATCTTCCTCGAGTTCTCGGCTCTCGGCTCTCGAAAATGCGGCGAAGGTACCATGACCGCGAAAAGATTGTCAAAGTTTGCAACCGCGATAAGAGATAATCAGCGGGTCGCGAGCTTCATCCGCGGCAAAGTTGGTCGCACTGGACCAGACTGGTCTCTATCTCCCGTTGTTCACCTCGATACTACGTCTTTACCATCTCCGACTCTCCATGAGGTTTCCTCTGACGCACGCGAGACGCGGAAGCGGAAGCTAGAAAGCAAACGCAAGAAAATGATTCTCTTGCAGCGAAAATGCGAGAATACGCGAAACCCGAGATAACTCCCGAACGAGTCGCGAGTGCACTCGCGCGCAAAACGCATCTCGGAAAGCATCGTTTCCGAGAGCGCTTGCGTCGCGCGACTTTGTCTTAGCGATGATAGCAAAATATATGCGATGTACTTTCTCGATTCCTATGTATAGCTGCGAAGAATTTTGCTAAATTTTACTCCAGCAAATACGCGTAATGCATACTCTCTGCGCACGTCGTAAAAGCAACGGAGCTTCTCTTGGAGAATCGATACGCGTGCCGACAACAAGAGGAGCATAACATCGCAGGGATGCAAAGGGATGTAAACGCAGCCGGATTTTTTTCATACACTCGTAAATGTAACGTCGTAAACATCTTGACGTTTATCGGCGCAATTACGTTAGCAAGACGTTATCCGATGCAGCACGATAACAAAGTTCCGTTTAAACCGCACACCGTTGTTTATCCATCGCGTGGATGTTCTCCGAGCGATTCGCGTTTTCTTCGATAAATGCGTTTCCTGGGCGGAAGCCCGTTGCGCAACCGTCGCGTGTTTTGAAGCCGAATCTCGTCAGCGTTATCCGCTTTCCTTGTCTGCAAGAAGGCAGCTGTAGCTTTCCAGTTGAACGGCTTTATCTGCGCCGTGCGCACCTCCGTGTGATATCGTTATCAAATGCGATTCGCCAGCGATCGCCCGCACGCGGATCATTACGGAGAGCTAGCGGAGGGGCTAGCGGATGGTAGCAAGATAGGGAAGCGCAGCGTTCGCTGCTGACGACGCCGAGTCCATCATCGGTTAACGGCGTCAGATTATTAGCATCCCTGCGTCTATTTCGCCGTGACGAATAGACCCTCTCTATCGCGCGCATCTGCCGCGCGATGCACCGGAAAGACGCGCTCGTGCGTAAATTGCCCCGCGAAATAGCGTGAATTATTTGGATTCGCAGCGGTTTAGCAGCGAGCGCGATAAATCGTACGCGTTCGTTCGATCAAGTCTCGACTGGATCAATGCTGCTTCAAGGCTCGATGCTGCTGCGGCTGACGATGCGCCATCGGAACGACCTTGGATGATTCTTACGTCGAACGATATCGTTTACTGGCGGAGCAGCAAAATGCAAAATACGTTATCACCGGTCCAGAACAGGCATCCGCGATGGATCGAGAACGAGTAACGAGAAGACGCGTTCCTTTTGTACGATGAGAGATTCGTTTTAGTCGCGTCGCGTCTCTCGGCGTCTCTTTGCCATCTCGGCCGATTCTCTTTCCAGTGAGACCGCGCTTTCAAACTCGCTATCCCGACGCGTCACTCCATCCGTGTCGTTATGCGATTTGTATAATAACGTTGACGTCGGGAGGGAACCACAGCGCGAGAATGCCAATCACGTTAGACTACACCCAGGACCGAAATTCAATATTTACGCCAACGCGCGCGGCAACCCGGTGCTAATTAGACCGCCGGGTAATTGGTAACGCTAGCTCTCCCTCAAAGCTGAGAGAGCGCAGTGAAATTCGGACCGAATGCCGTGTTCCCGCAGTTAGCTGCGCTGCGTGCTGCGCGTCTCCCTCGTCACGATATTGACGTTCGATCGCTCGACGACGCGCGTCGGATGCTTGCCCGATCCGGGGAATTCGATGTTCGCCGAGCGTTCGGATCGCGCCATCGAGATAACACGCGTCCATGGATAAAGCTTTTAATCCGGAAGCCTCGTCCGATCAGGACCGCTGACGGATCTCGAGAAATCGGTGTAAAAACGCGTAGAGTCACGCGTGTTCGCTCGTCGATCTTTGCGATGAGAAGCATTGTCTGTCTGCGCGTTTTCCTACGCTCGGATATTCGAGATAACCGATGTTTCATGTTTCGGTTACGTACTCGCCAATACTCGACGAATACTCTTTTTCCAGTTTTGGTCTGCCTACGTTCCTTGCGGTGCCGCTCAGTTAAACGCAGTCCAACTTTCGCTGGAACAGATCGACGTGATTCGTCGACTCGCCGAAATGAATGCTCAACACTTAACTCTGGTTACCTCCGTCAAAGGTGAGTACGGGACTGACCTATGCGTCCGATGCCTCGCATGATTCCATTACACGAAAAGGCGAATGTAACATACGTTACATAGCGTACGCGAAAGGCGCGCGTCCTTTATCTCGGTGTCGTGAACATTGGTCCTTTTTTCCCAGTTTTTCCCTCGAGTCGAGATTCCATTCCGAGATTTCGTTTGTGCGGACAACGTCAAGACGTGTGTATACGAGATTAAGGCAGAGGCAGATCGTTAGCACTCCCCCATCGACTAATCGTTCGATGAAATGAAAAAATTCTTGTGAGCGCATTACGTCGTTCGCCAGTCCGATAGATACGAAAACGACGATCCTTCGAGAAAGTTTCGCATTCGGACGATTCGAGAGGACTGTTATTAATTGCTCCGCTTCTTCGGAGCTTCGAAGAGGAGAGTCGTTATTGGAATCGATTCAATGGCATAACTTTGTGTTGCGAAAGATTTATCACCGGTGGACAAAAGTATTAAGCCATCGGCTCCGCCATAATCGACCAAGGTTCCTACCGATTCATGAGACGACGACGACGACGACGACGACGACGACGACGACGACGACCAAAATCCGACTCTTGTTTGTGCACGTTTCATGGATATCGATCCGACTCGTAATAGAGATATCAAGTGGCCCGTGACCGAGACGGGCCGTGCAGCATCTCCGCTGAAACTTTCCTTGTAAAGATACATCTATTGTTGCGGAATGCAAGCATCACATCCGCAGTAAAACACGCAAACGAACGATCGATGACTGCATGCATCGTGCACTTGAAATCAAGTTACGCGTATATCGGCGAGATACGAGAGAGGAATATATACGGAGAGCAAGAAGCAAGAACGGTGCCTCGCGACGAAAACCTCGCAACGGAACTTGTCGCGAGTAACCCGGTAAAGCTGTCAGCCATTTTCATAAGCTCGGGAAACTTGGTCAAATGGGAAAGGAGGTCACGACTCGGGGAAAGCAAAAGGTGGAAAAGCCAGTAATTCGTGCACGCGAGCCCGTCTCGCTTGTCTCGCGATGACTTGGCTTGGCTTGGCTTGGCTTGGTGGTCAAAACCACACGATTTCCAAAATCATTGTGAGATTTTCAACCGTTATCTTTTCCTTACTCGTAAAACGTGGTACGTTTTATTCGTAAGACCAGCATCGATCTTGCACGCGCGAGTACGTTCGTCGCGCGTAAATAGGTAGCCGCCGCGCGAGATTAATAATGCGGCAATTAATCGTAATAACGGCCGGAATCTCGTTAAAACGCAAAAGAGCATTCGTTTAGATCGGTTTTAATTTTGGAAGGAAGCACGCTGCCTCCGAGCTTCGTTCAAAGCGGTAAAGTTACAGGGGACGGTTGCTAAAGAAGATTACCGGTTTTTTAATTTTCGAGATCAGCGGCGCGTTTCTCGGGAGATGGCATACGGTTTTCTTCGGTATCGAGATAAAAGCCATCGAATCCTATTAAACGTTATAAAAGTACGCCTTATGGCTCAGCCTTGCGCGTTAAAAGAAAATTAATCGAGCAAGCGCGCAACTACTTTGGATCGACTACCTTGCTTCGTCTTCTCTTTGTCTTTGAGTTAAGTCCTTAATAACTATCCAACTGTTTTGCATCTATTTGAATCACTCGCACACGAGCTTCTTTTCGAACTTTAATCGTCTCCCTGGAATCCTCGTGAATCCTTCATATCGTATTCGTGTCGTCGAATATCGGTCATTGCGTCGCTGACTGCTATGTATAAAGAAATAAACGAGATATTGTAAACGGCATGGATGTGGTAAGCGCAGCGTCCGAGGACGGATTTTATCGGCGAACGAATAGGAAGCAACAGGACGATAAAAGTTTACGAGTCTGACGGATCTGTCATTAATCCTCCAGCTTATAAACATACATGCGCGCGCGTACACCGTGGAGAGGAGTGTAGATGCATGAGAGATATATGTATAACGCGGAAGATCTAAGACACGGGATTAAATAAATAAGTCGCGCGGATTGACGTAAAACGGATTGATCCGATCCGATCCGATCCGCGAAAATGCGATAAATCAACTAGCTTGAAATGCTCAAAATGCGTCGCCTCCACGCAGTTTGAAAGTTTCGAAAGGAGACGACAACACTCGCGCGAGGATCTACTTTCGAAAGCAGATCTAAAAGTTGATCTTTAGCGATCTTTCCATTCACTCGAATCCCATTTGGAAAGCGACGGACTTTCCGATCTTTTCTTCCTTGATCTTTCCACAAAAACCATAAATAATCTATGAGCAGCATGATTCCACGGTCTGGATCACGATCGCCTTAATAAGATCACCGCTTAATCTCAATCATCATTTCGATGTCGAAAAAAGGAGCGATCGCAAAACTCGTAGCAGGACGAGAAAAATTAACGAAACTTTGCAGTCCGATGAAGGAAAAAGGTAGGTAGAAAAGAAGGAAAAGTAGGCGAGAAACTTGAAGATGATTCCGCAAGAGGAATAAATCTCTCGAGAATTAAACGTTTTTTTCGCGGATTTCATTATCGGTTCGTTATCGTTGAAGCAGTCATCCTCGACGTTAAGTCCGTCTTCCATCTTTGAGAGGCAATGCGCGTCGTGTTCGCCATCTCGATGAATCGCCGAGAGATGACATAGGACAAAATAATGATCATCAATGGCAATTTGCCGCGTGTGTACAGGTCTCATCGAGGCACACAGAGAAGGCAAAATCGCGAGTCTGATTGGAGTGGAAGGCGGTCATTCCCTGGGGAATTCTCTGGGTGTTCTCAGGACGTTTTACGGCCTGGGAGCGCGATATCTTACCTTGACACACGCGTGCGACACCTCCTGGTGAGTACAAATCACGAGTACGTGAGTTTCCTTCCTGGAAATAATAATAATCCGTTGGAATCCGTCGAATCGGGGGATTCCAACGGATTCGATCGGGTCTGTAAGCTTATTAAGACGGACGATCATAATTCAGCGAGAAAGAAATTATTAAAGCGCGTCGAGCACGACGCTCGGACGACGCGTCATCCGTTATACGCATCGCGATATTGATTTATATCATCGAATGCGCTTAAACTTCAACAACGAGTTTCGACAGTGTATATCGTTCGCGCCAAGATGCATGCTTATTAAAGTTGGGAGATTACGCTCGCTCTTCTCTCTCGCGAGATCAAGATTCACGATATTTCGTTTTTCTCGGCATCGCTTCTTGTCGCGCGCTTCTCTTATCTCGCGTTCGGGAAGTTTCTCCGTGTACAAGCCGCGCTCGTTCATCGAGCATCCGCTTTTTTTTACTCGAGACTCGTTGTGCTTCGTATCACGATCCACTCTTAGAGGCAAACCAATTCCACGGTTGATCGGCTTAAAGCCAAAGTAACCTGAAATCTGGACTCCCGGATCGCTCTCGGAAGTTCTTTTCGGTAATTTCGGAAACACCCCGAGCCTCCATTTATTTCCCAGTGCACTCGAAAAAGGAAACACGAGAAAGAGAGTTTCTTTCGCCGGGAGGGAGAGAGAGAGACCTTCTTATCAAAAAGATCTACATCATTATTCTTGAATTTTCTCGATACGTCGTTGCCGTAATCTGCCGCTACGATCTATCATTTCGTTTCTCGAGCCTTATCCAACGCCAGATTGTTTACTCGTCGCTCCTATTACAAGTACGTTTACGTTTTAAAATTTACCAAGCGAGGCGAAACGAAGAAACGGTCATTCGGTCCTCGCGATATAATCGAATCTGGATGAGAAAGTTTATTATTACGCGCATTCTCCGGATTGAAGCATATCGCGACAGCAGGTCATTTCTCTTTTAGCAACGGAACGTCGATCCTTACCCGAGATTTATGCATCCCCCGATGCCAAGTATCGCATGGAATTGTAAATAAAGTTCGCGTTTTTATGCGTCCGCTCGATCCAGAATAAAGTGACTCGCGACGAGTTGCATTTTCAACTCGCAAGACGGACTCTCGATAAGACGGAATCGCGACACTCGACGATTCACGATTCGCTCGTTAGCAATTTCGAATTTCAGAGAATTTATTTCGAGCGCGCAAGTCTACGCGTGATCGACGCTATGTATCTTTCGCAGGCGAACTGGCGACAGCTAATGACGACACCTAATCTCATCCCGTGAGCGTGATCTGCGGGATGTGCGATTCACAGGAGCGAAGCTAGATGTAAATTATCGACGGTTACCGGCGACGGTATCACTGACTCTGATGCCGCTTTAAGGTCCAAGTGTTATACGACAATGGGCACCGTGACCTGCTTCGCCGTGTTCCTTTCGATCCTCCCCTGCTTTATGTTTCCCTCGACGCCGTGACGCTTACCGCGGTAAATAAGAATCGGAGTCACGTCGGCGGGACCTTGTGCAAATCTCTCCTCGGATACTATATATTTTTCTCTTCTGACCTCCCCTAATTTACCTCCCCAATGTCGTCCGAGGATACGCGCGAGGCGCGCGGAGGATGATCCTGCTTCGGGCATTTCGGACTTTTTCAGATCGGAATCGGAAAAACGAATCATCAGTTCGTTTCGTTTATGCAGCGGCACGAATGCCTGCACGGATTTGAAAAGTTGAAGACTAAACAAACTAACAGAGTTAAACGCTAGAATTTTAGACTATGATGGAACAACGCGATAGATACGAGACAACAAGTAGTACGACGGTATAGATACGATATTTGCGTGTTTGTCCAACGGCAAGAGGAGCAGAAGCGAACGAGGATGCACCATCACGAAGACGCGACACGCCTGATACACAATCGATACTCGAAGAGAACTTGTCATAAAAATGCGGTTTCATTTCTGTGGCCTGAGATTTCCGGCGTCTATAAGGGAAAGCGCGCTTTTATTGGGACAATATCCGAATTGCTTTCGGACGTGTACTCGGAGCTTAATGTCGGCCTCTGACTCTGTTCTCCCTCGTCCCTCTATTCTCCTTCGTCTCCTTCCGTTTCAGTCGCGCGTCGTTCTTCTCCTCCCTGGGGACGCGAGATCGTCGACTCGATTGAATTCTCCACAGTTCTATCATGACGATGCCGAATCATCTCTTCAGCGTTTTCGCCACGTCTGGCAATGAAGAATTATCGGATTATCGATACCGTTCGCGCCTTCGCATCCATCTATGAGTCTCGAGATTCCGTTTCTCGGGATGTCTCGCGTGACTGATTCATCTGTATTCGATGAACGGCGCATTGGATGGAAGTCGAATGAGTTTCGAGTCGTTTTGATAATGCGCGCATCGGAGACGAGCGCGTGCACGCACGATGATGGTCGATGTTTCTCGATTCGAAGGGTAGAGGATCCGAAGAACGAATTCTCTCTGTCTCTCTCGCGCGCGCGCGCGCGCGAGATCGATGACGAGTGTACATTTGCGCGATGCATAGTAAATGATACACGAGTAAGCTGATATTTTGGAAAATATGATTTCGCGTTCAAACTCGCGTGTCCGAAAGGAGACAATGGCGAATGGCTGCTCGTGGCGCGAATGCTAGAAATTTTCGCGACGCGGAGAGCGATGCAAACCGACGTTCTAACAGACATTTTCTTGGCAGGGCAGTCTGTTCGGTTGGCGAGACGAACAACACTCAGGACTCCACGCCAGGCCTCAGCGAATTTGGGAAAGTGAGTCAACATTTACATCGTAACGCTGCATTGCAGATCAACCGCTTCCGGTGAAGGGGGAAATGTCGCGTTCGTAAAGAAATGTGCTCGCATGCTCGCATTCCGCATACCCGGAAGAGCCTCTGTTTTACGGTACATATGCGGTATCGGTCAAGTTACATCGCGGATATCGCAGAAGAATAACTTTCACGCACCAAGGCGCGTCCGTCCGCGACATTGCGTATTCCGCAGCGCATTCGCGCGGCCGTCTTGTCCGTCTTGATAATCTCATCGCAATTTCCACGCATTCCATCGTCATTAGGCGGTGCATGTATGTGTGTGAATAAAAATGTCGCGCGGGAGGTGAATCACCGATCGTAACTTGTAAATTTGTAAACTCGGTATCTCGCGATTTCGAGATCAACTAACTGCATCCGCGTTATCAATAAACATCGTACGATAAATCAGTACGGTTCGTTCCGTAAATCAATACATTCGGTTACGATTAATAGCGATATCGATCGACTTATCGATAGCTAGACACTAGACGCGTCTAGCTCGAGCGTGGATATGAAAATATCCGAATGGCTCTCTTTTAATGGACAAACACGGAGCATTTACATAAACGAGACGTCATCGCGTAAATCCGCGGCGAGGATATTCGGAATTTTTGCGATGGGATTTAGATCGCGGCACCGCCGTCTCGATGGCTCGAATTATTTTTCCACCGACGTAACCGGGAAAATGATCGTCAACGAACGCGCGACCGATCGCGTCCGACCTACATTGTCGGTTTATCACTCCCGGTCGCTTCGCCTCCATCGCGTTCATAAAATTATATTTCGACCCACTTTCGCGCAGAATTCGTCGAGGGATTTCGAGCGTTAACGCACGGCTTCGACGATTTTGTCGCAGCGAGTTTTCCTCGCTGTTTCGCTGTTGCGCGAAATCCGCCCGAAATCCGTCCAAAAAACAACTCGAAAGAAACAAATTCCTCCTGCATCCCGGATCATTTTATGCCGTTCGAGTTGTCGTCGAAATTCATAGCTCCGCTGCAGCAGCAGCGACAGCAGCTTTTGACGAAAAAGAGGAAAGAAAAAAGAAAAAAGAAAAAAGGAAAAAAGATAGAGAGAGAGAGAGAGAGAGAGAGAGAGAGAGAGAGAGAAAAGGAAAAGAAAAAAGAAAGACGAGAGAAGAAGCTTAATGGGAGAAATGGGAGGGCAGAAGAAGGGAGGAGGAAAACGGACGAGGGAAACGCGTGAGAACGTAAATCAAATGGGCTATGCCCTGCGCCCGTTATCTCGCGCCTCCTGCAGCGGTAAAATCTCTCATTAATAAACGACGGGTTTTCCAGAGGAAAATTTTACGCGTAACACTCAACGTTCCGCGGTTTATCAACGACGTTTGTTACAATAATGGGGTGTTCAACGAGCACGCCAATCGGTCGGAAATTTTCGACAGCAACTTTCGACTCGTAAATAAAGCCCCGTGCATGCAACTCGTTAGCTCGTATTTAAGTTTTAATCTCACCACCACCACCGTTTATCACGTACACGTGTGCGCGGCCACTTGCGTGGCCGTTCTTACTTCCCGTTACCCGTAATAAGAGATCCCGTAACGCGTCATCTGTGAATAATAATCGGCTGCGTTGCAATTTCCCCGATATCAGTGATTCCCGTTGCGATTATCGGAAAACTGTAAACACTCGGCCGCTCCGAATTATTATAGGTATTCCCGGAAGAGAGAATTCCCGCATCCCTGCAACGCGCGATATTAAACGCGTTCCGTTTCGTTGGCCGCTGAAACAACGAAAAGTCACATTGCTCCCGCGCGTCTGGATTCTCGACTCGAGCAGCGGCAGCAGCAGTCGGTGGCGGTACGGAAATGTTATTGCTGCGGCATCGCTGGACATTTCGTTGGCGAAATTCCGATAATCCGCAAGGGGAGGATATCGCTTTGTCTATGAGATAGCAGAGATACTTTTGTCAAATTCGATATCAGTGGCGTGTCGCTGGATCCACGTCCAATTTTTTCAGCGAAGAGCAATCGAGGGAAGAGCAATCAACGGTCACCGCTTCTAATACCGCTTCTTCGTTCGAGATCGAGGCGACCAATCGGAAATGTACGCGATAAGATGTACGCGAGGAATCAAGAGACGAGTCATGATAATCGCTAACGCATCTCGCGCCTTGACGGACTAAAAGAATTTCGAGGAAAAACGTGACGACCGTTCGGTAAGATGAACGGAATTATTTGAAAATTCCTGACGCTCGTATTCTCGTTCTCGCTCTCCGGTTGAACCAGTAACGTTTTCTCCGTAACGTTTCCCTATTGTAAATACCGACGCGCATTTCCGGCAATGGACGACAATGGATCCCGGTTAAAAGAGTTTGTCCGCTGTATATACATATATGGCGCAAACGTGCAATTGAACCAACGTTTTTGCCGTTTAGCCTCTTGTTCCTTTCGAACAAACGGAACGTTCGTTCCTATCGAATGACCTATTTATTTTCCGGCACAGTTCAGCAGGTGCGCCGGTACACGCGCGTATCCACGCTGTGTACTTTGAACCGCCATTGATACGAGACGATGGCGTATCGTAGGATGCCAGGCGATACGGCATTATGTCAATGACGCGATTGCAACGTGATTGATTTCATTACGGTTTTCGGACGCGACGCAGTAATTAGTCTCGCCTGGTTGCTCGACGCGATGCTCGATAGCAGGCATTCGACTACTACGCACGAAAACTACGCACGTTTCCATTAAAATCCTCCGCTACCGCATCGGTCGTCCTTGGTTGTTTATTCTTTTCGTGACGATTTTCTCGACAGATGATAGAGCGTAATCAGCAACCTCGCTAAAAGGTTACGGACGCGCGTTACGGACGATTCCTCCCCGCAAAAAACACTGCGCATCGTGTTTCTATCAGCACAACGCTCTCGCATCGCTCGGACGAAATGGTGCGCGCCGAGGAGAGCGAGCTGTACACCCTCATCCTTAAACCCGGAAAAACGAGACTATTGTGATTCGTTCCTCCTCTGCTTTCTTTTCCGTTTGCGTCAACGAGTTTGTTTTTATAGAGACTTCTCCGCGATTCTTCGAGTCGAAGAAAATTCGCGACAAATTTGTAATCGTAAAATTCAGATATTAAAATGTGACACCATCCGCTGAGCAACAGCGGAGATTCGATGCTTCGGGATTTCGGTAACGATCTCAATGCTTTGAAAATGAGATTGCACCGCGCTCGAAAAAATTCATATCAACGTCGTCGCTCGAAGTCTGCGCATTGTCGATCGTCGTCGTTGACACGACGTTGAAGCATTTTACCGCTAAAATTCAACTACGTTGAAAGGCGAGTGGTCGCTCATGCGTCCCCGATTAATTCTCGCCGAAATATCAGCATTTTCTTCATTTCCGTGCTATATTTCTCTCACCCCGGCCGATCGATCCTCTCCGCGCGTTTCCGCGCGATGATAGACGCGCCTCTATCACGATCCCGCCACCCTGTTCGACGTTTCGTTTTCCAATCAGCCCGGTTTTCAGGGACATTTACTAAACTTGAGTTATTTCGCTTTCCTTGGCGGATATTTTCGGCACCGCGACATCTTTTGCCCAGCACTCGGCGCCAACCGAGGTCAATGACGCGAACGAAGAGCGTACGATGAATTAGCCTTTATTGAATGAGAGATTTAGCCGTGGCGTGCGAAAGAAAGATCTCAAAGGCATAATCGTCCCACGTTTGTTATTCCTCAGGCGGTCGTGAGAGAATTGAACAGACTAGGCATGTTGGTCGACCTCTCGCATGTCTCGACAAGAACGATGAGGGCAGCCCTGCAGACGACGAGGGCACCGGTAATCTTCTCACACAGCGCTGCCAGGGCGCTGTGCAATTCTACCAGAAACGTGCCGGATGACGTGCTCAGAAATCTGGTGAGTCCTTCAACGTCCCGTGGACGGAGGGATGACAATGCGATCGCTCGC
The DNA here is from genome assembly GCA_020341155.1 of Eciton burchellii. NCBI lineage: Eukaryota > Metazoa > Arthropoda > Insecta > Hymenoptera > Formicidae > Eciton > Eciton burchellii. The sequence goes on from JAHMML010000023.1 coordinate 152,223, forward strand.
GCCTTCGCGAAAGGACGAATCAATCCGTCCTTGTTGCATCACCGCGCCTCCCACAACGACGGACAATCAAAGAGCGAAACGGAAGTATCACGAGATCGCGATCACGTGCAAGCGGATTTATTTATTTTTCTCTCGATATCGCGCGAGTCGGAGACCACGAGCGTACATTCGCGTACATCGCGCACTCTGCCACGCGCGTTTACACGCGCGTACTCGAAAACATAAACCGATGCGCGCGCGTCGTCGTTGCAGCGGTTCGATCACAGCGAGATCGCTTGATTTCGCGAAAGTGCGTTCACGTCGCGTCAATCGATGAGACTCGGTATCGACGCAGTCGAGTATCGACAGTCCGAGTTCGCGGCGATTGTATCCGCGATAATCACGAATCGTTACGATGTATCGATGGATCCCTGAGAAGAGATCTGAGAAAAATCAAGGGCAACGAGGGAATCGTACGTGCGGAAGAAGAAAGATTGAAAAACAAACGCGACGAGAGGAGAGTGCGCGCTGCGCGCGGTTGATTAAACGCAAGCTTTATCGACAGCTTTGATATCCCTGAGATGCGTAACGTCGAAATTAAATTCGCGAGATACGAGCAGAGCGAGGCCAACGAATCAAACGCGATGGGAGAGTGCTCCGTAATCCGCAAAGTTGTAAAACGCGTGTGTGTCTGGCGGTAAAAGCGTGCGGAAGACCGCGCGCGGGATCTGCATTAACGTGCATCAAGTATCGCCGAGCAAATTGTTCGAGTCGGAGTAACAGCGAACGAGATAATTGCCAACTATTTGCGATAGACGAAACTCGAGAGTGGAGATGTGTCAAAACGATGTTTCGAACGAAACGACCGGAAATGGCCGGAAACGACGCGGCAAAACAACGCGAATACGTGTTTGGAGAATGTTCGTGGTGCACTCGCGAGAACTTTGGAACTTAATCCGCGTTATTATCGGTAATTCTGAATATGCCTAGCCACTGCGATTAGCGTTAATCCGATCGGCGCTTTCGAGGCGACGTGGATATTTTTTTCTCGACGGTTCCCGCACAGCGCACAACGATTCGATAATCGCGATAGTCGAGGTAACGTCGATCAAATTTCCGTGCAATGCTTATTCTTTGGAGAAATTGCGCGTCAGCGGTTCGCGCTGATTAATCGTTGACGAATTCACTTGATCCGCAAAGAGAAAGCGAGAGAGCAGAACGCTTTCGACTTGCAAGTCGCATAATACGCATAAAAGATTGTTAACCGAGTCCAGGAAAGAAGACAGTTAGTAAGAAGACAGTAATTAATTAATAGCATGTTATCTGAGCAAGTTTCGAATCGGTCGAACGTCTCCGCGTCCGCAACGTCCGCAAACTTTGCTCTCTTCCGTGGACGATCGATATTCCCTTAATTATACTTGGTGCGAAAAGATACTTCGGATGGCAACGCGTCTGGTAACGCGTTATTAACCGCGCTGTCCTGCGTTGTCCCAATTAATTTAATTGACCGTTCGATACCGAATGGATGAGATGATACAAGATGAGTGCCTCGAGATGATAAGAGGAACGAATCGTGAACTTAATCCCGGAAGAAAGCAATCTCTCTGCGCGAATGCGTGTTTTAATTGTTAATTAACGTACGCGTCGTGACAATTCCTCGCTAATGTTGTCGCGTTCGACGATCGAAAGACAATCGAAAGAAGGAAATATGATACATGCGTGACATTAATGCATAATCTACTCGCAGGCTAAGAATGGCGGAGTGGCGATGGTCCCTTTTTATACATACTTCATAACGTGCAACAGCACCGCTACCATAAAAGACGTTATTGGTACGTACAACGCTGTTCGCCGAGAGGCACTCTCTAAGCTTTGGTAGCAAGCTATAACGTATCGATATTCGCATGCGTCAAACTCGCGATTCCCGTATTTCGAGCCACGAGATTTCTTTTAGCGTAAACTTTCTTCCTCGGAGTCATCCTTGGAGAGATAAATATGTATCGCATATTTCTTACGAACGACGTGCGCATCCGTCTCAATTTTGCAAGCCTTGCGATTCGTCTCTATCGTCTCTTTTGTAACATAGGACACGTAGTTGTCTCTCTGTCTTATTCTCGTTTTATCTTGGCGAATATCCCAAATATTCTTTACCGCAATAATAATGATTCTAAATTTTCTTCGCGTCTTGCGTGCGTGCATGCGCGAGGGATCTTTCAAGCGGGTCAGCTCGTTCGCTCGCATTTTCTTCTTCCCACGTGCAAGTGCGCATGTACGATTGTAATAAATTATTTTGTCACTCTCACGCTGTCGCTGACGGAACGGAACGATCTTAAAATCGTATATTCTGTTTCAGCACACATCAATCATATACGAAAGGTGGCGGGCATCGATCATGTCGGGATCGGAGCAGGCTTTGACGGGATAAATTTGTAATTATATTCTTTCTCACTGCATATTTGTCCTCGTACGAAATTCGAGATCACGGCATCATGGCATCGCTCGACCGCTGATTCGATCGCGTTACGAGAGATGCAAGATGCGAACGATCAGCGAACGATCCGCATCCACGGATCGTGCTTTTTACTTGCCGCTTATTTATTTGCGGACAAAATTCCCCTTTTATAATACGCACACGCGCGCAAACACACACACGGCATAATTGCTCGCTTGCTTTGAAAGGCCCGTGAATCCCGGGAGGTTGTTAATTTTACGGGGAACGCGAAAAACAATGCCGCGAGGAACCGCTTTTGCCTTTCCGCGGCCATGAAACTTTTGTACAAGAGAACGATGGTTCCCGCAATGCATAGCAATACGTATCATCGTTGACGTAACTTTCCCCGTAACTTTACTTTTTTTTCTCGCGTTATGGTACTCGTTATACCAAAGTTTACTTCGGCTTTAACGTGCATCTAACGTGATTTTCGACCTTTCGCCGCGTTAAACCGCCGGGATAAGAATAATTTATCGCCGCGTGATCAATGCTGTTACCGTAAAGCCAACAGATTACATAATCAAACAGCGAGATGGAAAGTTACTCGATATGGAAACTTGGCGCACAGTAAACTGATTAATTGTACAAAGTCGATCAATCTCCGCATTCAACTTTTGCATTCACTGCAGCGAATGCTTATTCGCGGTAATAATCAGCCTGTTTGTTCTGCATGCGTGTAAGGACACGTGTCAATCACGAGCAATAGCAGAGTACGATACCGAAGCAACATTGAAAGTGTAGAAAAGTCATTGTTACGCGATATTAATTGTAATTAATATCGAGTGATTTTAATCGTGAGAAGCGTGACTTACACCGCTTCTGAAAATAAACGATCTTGTCACAAAGTTCGCTTCGCGGAAACTCCTTTAGAAACAACGGGAACAATGGGATGGCGCGCAGCGTATAAATTCATTCGAGCTCGGTCGTTTTCTGATCGTCAATTCGAACGAATCAAGTCGGAAAAATCGTTAGGTATCTCATACGATGTTCGTCCCTGCCGTAGCACTCCCACGGGCTTGGAAGATGTCTCGAGGTATCCGCAACTATTGGCCACTCTGCTGGAGGATCCAACGTGGACCGAGGAGGACATCAAGAAACTGGCTGGCCTCAACCTGCTCAGAGTATTCGCAAAAGTCGAGCAGGTACGACGGACATTTTAATCGAACGTTCAGTCTAACGCCGTTACGTTTACAACAAACGGTTGTAAAGGGAGAATTTAGCTAATTGAGTGCGATGTAACTGTTGCACGTTTATCGTTGGAACGCGCGAAAGCACGAGAGCCACGCGATGCATGAGCATTAAGAGAAGAATATCTTTTCCGACGATACAGGTTCGTGACGAATGGCACAGAGCAGCGGTGTTACCAGTCGAAAAGATCAGTCCACCGGACAATTCGGCTTGCGTCTACGGCGCGTCCTGATCCTCTTTGAGGACGTTGATGCCGGGATTTCTCGACTTTGCGCGATCGCCGAAAATCTTGCGGATACCGCGGTATTACTGGAGCCTGTGAGGGCGCGTGCCCCGAATCGCCGGAGGCTGCAAAGCTCGTTCCACGAGAGAGAGAGAGAGAGAGAGAGAGAGAGAGAGAGAGAGAGAGAGAGAGAGAGCCCATGGATATCTCGAAATGGAAGCGGCCAAACTTGATCGACGAAACTGTGAAACGACTGCCGATTTTTACCTCGAGGATTTCATCGCGCCTTAGATCCACCGATCTTCCTCCGAAATTGCCGACATCGAGGACATCCTTCCTGTCTTTTCATTCTTCGGTCTCTCCGCTGCAGTTTCCGACAACTCAAGATTAACGCAACGTTCGCGATGATGACGACGACGACGACGACGACGGAGAATTTGTATTTTTTTAATTTTAAATCGCTGTTTCTTCCATGCCTGTAACATGCTGCGATTACCTGCCCGACGTGTCCAGATTTGAAACTCGTTTCAACATGTTTAACGGAAATTTAATGCTGTTTGTTGCCTCGCAATTTGCATTGCAAACGATAACGATATTGTTTTAAATGTGCTACGTATACTTTGATTTGAAATAATCAATAGTCTCAATGGAATACAACAGTCTACGACAAACACAAATAACGATGACATTCGATGACAATTTTAGCTTCCGATATTTCAAGATATCGTAACTTTTGCAATCTATCAGGATGCATTTAGCTTATATAAATTGCTTCGAATTGCAGAAACGATCCAACGGATCCTCGGAGAAAGTCTCTTGCGGGGAATTATATTGCACATTTTTGATACCAATCCTGGCCGTTTGATTCTCGTATCATGTTACTCATCAGCACGGACTTGCAGATTAGAATACGGAACGGAATCGGATGGCCACACTTGGCGTTGACCGAATGTACGTAAGAATACGAATAGGTTGTGGCGGTTATACCGTAGAATCTCCGATGACGAAATGCTTTGGAAAGAAAAGGCGAAATAGCTAATAATAAAATGATTATCATCTCAGGCATACTCGTTAGCGTTCTTTATATATTCAACGGAGAACGAACATCACGATTACGCATCAAGAGAGAAATTGTACTTTTGTAATTTTTAGGTAAATTAACGAGACTATATATTGTACATATATTTTGGAAATATATCTCGAATGCCGAGAATGCCATTTGGATTCGTTCCCATATGCATTATGCAAGAGAATCGTAAATTCATACATTCGCAAGATTTATAAATATTTCTACCGCTTGTTTCGTCTAGGCAAATTTCCGTTGTAGACCTCTCAAACTTGATATACGAGAAACTATCTGTATTCAAGCGTTTATAATCGAGAAATTATTGATACTTCGATAGTTGTTAAGGAGACGCGATTCGAAATTTGTCAATAAAAATGCCACTGATTGTCAGTGCGGTCAACGCAATTTCGAAACTTGTTGTACGAAAAACTTATCTCGTACGAATCAAGCAAGTGCGCTTACGCTATGTACAAGTTTAACGAAATCCCGATACGAGAATATGAACAAAGGAATATCAAATCTTTAGCGAGATTAACCGAGACTCTAGAATCGAGAATCGAGTGTTCGCATACGCGTCGATAAAAGGGAAAAAGGAAAACAAGTTTCGTTCCAAGTCAAATCTATGTAATTAATACGCGACAAATCGATAAACTTTCGTGCTACGTAGTCGCCTTCGTTTTCAAGGCATCACCATAATTGCTGCACGTACAAAACAAAATGTTCACATTATTTCGACTAAGCACGCGCGCATCGACACTTTCAACTGAATCGATTCAAGGTCAATGAGTCGTTGACTCTCTACACAGATGTATTTCGCACGTGGTTTGCATCAGATTGCGTATCGTGCTAATCCGCGTATCGTCGTGCTCCATTTCGATTATGAGTTTACGTGACTTGCGAGTCTATTCGCGCAACGCGTTACCGATATACCGATAAACACTGCCATGCTTTTACCAGATCTTACAATAATCCCGAGTCTCTTAAAACTTCCGGTACTTTGAAAACGATAGAGACTCTTCATTGACTGTTCATTGATTCAGCTATGTGGTGGAATTGCGTTAAAAGGTTTCGAATTCACTGATCATTTAAAGTTGCCATACGCAAGCTTCCACGAGCTTCCCGCAACATGATTCGACAACTCGATTGCACGAGAAATCTGTCATTTCCCTGAATCATCGTAATCACAAGTTTCACGAAAGAAATGAAACGTGGATTGAGTGAGTCGTGTAAGAAGACCTAACGTGATCTACATTCTTGGAAGATTATCGCTACGCGATAATTGATTCGTTTCGAGAATTGCGTGTAATAATTTTCAGTATTTATAGAGGAACGTTGTACTTGCGAAAAATTGTATTCGCGAATCTAGGATGTATCAATTCGCGCCAAGTAAAGTAATGACCAATAATTCGTGCATTTGTAAGAACAATCGATGCCTTTTAACCGAGCGGCGATCGCTTCATGAACTATGGGACGTTTGCGAAATTACCAAGAAACTCTTGACTCTGGACTCCCGACAAACGACACGCTTTTACAATCAAGAAGAAGCAAGCAAGTTTAAAGGATTCAATCATTAATGCGCCAAAGATATATATATATATATATATATATATATATATATATATATCTTTGGCTGAATTTCTCTCTGTGGCAATTGGACTTTCGATTCAGCAAAAGATACAAATTCCCTTCTCCCTCAGATTAAAGCTAACAGCGTGTATTTATCTCAAGAGATCTAGCAGATACGTTTAAAATGGTCAAAATGAAAAAAAAAGGAATTAATCGATAATCATAGTAGCGAGATGCAGTTCTCTTTTACATACATTTTAGCAGCAATAACGCAAGTAACCGCCAGGTAGTCTACTATCACGTAGCATAAACGACCAATAGGAGGATACGCATAATTTCTAATTCGTACAGAATAAGTACTAACGAGTATATAATTATGGCACTTTGCTCAATACCACCGATTAGGATGACGTCAACAGGATACACGCATACCGTTCTTCCTATAGAGTTTTCGTAACGCGTAAACCATTGTAACTCGACTGCGTTTAGATGAAGGGAAAAGGGCCGTCGCGGATATTCTTTATAAGTATATTATTTATAAGACATTTCGTTCGTGTGCGAGAACGCGAGCGGACACTGAGACGAATACCGCGAACCGATTCGGATCGAAGAAAAACTTTGATAATCATTCTCCGAGAGCGACACGAGCAATCGAGCGAGTAGCCGAGCGAATAGATATTCATCCGAGATCGAGAGGAAAGATTCCTCGAAAGATGTCTATCGTCAAAAGTTGGAATAATTTCGAGCGTTTCGAGAACACGCACGCTGAAACTATCAAATCCAAGTAATATCGATTAATTATTAAGTACGTCGGCAAAATCAATTCTCGAATGTATCTCGTAACTCGTAGGTGAGTCTCTGATCTGATACATCTCGAAATGGCGCTTAATGTATTTACATTTTATCCGTGCTGTCCCGCAAGAAATATCCCGCAAGAATCAAATGGAGAAGTATCAAATGTAAGAATCGCAAATGAGCGCAGAGCGTTCTGTTCTCGAATAGCTCGGTCGTTATTATTCCGATAAATGAACACGTTTGTTTTATAAAGAAAGAAAAAAGAAAACCAAACACAAGCGGGATGATCGATCACGCATCGTACACGCATAGAATTCATTTTTCTACGATAACACACAAGCAGATCGGATCAGAGAAAAATCAGAGAACGAACGCGAAGAAGGCAAAAGGCCTTCTAAGAAGAGAAAGGGAAGGAAAGGAAAGAGCGAAATTCTAGAGATGTATAAACCTTAACACGTATAACATAAACAACACACGCAACTGCCTAGAAACTCAGATTAATAATATTATACTTATTATATTGTATACAGTTAATAATATGACATGTCCAAACGCACAATAATGGGCAAATTTGACGGGATGAGATGCGTGCCCGTATAGAATACATACGATAGGATATAATTCGATCATGACTGAGTAGATGCGCGTACGTGCTCATACTCGGCACGCGCGCGCGGTGTCCCAAATCATCGGAACATATTTCATTAGCGGAGCACTAAGGGCCAAACTTGCCATTAAATGCCATTATTCTGATGCTGAAAAGTCGATAACCATGAACAATCCAAATACTGCGAGCGGAAGTATAATCAACCTTAATTTCGAAAATTTCGATTAGCGCGTCTTACGCTAGAGGGTAAAATTTACGATACGATAGGACCTTGGACGATATTTTCGTTAAAGAGGAATTAGCTTCGCATGAATATTAAATACATAGAACGGTCACGAAAATATGTACTGATATTGGTAGTTTCGAGATACAACTGAGAGAAGGAGCGAATCGGATGCTAATAGTGTATGTGTATGTGTGTGTGAGAGAGAAAAAGAAAGAGAGAGAGAGAGAGAGAGAGAGAGAGAGAGAGAGAGAGAGAGAGAGAGAGAGAGAGAAACAAAAACCATAATGCGACATGTTTCTGACCGTAACTATAATATTTCTTACTTCGTCTTACGAGAATAACATATTCCTGATCATTTATCGCGAAACAAGTTTGCGGTCGAATGTCGATACATCGAGCAATACGAGCGATAACAAATCAAGACAGTCTTTATCGAGATTGTCGATTGTCGATTATCTTTTCAGCAAAGATATCAGTTTTAAACCATCTGCGGGGGATTCTACATATCTCTCTCTCTATTGCGACTTTTCGACGATTCAATCATGCAAATGCAAAAAAAAATTAATCGCGCTCTGCGAACAGGGCTGTCCGCTTGCGAAGCGCACGCTTCCACTGCTCACGAGATTTCACTGAAATTCATTTTGACTCGATGGTTTTCACGCATTCGACACGCAAGACGAGCGCAGCCTCGGGTCGCGACTGCATCTTTCAGCGACTCTCGAGATAAAAGACTCTCGAGGAGAAATAACATCATCGATTGTCACCGAGATTGTAAACGAGAATCAATTTGAACGAGAATCGTTGAATACTCGGACATGTTGGTCCAAGGAAGAATGGATAGCCGTAAATTTTTCACAGCTCTGTCGAAACTTTGTCGAAGACGTGAAACTTTCGTGTGCTCGCATTCTCGATTTATCGCTTTGTCGAACGCTCGAGATGAATCCCAGAAAAGGATGAGTTGGGGCAAATACCGTTCTGAAGAGCGTCGCCATTTATCGCCGTTGCGAAAACTCGGCAACGGCAAGACGGAATGGGAATAAGCGTTTAAGAGCAACTTCATTATCAACAAATACAAGTACAATCAGCAGGATGCCTCGAGCTGTTCGATGACTATATATATATATATATATATATAGAGCGTATAAAAATTTTTAGGGAAAATTAATTATATGGCAGAATGATGACGAGAGATAGAAGGAACGAGAAAAAGAGATTTATGAGTGCGTGGAACGAGAATACCTTTAACGTTGCAAGGATTAACGCGTAGCCAAACGAAGACACTATTATAAAAATGGAGACGACATGGAGAACGTTTTTTTTAGCATTAAGAAATTAATTCTTGATGCTATAAGGAACACTATCGATACCTATTATTTCTAAGTATACGCGTGTGTATGTGCATATATGTACACGTGCTGCGTTTTTATATATATATATATATATATATATATATATATATATATATATATATACATACATACGCGCATTGCGATTAGAGACACAATCAGAAAGAGAGAGGGAGAKAGGGAGAGAGAGAGAGAGAGAGAGAGAGAGAGAGAGAGAGAGAGAAAATGAAGAAAGAAACATGTACATGACATCCTATGAACGTAATTATATATACCGATATGTGCGTAATTACATTAATATCTATGCAAATTAGGCATCGATGTACTTGCGGACGTAAAACGCGCATGAGACTAATTCGTTTGCTATTATACATATGACAACAGATAAACACGTACTAGGATATGCATACGTAGGATGTCCAGAGAAAACTATCGCCATCCCCCTCAGCTGCGAATTCTTTGATAGAATTTTCATGCCCAGAAAGTTTTCAAGTCTCGAGTTTTTATGTCAAATTTAAATACTTTGACGGATTAAAAGTTGGATTAAAATTTTCTGAAAATGACGTCCTGAAAATAAACTAGGAAAGGAGATCTCTTCCATCTTTTCACCAATCAAAAAGTGCTCGACAACTTGATCGGCATCTAGAAATTTCAAGTTTAAATTGTTAGAGAAAAAGGGCGGCGGTAGTTGTGGGACATTCTGTATATAATGAAAAAATGAAAGAGAGAGAGAGAGAGAGAGAGAGAGAGAGAGAGAGAGAGAGAGAGAATATAAATGTACGAATGTGAGGAACGATCTGTTGCGTTCCGTGAGAGAACGCCAAAGGATTAGGAGTGTAAAGTAATGGAGAATTTTTTAAAGAAAATCGAACCGCGTTTTTCGAGTGTAAACTCGCCGGTTTAGACAAATTTAGGGAGATATTTACGAGTGATATATTTACTTGACAACAGTTTTAGTTAGAGAGTGAGAAAGATAAATTTAGAACGCGCGCGTAACTACTAACTTTAGAGGTTTTGGTTGGTTTGATGTTAGAATATGATACGAAGGAGAATCTCGATTCTCGAATCGATCGTCGTAGAGATGCGTCTGAGAGATGCGGCAATAAAATCGAATCGTATCATTAAATTACGGGGCTGTTTTCGGCGGATGATCGAATTCGTTTCGTCGGACCCTTTTATCGCAGTGATAGTTTAAGAAAAATCTTTCTCTTAAACAGATGCTGCGCATCGGCTTCTCGAGACACGTGCTAATTCACCGTTTTGCTAATGAAATAGCTTGACATTAATTAGACGCGCTTGCTCTGCCATAAAATTCATTTCTCATCGTATACTATATGATATGCCATCGATATCATGTTGCAAACTATTTTAGCCGATGCCGAATAAACTGCATTTATATTCGATTTCTTATTATCGATAGCAAATTACGATCGTTAAATTTTGCAATGGAGAGAAAAAGAATTACGCGCGATGCTTCGAATGAGAAACGCCGAGTGAATTTTGCAGGCAAATCGTTGAAACAAGCAGGATGATCTTGTGTAAGCTTTACTCGATGAATGCGAGAAGTGATAAAGACTGGCGAGACAAACAGATTCGATTTTAATTGTCAAACATTCCGAGAAAATTGTTCACCTCGCGTAAGGAAACGAGTTTTGCGAAGAGCGAGGACGATCGCAACGGCGGCAATTTTATCTACGTTAATCTAGAAGACATTGCTGGAACAATGATTTGTACGCCTTCTATGAAGGACCCTAGAGTACGTTATGTTACCTAATACCCGTAAGCACACATTATCTAATAAATATTATTTACAAAATCAATCAAACCGTTGTCCATTTGATTTTTTCAAACGCGCTGATGAAATGTCTTTAAAAAACTTGAAAAGTCAATATGCAGACGTGTGCGATTACGCTACGACTTGAATCCAAACTTGAATAGCTGCAAGAGAGTAATCGATATTCAAGAATTCAATGTATAAATTTCGATATTCGTTACGAACGCGAATTATCTCATCAGCATACGTATGAATGGATAAAAATGAAGAGGCTCGTGCTGCTATTAAATATAATTTAATAAAATTAACCTAGTATATATATATATATATTTATTTATTCCTTTGCATATCTAAATATTTCTCAAATGAATACGAATCCAGCAGAAAGATCTTGCACGCTACCTGGTCGCGACAGACGCGCAGCGATACGAAATCGCCGGATAAACGCGTGACAGTGGCGAACATAACCGACCGTCGAGAGAGAAGAAGAGAGAGACTCCCACGAGAGATCCTTATCCCGTCAGAGAGCGGAGAGAAAGTCTCGCGATATATAACACACATCGATCTGCATGGCATGTCGGCGAATGCGCACTGGTAGGCGCCGCGCCACTCCGGCCACGGATTTTCAGTGTGCCACCCCGTATAAAACCGTGACCGGGGTCACGACGCGATACCAACAGGTGATGTCGAAGGAGGAGGACACTCCCTCGAGCGGCATCTCGTCGAGAATCTCCCCCGGGTCTCGCTGCCGCCGACGACGGTGATTTAGTACCGTTCTTTTGCCTTCTCTCTCTCTCTCTCTCTCTCTCTCTCTCTCTCTCTCTCTCTCTCTCCTTTTCTCCCTGTCTTTCTCTCGGACCTCTCTCATCGTTTATCCTGCGCTTTGCGGATTGCCGAAGCATCAGGAATCATCTGCTACATGGAGCTACCAGGATCATCTCACGTCACCCGAGTGGGATACCAAATGAGAATCAACCAACGAAGAAACCTCAAAGAGGACAACTAGCGACGAAAGTTTCGATCGGTCGATGATTTAGTGAACGAACCGTTTTAGTGCCTCCCACGATTTTTCCGAAGCTATTCTTCCGTGAGTTCGTTCTTCTCGCGAGGAGATACGTCGGAGTACGTTGGGATGTAGTTTCGTGAGTCGACACAAGCGCGGGATCGATCTGTGACGTGTGATGATCGAGTGTTTCCTTCCATCCACTGGATTTTCGCAAGGTAAGCGACTTTAAGGTCTTTAAATAGCAACGGGTAAAAGGGGGTCTTCGAATTCAGCACGACGCGATTGGATCAACCGATAGAAAGAGAGAATTCATATCTCTCGTGATATTTTTAACGCCTTGACTCTTCATTTCGATTAATTCAACTGTGCCGAGGAATGAGACTGTGTCGAGATCTGCAAGTTTGCTGTTACACCACGAGATACTCGGATTCGATCTACTGCGTACGACATGTGATGCGTCTAAGCAGCAAATAGAAATGTCCGCATCTTTCGTCTGCACAGGCGAAAGATTAATTTCTCGATCAATCTGCCAGTCCAATTTGTTGTCCACAAGTTTGTCAAAACGAATATTCTTTGAACTCGTAAATTCCTTCGCGGAGATATTAATGTGAATTAGATAATTGTGAGGGCAAATTTTATTAACACACGGCATATGAAACGAACGCAGGGAGATGCAAGAAGAATGCAGAGATCTGAATAGAAATATTTCCGAAAGATGGAAATATTTCGCTGGCAGGGATATGTTAAAGCATCTTGGAAATATATGAAAGAATATAAGCAGCATTGACGATCGCATAGAATACTCGAGTGCTCCAATAACTAGTAACATTTTCGTTTATATATAAAATCATTGATTTCCTCGCTTTGTATTCAGAATGCGATATCAGAGGACAGTGTGTGTGTGTGTGTGTGTGTGTGTGTGTGTGTGTGTGTGTGTGTGAGAGAGAGTGTATGCACGAACACTCTGATTTAATAATAACCGAATTTTTCCTTCAAATTCTTTCCAAACGTAATTTTTCTCTGTGTTTCGCTAACTCTGAGAAAGTTATTGAAAATATACTGAGATAGAATTTCATTTTGGAATCTTAAAATTAATCACAGTTTCTTGCATTTTCTTACATCTCTAGCGAAGAAGATACAAGAAAATATTTTGACATAAAGTAAATACGATGTATATAATAGGTATAGAAATGATATATATGAATATTCAGTATATTAATCTCATAAATAGATAAAAAAAAACATCAAGCGCTTTGTCAAATAGCAACATCGTTGCTATCGACGAAATCTCGAGATCTCAGAGATTGACTTAATTATCGCGATGAGTAACGAAAACAAATCATAAAATAAAAAATATATCAGCATGTCGTCGATATTTCGCATTTCCATATAAATATACAGGCACGTTGAATAGCACACGTTGAAATAAAAATAAAACCACGTCGATGCTCGCGACACCTAAATCTTCCCAGTTTATCGAGTTGTCGCGCCAATTAACAATTCAAACTACGCTCTTTATCATGCATAGGGTGATTCGATTGCGCGTGAATCCTTAGCGGAACAAGGATTCGAATAACGGGTAACGGTCGTTGATTTCGAGATCTTCGAGTATCGTCGATTCATTGACGAGAAACGAACGTACAAGTGAACGTTATCAAAATTGAAAAACGTATTTTTCTTGGAGAGAATAAACCGATGTATACACGGACATTCACGGCTTGTGTGTTATAAATCGTACATATCATAAGCGATGTAGGTGTGTTATAAATGACGCGACATTTATTAAATATAGATGGTCTTTTCTTTACGAGTCGATTTCTTTATCGGTCGATCGTAGGGCACATGAGAAAACCAAGGCTAATCATAAGAAAGCTCAGCCCTTTAAACAGTCGTAAGAACGACCTATTTTTGCAGGAATTCCATCCAGAATGAAATCAACGGCGTGTGAGCGCATAATCGTGTGCAATTTAGCTAGCTACATACGCATGCATATTTACTCAGCCACTTGTTTCGTCGTCGTTCGATGTTCCTCGGAGCCGCAATGATTTTTCCCCCCAATGATTCAGCGATGCTCGTTCATTCGCGCACACACTCGCAAAGATATGGCACTCGACTCGTGACGAAACGACTCATTCACGCGGCCGAATACGGTATTATCTGTTACGATATCTTTCCACAACTTTTAAATTATGATCGCACTGACCGCATGAATCGGCAAGACACGCATTCATCGTTTGGATCAATGAAAACCGGAATGGCACTCCCGAACGGAAAAGCATCTAGAAAAATTGCGCGAAACACGCGACAACGTCACTGAAAACACGCGATGCTAAGTCGCACTGGCGTTCTCTGCTGTCGTCTGTTGAAATAATGGTTGCGCGAGTTTGCTCATCTTGCTCGACACTGGACAAACATAGAAGAACTAAATTAAGAAAAGAGGAAATGGAACTTTTTCTTATCTGATGGCGCGTGGAAAGTGCTTTGTGGGAGCTATTTAATTAGATGCGCAAGAATCTAAAAGAACATTGACAATCGTGGAGAATGACCGGACAAGCTAGAAATCTGAAGCTAGGCATCTGAAATAAATTCATGCACGCGTTCTCTCGTGCATAAAACGTACGTAAGATGGGCGTAATATTGGCTTGATTGAAACAACGGTATTTGTAGCAGGAAAATTGTTCGTGCTTCCACCTTGCTGAAAGTATTTATCGGATGGAGGGGATTATGAATTCCTAAGATCCTGAAGGCGATAGCGTAGCTACTGGTAGGGTTTCCCTTGCCGGAAATAGATCAAAAATGAAGAATCAGACTGAAACAAGCACACTGGTCCTCCAGATTGGAGATTTAGGTAGTGAATTAATTTTTCGTTACTCGTAAAACACCTATTGCTAAAATCTCAATTGGAAAAAGCGATGCTTGGCACTTCTCCCAGACAAGATTGAACGCAGACACTGTCATCTTCTACGTCAAATTATTAATTGGGAAGGGATATTCGGCAGTTAGCAATTGGCTACAAACCCGGATATAGATACAAAAAATTATTTGCACGACGAGGAATTTTGAAAATGATGGAAGAATCGCGTGAAAGAGGGATTTGAATCGATGGCACGCGCATAAAGTCTCAACGTTGAAAAACGAAATGTGGGAAACGCAGACGCACGAACAATGTGCCGCATTCGCTGTGGGACGAGAGAGCGATGTGCATTGACGACATGGTCAGATAATTCTCACGTACACATTGTGCATGGTTTCGAATAACGTGCGAGGGACTAGTCTGCGAGTATCGTACCGATGTTTCGCGCCTTGGCGCGAATAACGTTTCTCGTTCGCGTATGTCAAATTAAAACGTTACGAACATTACGCGATGAAACGAGACGAAGGATCGAGCCTGTATCGATGGCAAGGTGAATTCAGGATTGTTGCTAATTAATGCATCACGCTCTAACGGAAACGCTCTACATGTGCGTCTATGTGTGTGATAAAAAAAAGAGCAAAAGCCGCGAAAAATCGCTCGTGTAAATTGTTTGCGTGTTATTGTTCGCGCAGTTTCGCGGGACCTTCTCTTTGTCTTTCCTTTGTCATTCCTGTTCTCAGCTCGCGCACGCTCCGCACGTGAGAGCAAAAAAATTTTCTCAATTTTTCTAAATACTTGACATTTTTACAGAACCTGCGATTGTATGCTACTGAGGCCTAACGATCTGGAACACGTAAGGGTAAGTAATTAAATGAATGATCAATGATCAACGGAGAGACAGATTTGCGTGGATTTCTATGTGAAACGAAATATCTCAGATGCGAGACCCGATGCAGAATCTTGCAGAACGTTGTTTATCGCGCGACAATTCTACTCTTGCGATTAAAATTCCATTTTATAATGTTCGATATTTTTCCTTGAATCTTTCCTTTCGCATTGCGACGTGTTACGTGTTAGCGAAACATTTATCTTTATAAACGCAGGATGCCACAAGGAAGCATCCAATGGCAGGGGACGCAGAGAAGAGCCTGCGGACCTGGGGCTCATTGGAACGTACAGGTATATCCTCGTTGCTCGTGAAAATTCCAAGTCGATATCGAATACCGTGGTGTATACACGTTGTACGAAATTGACACTCCTCTCATCGGTCTCATTGATTGCGATTATTAGATCGACAATGAGGAAATGAGAGAAAGAGAGAAGGCGAGATAACGCGCATACGTAGACAGCATGTACACGCTATAGACATGGCATATCTATACTTTCTTTCTTTAGTCGTAACAAGCATCATTGTTCACGAATTTTGCCAAAGAACCGGCACAAGGATATACTCCCGATGACGATGAATTTCAATTTCGGACCGAAGTGACAAAAATCTGTAAGAAACGAACGCAAACGCGCGTTGACGCTTAGCATCGCTTTTCGTCGAGGCATACTCGCATTACGACGAAAAGTGTAATTGAGTCTGTCCTGTCCTGACGGAATATTCGTAGAAAAGGACGTTTGTTCGTTCTCTTTGGTCGGATTCGGATTCGGACCATTGTCGTGGAAAGCGATTAGCGATTAAGGTATCGATGCGATTTAAATGACGTGAGTGCTTGTTCACGGTTACGCGCCGTAATGTAACATCGTAGATTGTACCGATCGATTTAACGGTACCGTGCGCAAACGCGAGCGTACATGATGATAGTTATGATCGTTCGCCGCTGCAACTGGACAATCGTCCAGGTTTATTAGCTGTTAACGACGGCAATTAAATCGAACAGGTGGTGAGAGGCAAGGTGACAACGCGATGCTTGTGGCACGCCTGCAAAGCACTCGGAATTGGGCTGCTGTTAATGCTTTTAGGAGCTTGCATGGCGACCATAGGTGAGTAGCGTTATGTAAATCAAACATTCGTCCATACTGGCAAATCACCGATCGCTTAGAGGCACCTGCAAACCTGAGCGCTTGATCATCTCAGCGACTTTTGCGGTTCGCTTTTGTCTCGGCTTTTGTCTCTTGGATCTCAAACAGATTGAATTTTCTACAATTTTCCCTCGAAAATGTGCATTTGCTTTGCTTCATCAGCATACACGTGATACACGTGATAATGTGCAACGTATAAAGAAACGTATAAAAAAACGTACAAAGCAAGATTTGTGTGTAATGTAAACGTTGATCTCGTGAGGAAATCTCTGATGCTGACACTTGCGCAACGAATAAGAGAGAGAGAGAGAAAGAGAGAGAGAGAGAGAGAGAGAGAGAGAGAGAGAGAGAGAGAGAACCGGACCGCAAAAAGTCAGTCTGTTCCTTGCTACGCGCAAACGTCTTGCAGTTGACGCTTATACTTATGCTTATGCGCATGAATCGTAGATTTCCCGTGGGAATTTTAAATATCGAGAGATATCGTCCAATATATTTTTGTCGGGGAATATCGAGACGCGTCTATCGGATCTACATGTCGCGTACGAAAATCTCCTTTTTCATTTTTTCCTCCCGAGATCTGCACGTTGTAAGAGAACGCGTGGACGTACATTCGAAATACGTTCGTGGAACAAGATTTGTTGTTCCGAAAACGGAAAGCTCTCGTTTGCTACGCGTTCTCATTTGGAACATCTTTCTACGCTACATGCTACACAGTGTCTCCTCATTCCCCGTATATGCTACATGCTACAGAGACAATGCAAAGTAAAAATCTCATTTCGTTAAATAGGATATTACGCGGATCAGCTATCAGTGGCGCAGGAAATCAGAGGTAATATCACGGTAAAAGTGAAGAACGAATCGCGTGGCTTTCATCTGAATAACCTGAGTTACGCTGGCCCCGTCGTTATGGGTCTGGGAGGTAATGACACAATGAACAATGTACGATATAATTTATAAACACAGACACTTACTCGTTCAACCGAGCAATGTATTACGCGCGCCGAATGTGTGTTATATGCACATTCATGCACGATACGATACGATACGATATTGCACGCTCTTGCGGAAAAGATGCTTCTTCGAAGCATCGAGCTCGAGCGCTTCTTTTGTGCAGCAAAATTTCCAAGCCTCGATTCGATATATATCGTTTGTCATAACGTATGGCTTTAACGGTCTATATCTCGCTCTAAAACGCTAGAGTACAAAGTTTCAGAGATTAATATGAAAACGCGTATAAAGTAATACGATACGAGAAGCGATACTTTGCGCTCGCAGATAGATATCGCTTCTCGTGAATACGGACAAAACGTAGATAAGAACACGAAACGATGTGCGATAAATTCGGCAATGCACTGTCGAACGAGAACATTTTTGATTAAAAGAGAAAAAAAAAAGAAAAAAGAACTTGCCCCCAGAGAGATTTGAACTCTCGACCCCTGGTTTACAAGACCAGTGCTCTAACCCCTGAGCTATGGAGGCTTATGGTCAGATATCGTCGAGAAACGCAAGATACGCGCCGCGTGTACTTTTATTTCTCTCGTACATTTTTAATTGTATTAACATTAAATACAACATTAAACACAATATTAAATACAACAGAAAATACGAGTCGAGAATATCTCGCGGTCCTTTCCCCTTCTGATGACTAGAAATCAATTGTCGGTAATTTTATAATTCAATTTTATAATTGAATTAGAGGAAATCGGAAAACGGAATCTCATTTTTATTGCATTATATCTTGTTATATCAGCTCGTTGACATTAACTTGAAATTACCTGTCGGAGTAAATTTCTAAATTATACGAGCAATCGCAATCGACCAAGACGCAAGCACATTTCCAATCGTACGCCGACGCGAACGTACGTAGGGAATTTAAGGAGAAAAAATTTTCGGAGGATTTTCGCTGATGATGTAATGTGCCGTGTATGAAATTTCATTATGAAACGACGATGGTTTCAGGCTTCATTGTGGTAGCCGCCTGCGTAATGACTTTCGAGGCACGCGATAGCGCGGCCAAGGTGGTGCCGGCTCGTTATCGTTTCAATCAAGCGTCAACGTTGAAAAGCTCAAAGAGCCAACGCAACAGAAGATCGACGTCGAGCCAGACGACGAAATGGGATCACCAGCTGGGCGTGTTCAGGGTGAACCGCAGCCCGAGTCCCAGTACTCACGAAGTCTCCCGGAAACAGCTGACGGCGGAGTTTATGCAGTTCTCGAAAGATCTGCGAGAGAAGGGCGTAACGCATTCCCTGAAGAAGAGTCCGAGCGCACCGACGTTGATCGACAAGAAGTCACCGCGACGAAGATCGCCCAAGTATGCGGCTTGCTCCTTGCTGAATCCAGAGTTGCTGCAGAGACACGCTCTGTCGGTCGACAATCCCAGCTACAGCCCGCATCAGGTAATCTAAGAAGAAGAAGTTGGAGTCCTCGCTCCGCGAAGACAGCGTATTCCATGGACTTTCAAGTTCACTAACGAGAGAAATCTCTTGCTTACGTAATTAATAGATCAGCAGGGAGAGCCTGGAGCATCAAAGGATGAACGGTAGCCAGGTCTCGATGGCGATGGATCTGCATATCCCGAATAAAGGTCCCGTTACGCTCAAAGTGAAGGACCGATCCGATACAGCGAGACGCCATCAGTTGCTTCGTCAAACGAAAGTGGAGGACGTCGAAGAAGTGGACGAGGCCACGCGTCCACCATCGACTCTCGTGCATTCGCCTAAATTGCCAGGTGACTATATAAATTGACAATAAAGTAGCTTTTCTTTTTTTCTGTTCGTTCTGCAAGTTGAAGAGCGTAGAGAGAGATTATCTCGATAACCGCGATCTTGGTCAGGTGCCTATTGCAGATATCCGGACGATTTCGTGCCGAGGAAGAGAAATTCGATAGACTTGAGATTGCTGGAAGAATTGACAGCGGTGTCGAAAGAGTTGGGTAAGATCTCATCGCGAGACTTCCGCAAAATCTCATCGCCAAACTTCCGTAAAATGTCCTTCGACAGGATCGGCGGTGATCGTCGCCTCGATAGGACGATGGGACATCGGAAAGCTAGTCTCGAATTCCGAAGAAGCCCGGATTTTCGCAGAGGGGACTACAGGTAAGAATCTTCAGATTCGAGAGAGGTAGAGAGAGAGAGAGAGAGAGAGAGAGAGAGAGAGAGAGAGAGAGAGAAAGAGAGAGGGAGGCAGGGAGGGAGAACATCTTTGCAAAACGCGATGACGAGACTACTCGTTCGTCGATTGATTTTGCAGGAAACTCTCGGTAGACAGATTCAGCAGCGTCGATTGTACTCGCTACATGCTGGACGAAACGGAGATAAAGTCGCGAACGAGCAGCGGGGAAAACTTGCGAAGACAATCGCGTCATCCCAAGCTACACCATTCCAGATCGGACGACAACAGGAGACGATCCTTCGACAAGCATCCTCCGAGGGATTCCCAGGCGAGTCGACACTCGTTAAACACTCAGACCGTGGCGGAGGGTGGCAGACCCGATTTCGAGCCAAAGTACTTTGCGACCGCGTCTCTCGATACCGAGGAGAGTCGCGCCGATAATTCGGACGAAAGTCACGTGATAGATATCGAAGACGCCAATCCTGTTGCATTGTCGTCCGAGGGACCCACGGAAGCGGACACGCTCCTCGAGGAGCCCGAGCTGGAAAACGTCACGGAGATCGATGTAGAAAGCTCCGGAGACGACTTGGATGACGAATCGGTAAAATGCCGATCGCACGGATCGACCAGTGAAAAAAGCGAGAAGACCGAAGTAACGTTACGACGATAAAATTCTGAGTAATCATTGCGAATTATTACGATTGTCGCCGTGAATTCGCGCTCTGACGAAAAAACGGCTTCCGTTTCGACGCGGATTACTGAAGAAATGCGAAATTTCTTCGGTTCGTACGTGGAAGACGTGATCGGTCTTTCGATGCGAAGAGACGTTTGTGAGAGTGAACGCATCCACGAATCGGGAAGATCGGGACGGTGTTTGCGAATCGATAGTATTCAATGTTATGGCGTCTGGCGAATGTCTCTTTGCAGTTACAAATGTCGTAGAGTTCAACGTCTCATTGTCGACTGACGACGATTGTCTTCGGATAGGACGTTACGTCGTGAAACATGCTCAACGACTTAAGATTTAACACACACACACACACACACACACACACACACACACACATGGCATAAATAATAATGAGATCAAACATCTATCAAATACACACGTACATACACGTACGAATTGCGTTTTGTAACGAGACAATCATTTTTTATCCCGTGTTATATTTCGTACGAAGGTAATCAGCGAACGTAACGTTTGCCACATTGATGACAAATAATTGTTACCGACAAATTTTGACGTAGCGCGTAAACGGTAATAGACCTAACGTGAAGTAAGATTCAAGTAGAAACGCAAATGTGATTGATTGTACCAAAGAGATTTTTGTACTTGCGTAATGAAAACTCCAACGTTCAGCTGTTACAAACGTTTCCGAGTGGCAATTTAATTTTGTGAAATTTTCACAGGTATATAAGCAAATGAGAGAGGGAGAGGGAGAATAATGATTTCATCCTCGAAAACGTATTGTATGGAAACTGAACGTTTATAGATCTCAGGTCTCCTTCGATCTTTGTTGTTAACGCGTTTGCCGCGAACGTGCACGCAAACTCGCGGCCTATTCCGTGTTTCTTCGTGTTTTCTAGACACGTAGCCGGCAAAAGATTACTGACAAATCGTATACGAATTTGATAAGCGCGGCGGATTCAGAGAGAGAGAGAGAGAGAGAGAGAGAGAGAGAGAGAGAGTGTGTGTATCCCTCGATACGTGCGTTACAATGAAAGATGGAAATATAAAGCGAGATGCATGAATTTAAGATGTCGAGCATAACGCGTATCGAGCTGTTTTTAACTAAGGTAAAACGATTCAGCTGCGCGTGTAATATATTTTTATAACCCCACAGCGATGTAATATTTCATAAAAATATGCAATGTTGATTACATACGCGAACTGACGATCACTCATTATCGACGAGAGGACGGATAAGGAAAGAAAGCAGACGGAGAAGGAAAAAGGAGGAGAGAAAGAGAAAGATTCAAGAGGAATTTAATTTTATACATCGGTCAAAATAAAAAAGAAGGAAAGAGATTTCGGAAATTATTAATCGGATATTATAAAGCACGTTGCAAGTATGCAGGCCTGATTCTTTCAATCGTTCAGTTGAACGATCGAATCGTCATCGGGTGAGAATCAATCGATGCCTGGGATTTCATTCTCGTTGTTTTCAATTTTCGCGAGAAATGGTCAAAAGCGTATTCACAGCACGAGACGGATGCAATCGTTAAGCATTATCGATATATCGTAAATTTAGAAATTCGACGTCGAGGGAGCATTTGAAGTAATAATAACTCTTTCTTAAAGCGGTTTGCTACTTTTCTAGGAGGAATAAGATGAAACACATATCGGATAACGTATGCGTAAACTGCGAATGGAGAATGCATCGATGTCTTTCATAATTTTTTAACCCGTAGCCGATTGTGCGAAACGGCTTAACGGCGTGCCGGTTAAATCGCGGTTTTACATAACGAGACGTTAAGTTTGACCTATGATCATTACTTGCCGCAGTGAATATACACGCAAACGTATATACGGATATACGGTACATCGTATAACCGATATTTAACGGAGTAAACATAATCGAACTGTGATCAAGATATAATCCGATAAGAAGCGCTGAATAATGTCTCTCAAATGTGATCGAGTTCGATCGAGTGTTAGCTTGAATGGAGAAAATAGATGGGCGAAATGATCGAAACGAACGATCGTCCAAATTTATGCGCAACATCGACAACACGTAGAAGAAAGAAACGTACTTTTTTTCCGCACTCGATCGTATCGGAGAGTACGAGTTTTGTTGACAAGATAGGTAAGATATTCTCAAGCCCGAGATTGAGGCCAAGATGCAATGTGTACGACGTGTGCGTTATGTGCGTTGCATCATGCATATGCATTATGCGCTGTATCGTGTCGCGGGCGATTCGAACGTATCGTCGGGTGATTGTCCCGTATTTCGACGGATTCGAAGCATTTTCTAAAAAAGGTCTCCATTTGCTAAAACTTTCGCGTTCGCTCCGTCTTTACTGCGGAAAATCCCGAACGATTCCCCGCGCACGGTCTCGAACCTTGCGCGCGCGACGTATCTCTCCAGAGTTGAAAATCTTCCGCGGAAAATTGCGGAACGATTCTAGCTCCGGTATATACTCGATCGACATACCGAAACGTATAAGTATCAGTGTAAAACTCTCAAGTCGCTATAATCCTGCATGCTGATTGTTGTAGCGTATCAATAAAGGGATACTACTTCAGGACCAGTTTTAGCCGTACATTCTTCAAATGATTCCCCGATCAGCGCTCGATGGATGGACCGGAAGGTGCGATGAGGGTGTGAATCGAAGGTGAAAAATTTGCCGGACAGAGGACAGAGTTCTCTCTGTTTCTTCCTCGCTTCGAACGAGAACGCTCACCTTGATCTCTCATTCGACTCGCGGGAAACGGAATACGCGTGGTTTCAAACCTCCCTGGGTTAGGCGTCGGCTTTGCTCTTGCAACTGGCACAGCCTTACCGCACGGAACCACAGGTGGCGGACAATGCCCGGCGTGGCTGGCAGACGAGGTTCGCGGTACCGCGCGAGCTGAAAGTTCGAGTCATCGAATCGACGGAGCGAGTCTCTCGCAGCCCAAGCACGGGAAACGAGAGGGAGCCCGCGGTGGGAGCGGAGGGCCTCGGCTAACTCGCCATTCGCTCGGTGTACAGTGCCCTGTCGGACGCACTCTCCGACGCGCGGTTCTGTGTCTTGGTGTCGTTGGGCTCTTCGCTCCTTGCCTCTCCATTCGCGAGAAACTTGTCGACTGTTTCCTGTTAGTTACGAACAGGATGTCGAGATAATCGGATCCGCGAGGTAACGCGCGACGGACGAAATGTCGACCGATCGATTTCACAAGTGAGTGCAATCCTTTTCCCTATGGGTACATCGCCAATGTTTTGCTCTTTTTTGATTCTCCGCCTTTTACGTACACATGTACACATGTGTTGCGCTCAGCTATGCGTCTCTCCCTCTCCCTCCCTCTCCCTCTCCCTCTCTCTCCCTCTCTCTCTCTCTCTCTCTCTCTCTCTCTCTCTCTCTCTCTCTCTCTCTCTCTCTCTCTCTCTCTCTCTCTCTCTCTCTCTCTCTCTTTCTCTCTCTTTTATTATCTGTTTCTCTTTGCTCTTGTTTCGCTCGTCGCGCGCTCGTACGCAGAACTTGTCCCGAGGTCCGGAAAGCGAAGAAATATCGCGAGAGGCGAGGTATTCACCTTGGAATTGAAAAAATCTTCGAGTCGACTACGCGGTCGATCGCGCCAAGCGATTCGAAGCATCCGAATGAATGCGAGTCGAGCACGCGAGGCCGAAGCCGAAGCCGAAGAAGTATGATATCGAGCAAACTTTGCAAATAGATGCAATCTTAGATGCGCATTGTGTTGGTTTGATATTCCATTGAATGTAAACGCGTGATTGAAAATAAACGAATAGGGCGACGTGATATTCGAGTCAGAGTTGAGTAAATTTTCTTGCCGCACGTTTCTTCCCTCGTTTCTGTTCCTCTTCGTCAAGATCGCGGCTCGACATTTCATTGTAACGTCGTATCTCTGTCATTGATACGTGGAGGAATACGTGTTTCCAAACATTTGCAAGCGTGCACGTTAACAGCCCGGAGGCGTTAGAACGGCGTTAGAACGGCTTAGAACGGCGTTAGAACGGCGTCAGAACGGATCAAGATTCGCACAAGAGAGTTAGTAGCGGCGTAAGGAATACGATGCGAGGGAAACGATCACGCCGACAAAATACTTGAGATGAAAGGTTTTCGAGCGCAATTCCATGATAATCGCGGGGATCGCGCATCGCGCATCGCGCATTGTATCTCGTCGCGGCATCTCGTGAGACATTGCGCGCTTCCGTTACTCACCGGAGTAACTCGTCACCTTTCTCTCTCTCGGATCACTCGTGGAAATTTTCAGCGAATCGAAACGAGCTCGCTTGCAAAAGAAAAAGAAAGGGACGAGCAGGAGAGGAACCTCGCGAATGTTACATCAATACCGAGAAACGATATACGCTGACGCGCTAAAATTGCTTTTCACAGAACGCAGCGTTCGAGTCCGCCGCGTTGGCGGACCGAAAGCGTGCGCCTCGTCTCGCGAGATTGTCTCGATTCATTTGGATTGTCCTTACAGGAGAGAGAGGAAGGAAGCAAATTTCGCACCGTTAGATGCCGTTTAGATCTTTAGAATTAAGATTTAAAATTAAGTTAGATCATTCGATCGAAGAATCAAATCGGACGTTGACGGAATGATGCGGTGATCGGATGCTGAGACGCGTAGATATATGATCCATGTCCGAATATTCCCTTCTTCAACGTAGCAGATGAGAGCCCCGTTAAAATCGCATCTCGTCATATTTACGGAATAATATACGGACATGACATGCGGACATGGTAAATTGTAAATATTCGTTTGTTTGTGCCAAAGGGCCGCGAGAGAAGGTACGCTGGACCTTCTAAAGGAAGCCACGAGAAAAGACTGTAACACGCGGGACGAAGGAGGAATGACACCGACGTTATGGGCAGCCTTCGAAGGTCACGTAGATGCCCTGAGATTGCTGGTGGCCCGAGGGTACGCACATCCATTTTATTCATCCTTTCCGCTGCGTCTAGATCGACGATCGATGCATCGATTATTTATCTCGCAAAGAGCGAAATTACACGAGATTAACATTTCGCTGCGACAAAGAAGGAATAACGCGGCTCGTGAGTTGCTCGTCGAGACCTTGGTCGTTACGGAAGCGAAGCATATTCGGCGAAATGTAAGCCCGTGTTTTATTCACTCGCACGAAACACAGGTGCCCATCAGGCACGAGGTCGTTGTGCCTCGTGAGCACGGCAGCCCCGCTGATACTTGATAATCAGTATTTACCACAACTGCTGCAACATGCGGGGGGGAGTGGGGTGGGGGACCCCCGTGCCTGTTCGAAAACAACGCTGCTTGCCCCCCGCCGGTGCTGCTTCTCGCCGGCGTTCAACGATTGCCGGCGTTGATCGATTGCCTTAGCCGCGATTCAAGATTCTCGAGATTAAATGGATCTCAAGTCGGCAATAATTGTATGCGTCGTATGCGATCATCATACTGGTGATATTACGATTATCGCATCGTCGCATTGGCCAGATAAATTTCTTTGCGTTTTTAGATTCGACCTCGATGTTAAATTTTCTGAAAACTTGGCGACCGGGGCCCTTCGTCCCTTGTGCGCGCGCGGAACCGGAAGCACGCGTTACAGGTGTCCATTGGCTGCGTAACGGCGGATATCGCGGTCGAGCGAACGAGAGACAATGAATCGCGGATACGACAATATGTCGGATTCGCCGCGCGAAGCAGACCGTTGCGATCGCTGCGGCGTCGCCTTCGCCGTCGCGTTCGCCAATTGGCGAATGTCCTTCGATATCGACGAGTATCGATGAACGCCGCGCGATTCCTTCGC
Source organism: Eciton burchellii (assembly GCA_020341155.1). Classification (NCBI taxonomy): domain Eukaryota; kingdom Metazoa; phylum Arthropoda; class Insecta; order Hymenoptera; family Formicidae; genus Eciton; species Eciton burchellii. The sequence continues at coordinate 178,935 of JAHMML010000023.1, forward strand.
GAGGATTATCTTCGGGATAAGCGAGATCTCGAATTTATTAAGACGAAGCGGACCGCGAATCGAAACGACGCCATTTGCCGCCCACCAATGCCGGCTCCAATTCGAATGATCGGAGATCTGAATCGTGAGATTCAAGAATAGATGCGCACTACTCACGATATAACGGTCCTGCTGCTTATTTCGGCATCCGATCTATCAGAATCAAGTCGGACACGCTCGATTGGATCCCGAAATTGGAGACGTCGTTCTTCTCGGGCAGTCGGTAGACCGGATAAACCGAGTAAAGTGCAATTTGAATGAGGATAACTGACGAATAACCAAGGAAACGATCGGACCGCGGACCAATGCCGCGGTAGAGTTGACAAGTACACTCGAAAGTGTACACTTTAACGTGTACGTCGACTCTAATTATATACACGCGCACGGGCGCAATCACGATTCAAGAGAATAAGACTGTAATCTTGATCTCTGCATTGTCTTGTCTTTTTCTCTTTTTTCGGACAATACGACCGAGATACGACGATAGATTTTCTTTAAAAAGCCGATAGGAAATGCGCATCGGCAAGGTACAACTCTTTAACAAACATGGCCGCAACGCATGAAGTTTGCTGTAGAACGCGGGGGAACGCGGAACGCGTTGGAATTGTAGCATCGAAAATATTTCATCCGAGCATCCGTGAGATATTTATTCATAATATTTATCGGTAATGTCGAATGAAATATCATGTACAACGAGATGTAATATATAAGATCATTCGTCGCCGAATTAATGCTCTTATTCGTTCCTTCCTTATAATATCGGGATATTCGATCGAGGCCAAGATCTCGAAATCAGGTAAAGCGCATGCGCCGCCATCTCGTCGAGATCTCTCGGGGAGAGATATTTATTCATATTTATTTATACAGCATACAAATTGCGATCGCAAAGTACCGTACATGAAATAACAAACGAAATATCATGGCGATATACCTGAGCTGTCGATCAAAGTAGAGATCCGTTCGATCCAGACATCCAGGCTTCCTTCCTCGACGAGACCGACGTCCGCGCGCGGCGAACGAATCTGTTTAACTGAAAGAAATTTTTTAATGGCCGTTCTCAAGCGACTAACTTTGACTTAATTCTCTACAATCGAGTCTCGAGTGGTTGTTGTCGTCGGAGAGAAATATGTCGTGCGATGAGTGATCTCTTTCTCTCATTCAAATATTGGCGATAAAATATTGATATATCATACGATATTAAATATTGACACGCGATACAAATATCCAAATATTTAAATTGACGCGCGAAAGCGCGCGTGATGAGAAAGACGATGCGACTCTAGCGAGAATCGACGAAACTAAACTCGCAAATTGTTGGCAAATTATTCTCTCTCCTTCACCGATTTCGATAATTTTGCGATGACTTTGGTCTGTCTACGCGCATGCAATTCAACGAGGAATACAATTTACGCGTTTGCGAAATTGCGAATTTATCCACAACGAGTATTCGCATAAATTACTCGTACGTACGTACGTGTAGTCGAGAGAGAGAGAGAGAGAGAGAGAGAGAGAGAGAGAGATTCTTACATGTAAGGAAAAATTTCGGAACATGTAATATCGCGCGTCGCGCGGGAATGTGGCATTTTCATAGAATTTCGTCGAGATGATCGAAGCAAGAGTGCTCGATTGGAGCGATCGGTGTTGGAAAGTTTTCATTAATCACGTTGTCCGAAAATGTCCTTGCTCTTGCACGAAATCTGCAAGAGGAAGCTCGTCTCGATTATTAATGTCGTTTTATCACAGAGGCGATCCGGACAAGACCGATTACTTCGGCAACACTTGCTTGCACCTGGCAGCTGCGAGAGGCCACGAATTCTGCGTCAAGTTCCTCGTGAAATTCGGTTGCAATATCTGGTCATTGGACATCGATCGGCACTCCGCTCGGGAACTCGCAGCGATAAACAGCTGCGAGAGAATCCTGCAGTTTCTGGATCTCGCTCAGGCCGACCAGGAACTGAACAATCGCAAGAAAAGCCGGCTACTCCGGGAAAAGGCGGAGAAGGATGCGGAGAAGAGGTGTAGTTGCGTAGATCGTTTCTTTTTTGCAAGCGACTTTTTGGTCGCTCGCGAGCGGCGAAACGTCGGTATGATTTCGTTGCATCTCTCGTAGAGAGATCCAAACGGAACTGCGACTAAATGTCGCTTCTGCGAATGCCGCTTCTCGATTTCAGTTGTCGCGATCGGCGAATCGTCAGGGTCATTCTGTTACATTAGCTGTAACCTGTACCTGTTTTCCCTCGGAATCAGGTTTCTCACGTTATTCTCGTGTTATTCCATTTCTATTCCTCGCGTGTTCGTACATTCATCGTACATACATTGGTATATCGTTGTATCGTTGTATCGTTGTATCTGATTACGAAAATGTTTCTCTCTCTCTCTCTCTCTCTCTCTCTCTCTCTCTCTCTCTCTCTGCTGACTGAAGACTGAAAGAGTACATGAAGAGGCAGAAGATGGCCGAGATCAGGGCGGAGAAGGAACAGAAGAAGCTCATCAAGGATCGTGCGAGGTCGGACTTTGACACGGTCAACGAGCTGAACGCTCCGAGGCCCGGGATATTGACCTTCAGAGGCCGAATGAAACCTTCGCCAACGTTCAGCGATATCGTCGGTACCACCACGAGGAGGCACGCCGGCAGCACGGTTTGTCGGAAGGCCTTGGCAAAGAAAGCCTCGGTCAATGACTTTAAGGTTGTGGAGGTAAGGGACGCGGAATTAACTTTATAAACTGACCCGTCGCCCAAGGTGTGTATCCATCGTGAAATTCGCTTCATCATTAGGTCGAGATGAACGGAGAGAGATCCGTTCGAAGTTTGACCGGCGTTCGACGGGACTCCGAGGTCATGTACGTAGGCACGTACGACACTCAGCCTCAGCATATGGGCAGAAGAGGGAGGATCTCCGACGTGTGGGGTACTCTGAGTAAATCGCAGAGCACGCCCGATTTATTAGGCGAGAGAGCGTACGACGAGGAGGAAGAGGACAGGGAGGAGGAGAACTCGCATGTCGCGAGGGACACCGCTTTCCTGCAGGAACCAGCTAGCATCTTCAATCGACCTGGTTTCGGATCAGTGGCCTTCAGAAGAACGGTCAGTCGCTGCTTATCTCTGCTTATTTCGATCTTAAGTAATTTGCTGCTTTTAAGTAATTTCAGTTGAATTTCGCGCGCGCGAATTTCGTCATCATCTTCTGTCATCACGATTGTCACGCCTCGCCTTATTCGTATCCTTTGCTCTGCCTATCTTGCGCTCTTTGTTATTCGTTATTCATGTGGTCGATCCTATAGAAATCGGTACGCTTGAAACGTTACGCCGATGCGTTTACGCAATCGAGTCAACTGTCACTTGGCATCGTTTGAGTCGCGCGATTCAACGGAAATAAAGAGATGAGGTGTGGGAAGCTCGTCGTTACGGAATCTCACTAATCATCTTTTAAACGATTGCATCATCGAGACACGTAACGTGCGTCCGTCCAGATATACCGATCACGTAATTACCTAACACAGAGAACACAAATGTATGGAGAATCGTCAAGTGAGCTGATTAATCTTGTAATCTCTGTGCGCGAGACTCGTCGTTTTTCTTTTTGGCTCCATTCTTACTTTCACACTTTGACGTGTAGATAACGTCTACTCTGGATAATCTACCGGTCACGCAAGCGGTAGATCTTCAAAACGGTAGTCCTTCCGCGAATGATTCGATAAACGGATCCGTAAACGGTAACAAGTTCAGTCCGAACGGACACAACGAAGAGATCAGTATAGGAAGTGCCGGTAGCCTGGCGCGTAGACAAAGCTTGTGGGACGATGATCTGCTCTCGGGTAAGTCGAATCTTACGAATAGGAATGTGCGCGATATCGTGTATCTCTGTATCGGGTTTGTCTCCGTTTATCCACAGAGGGCGAAGAAACGGACGAGGAATGGACACCTCTGCAGAGATTTCTAGCCGCTAATAATCTTACGTCGATACAGCCTATTCTGGAATCCGAGCAAATTGATCTGGAAGCTTTAATGTTACTTACCGACATGGATATAGCGGCCCTCAAACTTCCCCTCGGTCCCAGACGGAAACTCACCAATGCGATCGCAAACCGGAAGAAAGCGCTCAACACGCCGGAGAACATCATTAAGGACAGCAGATTGTGAAAATAGTAGTATATTCCGTTAATCATGGAAGAATGTTAATCGCGACAATGGTCTTTTAACGCGAGTGATAGAAAGATAAGAGTAAAAGTGAGAGTTTAACGCAAGTTTTGCACTTCCGTGCAAAAGATAAGAGTAAAAGTGAAAGTTTTTATCTTATTTATGAAAGGAGAAAGCAATTAAAATTAAAATTAAGAGAATAAAGAGGCAATTAGAAGGAAATTAAAATTTTGATAAAAGTTATTAAAATTGTAATTAAATTATTCGACAGTTGTCGATAGCGAGTTGATAGCGGAATCTTTGAGATAGCAGCAATAGCGCGCTATCTCAAACGCGCACGTATTTTATACGTATTTCTATTAAAACTTTTACATGTGCCTTATAGTTTTTATCTACTATTAACTAATTACTATTAAATTTCCATTATTCACCATAATGAGAATGCTGGATATCATTATCGTTATCCAGATGTAACCGCTGTTAAGTAATTGACTATCGGCAACAGCAATTAAATTGAAAATTGGATGAAAGAAAGGAAAGGAGAGAATCAAGTATCGACGGCACATAATATAATATGCAAATACTTTACGCCATAATAAAAGATCCACATACACTGCCATAAAACACAAACGATGCCGTCGACATCGTTGTCAACCTTGTTCAGGATCAGTACATACAACAAAATTTGAATCCAAGAGCAAGATGTACAAAGTGAATGTACAATAAAATAAACTACGATAAAAGTATGTATTCACGCGCGTGATTTCCATTGATATAGATTTATCCAGGAAGATATAAAGTAGTGACGAGGAGAACGCCGCAACGAAATTTCCTCCTTTTTCTCGTGATTTATTTGTAAATGATTATCTTACAAACAAGAGACGCAAAAATATACAAGCTTCTTATGTTCGCAAGAAAGTAACAGCACCATTTCACGCCTCGGCATGAACGCGCAACGCTCGATCAAGGCGTCCGTGCAAGTCTCTCACAGTGATTACACTCGTTCTCGCAAGTGTATCGATGCAACTTGCAGCATACGGTACTTGCATCTCGGAATAATGGAAAAAGGAAAGGAGATACGCTTGTAAAAAATTTCTTTTAGTGCTTCGCGTTGATCGAATGTGTGTTTCTGCGTGCCTCTCTGAATATACAAAGTGTAATTCAGTTAGCACGAGGGATATGATACAGAAGTGATTTATCTCTTGACCCCTTTATCATCGATCTTTAATCTACGAATATGCAATTACACCGGTTCCATATCGTTTTGTACATCCTCAAGTACGTATGTCCGTATGTTCTTTTGGCGAGATGGATGTTAGGCTTTTGTCAATCCATCGTATTTACATCGGGACGTGTATTTATAAACGTGTTACATATATATATATATATATATATATATATATATATATATATATATATATATATGTATAAACGTTTTGCATTCGTAAAGTTATTTCACGCATTTCATGCCGTTATTTGATAAATGTGCCTTTGATACAAATTAAAAATTACGTAACGTGTCTAGATTTAATAAATCTTAATTAATCTTATTTAGCGAATCTACTTTAGTTTAGTAAACATGTGCTCGAGAGATGTACCGCATCCGTGTACACGATCTCTTGTAGCGATCTGCAGATCCAAGGAGACAATTGTCCTCTGCGAAAGGAAAAGAGCGCGCAAGTACTAAAATATCTTTTTCGATCTCGAAATGTCTCGTACATTCGGATGGCCATTACACGAGATACGGAAATGCCGATTTTGCTGACGAAACCATCACATATCCGAGGGTATGCTCGAAAATGTTTACTCGTTGAAGGAAAGAAAGAGCAAACGGTGCTTTTAATCGAGGATGGATAATCGATTATACAGCCAAGAATATCACGAACACATGAAAAGGAAAATGGATCGGCGTCTATAGAATTGCTTCGACGTCATTCGACATCCGACATGGAGTTTGGTGCGCTCGCTTACGGGTAAAAGGGTACCTAAGTATGGCATCTTCACATACGATATATCTAATTAATGTATTATTCTCTATCATAGCGTTACGTTTTAAGAAAAAGAAAGACATTTATACAAGAAATATTCAATCGACGATTGAAACGAAGTTTCAGGAAGAAACGTGTTAAAATCGCGAACGTAAAAATCTTTATACCCTCGAGAGCAACACCTTTCTTCCTTTCGTTTGATCTGCACATTTACAATAGCATAACGGTAAATGATTTATTTGCAAAAAATAAATTCTCCACGCTTCCTGTTAGAGACTCACTTCCTTTCTCTCCCTCTCCCTCTCCCTCTCCCTCTCTCTCTCTCCTCCGTGTCTCATCCAGGAAAGTGTAGTTGAGAATAGAGGTCCTCTGAATTTTATTTTACGTAACTGCCGATCGCACGATAAATATATATTATTGTTAAAGCTATCGCACAGTCAATACTAATAATGATGATAATATCAGCAATATATCGGTATGTTTATCGTTATTAAGCATATCCTATATTTACAACTGAACAAGTTTTGCTTCCTCTGTCTCCCGAAAGACATTCTTCAAATTCTTCTCACGAGAGAAGAAATTCTCTCATGAAGAAACGAATAAAAATATAGATAACTGCTTCTATTTAATTTTCGAAGATCAGTCAAGTGAGTGCTAAGGATGCGGATACTAGATGCTGCATTCAAATAAATTTATTGCTAACACAGTCATCATAATTTATCAATTAGCTTGCAAACTAACGTCTTCGAAAATTCAGGTAGAAGCGAGATATGCAATACATATCAATTAAAGATAAAGTACTTTTACGATTATCGTCGCAAGGTGAGACCTCATTGAAAATTTCCAATTATGCTCTCTTGTAACATGTTTATGGCTAAACGTTTGTTCTTTTTTTTTTTTAATAATTGTTTTAAATTTTCCATTTTTTTTTTCTTTAAATTTTTCCTTTAAATTCCACGTAACCATGACATAATCATGCAAGTCTAACCACGCAAAATTAAAATCAACAATTTGAGTAACAATCATTTTACGATCCATTTCACGATAATGTACATGATGAAATGAAAATGTGAAGCATCCGGAAATGCAGGACAAGAAAGGATATATAAACAAGTTAGTATGCATAAACGATAAAATTACACAAATACATATATATATATAAATAAATAAATAAATATATCTACATATATATGTAATTTTATCCTTTATACATGAATGTATATACATATAATAATATATATGTATACATACACATACATATATGTATATATACACACATATAAATATATATACACACGCGCGCGCGCACGTACACATCCACATCCACACACACACACACATACATATATATATATAAAATAATATATATACATATACATATACATATATATATATATATATATATATATATATATATATATATAATACAAAAAAATTCTCAAATTCGCTGTACATTCGAAGATACATTGCAACAAAAATTTTGAGGAACGGTTTCTTGACAGTCGGTAAATATGGCGCGCACTGTAATAAAAATAAATAATCCTCATCGCACTATTAGTTTCTATATCTCGTCGATTTCTTTCATCTCATCTATCTTTTGCCATATCTGTTGTCAAAATTGCCTGTCGTCAACAAAATGATACGAAACACCTTACCGATACAAAGTTATTACTAAAGCGTCAATCACGCCTATAATCACGATAAAAACGATATTATATAGTGAGCGATCGAATCGTTCAACGAGAGAATAAATATTTTACAATCGTATCTTCTCCCTGTTCCTTCTTGATGTAAATCGTCATTCATATCGAAAATGACAAGAAAATATCTTCCGTCTTCCATCTACTGAAAATTTCGATCGGACGTAATGCGAACAGATCGACGATATCGAATCAGAATGCTTATTAGTCATTATTTGGATATACGTGTATCGATATACATATCGAAGTTTATATAAAGGCTTAACAGTTTGGATAGCATTACACATCTGGCTAGTTTCTCGTAAGTTGATTTACAGATTGACAAAATGATCGACAGTCTCGTATACAAATTCTTGCAGATAAATAAGACCAATCATTATATAGGGATACTTTAAATACGGCACATTAAGACACGTTCGCGTGTTCTCGTAATTTCGTATTGCACTAATAATATAAAACTCAATAGGATATTCACGCGTGTAAATAAATTTTGTTTCATAAAATAAATACATCTATTAAATATATTAATATTCATATTATAATAATATATATTTTAATTTCATATATTAGCTGAAACTTGGTTACACAAAGGCATTACTAAGACATGAGATGATTTTGGACATTGTCAAAGAAAAATGCGAGATTAGCAGTAAAAGCTACCAGAGATACAAACGAACGTGCTTATCTGGCGACCGTTACAGTACTGCTTCAAACAATCACGCGTAATTGTGAGTTACATAGTGGAGCTAAATTATTAATCGTTAATCGGGTCGATTAATTAACAGGGAGTAAGGGAGTAAAGCTACCTTACGTGTCGCGCGCCGTTACAGTACACGCATACGTTTGTGCGTGGGTGATCCCATATCCACGTCATGCGAAGCAGGCCGTTTATGATGTCGAGCCAATTCGTTGTTGATAAAGGCCGACAATTCGGCTTGTCGTCCGCTACGTCGAGACATCGGAGAACCTGTATAGAAAGAAACCTTTATGATATATCTCTCGGAATCGTTTTAGCCGATACATCCGAATGATATGATCTAGATAATACATCTCATGTTTATTCCCGACGCACGGAGTCTCTGCTATGTTTTTAATTCTACAACTATAATAACGCAATAATAACGCAATAATAACAAATAACAAATAATAAATAACAAATAACGAATAACAAATAACAATAATAACAAATATTCAATGATGAAAGTTTTTAAAATTGACATTGGACGCTAGTTAATCGATTGGTTACGTAGAGATCGATATACCCGACAATGCGATGGCTTCTCTAAATGTATGTAACTCAGGATCCGGATCATTGTCCGCCGATGGTGTTGGGGCAATAACCATACTTGGTGTTTGACTATGCGACGACGGAGAACCGCACACCATCATACGTGGCTTTGGTGAACTTCTACGATATCAAGGTAATTGCATTAGGACGACTGATACGTGAAAATGCCGATAGCTTTTGGAAAATTTTAAGTACCTGTGTGGATGTGTCCGAGGTGGCGGAGATGGTTTCCCAGCGAGATACGCGAGAAGATCTTCTCTACGAATCATACGTCTCTTTTTCCTAGCCCAATTCATTATCTCTTTACTACGTTTTTGCCTACCCATTTCTATTCCGAGATCACTGCAGCGTCTCATACAGTCCACCGAATCTATTTGGTTTTCATTCATTATATTATTTATTATTCATCAACTTACATGTAAGCTAAGTCAACTAAGTCGACTAAGCCATTAAGAGCTAGATTGAGCAAATTTATTATGTATGGGAAAGAATATGGTGTCCAGAGATTCATATTTACCGTTGGAAAAATATTCGATAACCTTGGAGCGTTCGATATTGATATTCGATATCATTCTCTTCCACTTTGCGAATGATCATGATATAATCGATCATAATAAAAATAATATAATCAATTTTCAAATTTCCTCGTTATATATTCATTAAATCGCGTCGGTGCAATCGATACCTAATAACAGCTGATTCTCATCAGCCATTACGAGGTCTCCATTCGAATATACACGAATACAACATACACTCGAAACACTCGTAGATATCTGAATATTTTGCGCCGGATGCAAGAGAATGCAAAAGAAGAAAAAAAAAAAGAAAAACAAAAAAGAAAAAGAAAAGAAAAGAAAAGGAAGAAGATAAAAAATTAACGCGCAAGAAATTCGCAGAGTAAATTTGATCTTCAGAGAACGACTAATAAAGAAATGAGGACACGGGAGGGGAGGGGAGGGGAGGAGAGGAGAGAGGAAGGAAAAAGAGGCATCGTGTCATCCAGGGAACGTTGCTGAGAACAACAATCATAAATCGTACCTTTATACAACGACGTGACAGTGCCAGCGGCCGTTTGGAAAGGCACCCATAAGGAGATACCTAATGTGCGATCTGGAAAAAAAGAAAAGAAAGGTTAGGCGCGGCTACACGAGTCGGAAGGATCATGGGTCAGGAGAGCGATTAAAGATTAATCGGGATCGGCGCGAGAAGCAAGGTTGCGCGATACGTTCTTGTAACATCGCGACAAAATGGATGTCACGCGAAATGGTATCCACGATGTTACAGCGACATGGCATGATGATGGTGGTCGGATAGTCTCAGCAGGGCTATCCTATATTCTCGAAAAAGGGAAAAGGGGCAAGAAAGGAGAGAACAACGGGAAGGCGATAACGCGATAACGATGTTCGTGATGCCGTGAAACGTAGACGTAAAAGTAGACGTAGACAAATACCTTTGTACAATTGAGCGATGGCCGACGCGGTGGTCTGGAAGCTCATCCACATCTGCTGCGAGTAGAGTTCCTTCGCATTGTGCAGCTGACTCTCGCAATCGGGCTCGGATTCGATCGCCTCGACGCATTGCTGTTCCCAACTGCTGTACCAAATGTCCATTATCGGGTCATCCTCGCTCCTATCGTCGTTCATGGCTGTCGATCGTGCGATCGACGCACCACCTCTCGAAAAATGTACACACGCACGAACGCACACACGTTACCGTCCACGATTCTCGCCGTGTGCAAGCAACCACAGCGAGCACACGCCTCGCCCACCCACTCGCGTAGCGATACGCACGTATATATGGAAGTATAAGCGTATGCGTGCGCGCGCGCGCGGTGTATGTATGTGTACGTGTATGCGTGTGTATGTATGCTGCGCGCGCGCGCGCGTGATCTCTCTCTCTCTCTCTCTCTCTCTCTGTGCGTGTGTGTGTGGTATGTGCGCGCGCGAGTGCGTGCGATGTGTGATTTATGTATGCGTGTATCTATGTACGTGCATATGACGCGTGCACTGCGCTACACTCTTGCAGCGAGAACACGAGAGAGTCTCGACGAAACAACTTATTACTACGGCAATATTAATCGCATTCACTCGATATATTTGCTGCTACACTTTCTTTGTGTTTTTTTATCTTTCTTCCCGTTGTTTCGTGTAACGTGACGACACGCATACCTTGCACTATGGATCACACCACACCTCGCTTTGCAAGCTGTACAATCATATGAGACAAAATCCGACTTCAGAAAACCTGAACATAGACGCGAGGATGACAAGACTGCCACTCGGAGACGGAGAATGCAGAGCCATATATTAGCTGCAACTATAGCGCCATCTGCCAAGTGAATATATATATGCATAGGTATATGAAATAAGTCGCCACACGAAGGAAAAGTAATTATACAACTGTGAGGTATAGCGAAATAGCGAAATTTTTTTCAATGTTTTTTTCAAACTCGTCGCTCAAGGCTATCTTCTCACAAAAACTCCGCCTAATTCGCCGCCGAGTATCATTACTTCTTAATCAAAAAGTTTTTCATTCTGCCTATCTGAAAATGAAATTTATGATTTAACGTTAAATCGAATGAATTTCATTATTTGAAATAATTATTACCAACCAGCATTAAACAATACTTTAGTGAAAATATATACGCACTATTGAAGCGTATTGCTATTCCGACAGATATAACGGAGACTTCTAAAGGACATTTTTGTAACTAGTTTATAGACGGGAAAACGAATTATCGATTGTAGAGAATTGTAGAGAGAAAAAAACGTCTTTCATAAAGACATTTTAATGTTATGAGTAATATCGTTTAATAAAGAATTCGACGAATTAGAAAACATCGACAGGTCGTAGCTTCAAACTGATTCTCGATACCGCATATTTTTTTACTACTGGCTGTTCATGGATAAAGATTGTCCGAGTGACATACTACGTGACATACTACGTGACATAAAAATTACAAAAAAAAATTCCTACAGTTACGTACATTCAAATATAAGAATACAAATTCTGGTGTAAAATCGAATTTTCTGAAGATATGTCTAAATTGGGGTTTTTCGATGCCCGCAAATCGGCGCTCGAGATTCTGGAAATTCTCTCCACTTTGAATTTCTTTGGTCGCATTTGAGAGAAAATCCACGCGTTTCGCGTAACGCGTAGTACAACTTAAACGACGAGAAGAATTCTCGGTTTATAAATAACATCGCTCGACAACGAGCGACGAATTAGCCAGATCGAAAAGGTGTTCCCTCTTCTTAAATGTACAGATAACAGTACAGAATGTATATCGTAGCGATAATAGCGAGACGGTTTCAAATAAATGTTTGAAAATATGAAATTCTCGAAACAGAAATCAATCAAAGGGCTCTGAAATCTTTCGAGCCGATCCTGTCAAGCTACGACGCAACAGTCTGATAATAGCTGAGTTTCTTTCTAGCAACGTATATGTTGTGCAGTAAACGTAGATTTCATGTTGTTATGTCACGTTAAAATTGTAGGCGGGAAAGCGATTAGATAGCTTCCTATCTCAGCGGAGGGAGATATCTTTCAACGTATCTCGATTAATTAGTCATTGGTTCGTCTTTCTTAGTACAGTGACAACTGTCACACGGCTGTCACAAAGATGTCTAATTTAACCAATTTATCCCATTTTCCTTTAAAGGTACGTACGCGATGCAGCGATCGTTCTCTTGCTTCGATTGTGGCTTTAACATTTTTTATGTAAGCGTGTGTTCTCGCAATGTGACGTTATGAATTTGCGTTAGAAATTTTTTTCAAGCCATTGAATAAATGTATGTCGCGCGGTATGCCGAGTCATAACCTATTTTCTGCTTCGTTACTCGAAACTCTTGTTTATGTGAAGTTTATTACTCGATGTACGATTAATAGTAGTTACTAGTAATTACTGTAATTATGTGACAAATATAAACTTATATCCGGTATCGTCGTATTTTTCCAGATGATATTTACAATTCACTTGATACTTGTAACATGGTAAGAATAATTTGGTGTATGGTAAAAGGATTTCATGTTTACGCAGATTATACAGATCATATAATTTATACCTGCAAGAATTCGCGAATTGATAATTTGAGAGAGAGAGAGAGAGAGAGAGAGWGAGAGAGAGAGAGAGAGAGAGAGAGAGCAAAGCATAGAGCGCGTAACAAGATCTAAATCTTACAGGGCTATTCAAGGAACTTGGTGTCCAAAGTCTGTATTATTTTATAACTTGCTATTTTTTATTTGTATATTATGGGCCGTTCATAGTATCGAGTCAGATGAACCACTTCAATTTGTAAGTTAATAAAGATATAAAGAAAAGGAACAAGTAATCTTTTTTTTTATCTCAAACTATTTCTTATCGTGCTTGTCCTATTTCTTATAGGCACTTATCGTAAATGTGTTCTCTATATTTCTCGACGTGGTCGTTTTAGCGGTGTATTATCCAACAGAGGGATTTAGTAAGTATAGGTTGGATTAATACTTTCCCCCCCTACCATTGTTAAAAGAAAAAGGATAAGATGTGGGATATTGCAAATGGCCTGTTGTGTTGATCCGTCTTATACAGAAGATGTATCTGTTTGATCATCCCAACTTATAGATGCATCTAATAAGTTTAGCACGGCGTTTATGATCATAAACTTGATTGCCCGTCCTATCTCGAGTATGTATCTTCTGCGAATAGGCCAGGGAAGAAGCGGTACTTTGGCAACAGTGTTTACACCGAGTCCTGCGATGGGTCAGTAATCACTGGATAAACGTCTGCGCTATTGTACGTTAACCGCTTATCATTTAATTTTAAGTATACTTTTATGTTTCCCTGTGAATTATTTCCATATATACGTTCAATCGCAATGTTCTTTTGTTTTATTTTTGGCTTGAGTTTACGTGGTATGAAATCGTGTTCATCTAGCAGCAATCCTTTAGTCTTCTTTGTGGTGACGGTATAAGTCAAATGTCGTAGACTGTACATTATCCTATGTAATTTAAACTGTTTGCAGGTTTTGGCCGAAATGATTATGAAGACATATCTCATCCTATTCCACAAAATTCTGATTTTGATGGGATTTAAGATTAGATGGACTGCTTGTTGAAGCAACAGCTCCAAAGTCGCGCAACATGCATCTATACATGTATACACATGTGTATGCGTATATACGTATATATGTATAATATATGTATGTATGCGACATGATAATATCTTAACATCTGTAATGTCTTGTTTGTTGATATTTTGTTTATTGAACGACTAATCTGAGATTATATATTTTCTAATTTACTGACAATTGATTTGATTCATTGCAAATATTTTTGCAATATATTAAATATATATGTATATACATACATACACACACACACACACACACACACACACACATATGCATGTATATCTACATCAGTTGTATTTTATTTGATACAATCTACTGGACAGCAAGTTCATGGAGGCTCATGGAGTGACTCCGACTGATAACATTTCAATAATATTGCCTCTATTCATTCATTAGTCCAATTAATTAAACTAATTATAATTAGCTAGTTACGAGTTAAAAATGGAATATGGTATAATTTTCCACATAGCTCTGTAGCTCTTTTTGTACTTAATATTTTTACATATTTAAAAGTTATTCTGTATGATATTTCTATTTTCGATTTGCGAGAATAAAAGATTAAAAAAAAGAATGTAAAGATAATTATGTGTTGAAAAAAATATTTGAGAAATAATGGAATAATAAAAACATTACACTGTACTTATTACACTCTAATTTGCTCCATGTTTCATCGTGTCGCTCGAGTACGACTTTTCGCGGACATTAAAAATCTTGAAAGGAATTTAACCTGTAATTTCTTTCGTCAAGGCAATCAATGGATACAAAGTAACTATTGTTGTTGACGTTAAAGAAAATGGGATATAATCTGAATCTACTAGCGGAATTATTATTAATGCTCGGTGATTTCGATTCAAAGATAGCGCACAACATGGCGGTGTCGTGCACGAACACCGTCACGCGGTGGCGCCAGTCGCGCGGTATAAGACTCGCGTACGTGAAGCGGCGTATTTCAGTAGTGTGGGTGACCGTATCGGTAGGAGGGTGGTTTCGTGCGCGGCCACACCGCGAAACCGTGCCCACTCGCCTCGACCACGGAACGTCCACTCGTTTTCACGTCTCGTGCGAAAACATGGCGGCCAGCGACGATGAGCCGATGCATCTCTACGAGGTCTTTCAGAACTGCTTCAATAAGATCGCCAACAAGCAACCTGGTGAGTGTGCATTGTCGGCAGTGCCGTGTCTCTCGCGCACGGGATACTCGCGCCGTGCGTGGTCCGTGTGGAAAATAAAGCGACGGATGTCTCCTTCTCTTCCCGTCTTCTCTCTCTCTCTCTCTCTCTCTCGCTCTCTCGCTCTCTCYCYCTTTCTCTCTTTCTCTCTCTCTCTCTCCCTCCTTCCCTCCCTCCCTCCCTCTGTCTCTCTCTCTCTCTCTCCCCCTTTCTCCGATTTATTTCATCTTTCAAGCCGAGTGTCGAGCGCGTTTGAATTCCGTCACGACTGAATCAGCCGATCTAATTTGCGATCGTGCCGAAAATTAGCGCATCGGACGAGCGCGCTCGGTTGGTGAGCTATCTTGGCTAGTTTGCTTCGTGTTTTGGTTCGCTTGTCAGTGCCCTGGACAGTGCTGCCCCGTCGACGAGAACTAGCGAGTAACGGCTCCCTACCGCGTGTTCCCCGCTAGCCTGCTTACCCCTTTCGCGATGTTGCGATTTCCCTTTGTCGCAAATTTTTGCCTCCCCCTCCTCCCCGGCGTACGTTGCGGTGCCACACCGGAATGTCAATGACATAACCTAGACACTAGGAAGACGGAAGAGGTCTGTCGCTGTCATGTGCGATAGCTCGATGTGTGTAACATGTATGCGTGTGTGCACGCGCGCGCGCGCGCGTGTTGTTATTGTTGTATGCGTGTGCGAGAATCATACGTGTAGGAAGGTGTACGCCAATAGGGTGGCTTCCGGGGAAAAAGGCGATCGCCGTCGTGACGTTCCTCCACTCTTCGTCAAGGACGATCGGCCGTGATTATTTGCTCGCGTACGTTCCTAGCACGTGTCGGGATGACGGTAGAAATTGCTAATGATTAATCGCACAAACGTGTAATATAAGAATTGATAAAAGTAAGTTCTTTCGCCTCTTCTTTCCCTCCCTCTTTCCCTCATTCTCTCTCTCTCTCTCTCTCTCTCTCTCTCTCTCTCTCTCTCTCTCTCTCTCTCTCTCTCTCTCGGTCGGTATCCTGCTCTCTTGGCAGTCAGCCTCCGAGAGGAGTTGACTTTTTCTTTTATTTCTCGCTTCATACACCTGCCAGAGAAGCAGCCACGGAGCGATGCGCCGTTGCGTGCCGTAGAATCGTGCGTTACCTCTTTTCGAAGAGGTTCTCATTCATCGCGAATTTCGATGGTCGTGACACGTGTCGAGACCTTATCGAGAAAACTTTACCAGCTTTACTATACAGCCAGTTTTTGTGACACAATTTCGTAATTCGTACTTGCGATAACTCGACTGCGATTTATCTGCGATTCATCGCAATCAAATTAAAACATTGCGCACAGGATTTACGAGTGCTCTCGTGTCGCGAGGTTCTAATTATCGCTCTTGAACGTACGAAACGAATCGACGTTACGATTCGAACGAGAGAACGTGTTTGCGGGCGATAGTCTACGCGGCATACTTGCTAACTGAGACTCAAACGTTTGTTTGGCTTGAGACGCTGTTTAGAAGACGATGATGCTGTAGGCCCTCTCATGGGCTAAGTTCGGCACAGCCGAGCGGCCTGGAGAAACCGCAAAAACGCCTTTTAGACGCCTCGTTCGAGACGTTCCCGTATTCCTTTGAAACTTTGCGGGAGCTGTGCCGACTTTTCGGTTAAATATAAATTATATCGCGTCTCGCATAAAATCTGTCGAGTCGGAATCGAGGAATAACGACTGTCTTTTTCTTCTTCTTCTTCTTCTTTTCTTTTTTTTTTAATACGATAATTTACGTAATTATCTAAAATCCTTGAAACACTAAACGATCTCCGATCTCTTAAAGTCTCGATTCTTTAATATGCCGCGTCGGTTATACGCGGTTATTATGTCATTATTATGCGGATACGGCGGATAAAGTTCCGAAATGACGAAATATTCAATTCTCCGCCTTGTCGTCGAGATCAGCGAGGAATGGTTGCTTTCTTGAATATGGAGGAACTGTCGCATGGCACTCGAGTCGGATCGATTAGCTTTATATTTATATCCGAGTGTCGGATCCGCCGAGTCTTCTTTTCCATGATTCGATAAGTACGGGACAATCGGCCATCATCTAGGCTTCGCTGGGCCCGTTAATCTGAACATGGCTGTCGCTTCGCGTCCAATGGATCCTCTCATCGCGATATCGCGCGCCGCGATCGTTGCGAGCAGAAGACTCGTATTACTTTTGCGTATTATAGCGTATTATCGGTACGAGCCGATTATTACGACAGTCGCTTACTTTCGATTGATCGCTATTTCCCGAACAATTTGTATTAAATTTCGGCCTAATCGCAAACGACGAACGGACAGCGATAGGACAACGCGACAACGATAAGGGCCGAAGGGAATCGTCAGATTATCGAGTTATCTTTATCTTGGATAAACATTCGTGGATCGCTCGTTTCATAATTGGGCCGCTCCGAAAAATCATTCCGCGCTGCATCTCATAGTCGCGTCGATCCGGATGCATTCCGGAGAACCCATCGGCAAAGATAAGCATTCGCGCTGGCGTGAGAAAATAATCTGATTTGAAATTGCGCGTAATGCAGCGAAAACACGGAGCCGATTCTAATGGACGATCGCGTCTAAAATTAACGCGCAATTTGAGCGCGGCGTGACTCACGAATAAATCTACCTAGGTACGAGTTTGTTTCAGGAAGTAGCGAGCTCGATAAAATATAGTTTAATAAACACGCGTATGATTCACCTATAGCAAAACGCATCGACCGATCGAACATCGCTCTCTATTCGTGCACGTTTCGCGAGCGAAGCTTTCTCTCTCTTTCTCTCTCTCTCTCGGTTGATCGTCCGCGTCTCATCGTCTCATCGGATGTGCGATACTCGTCGCAATTGAAGGAAAATGCGAACAAATGCAAATGATTCTTGCCGTGTTCCTGTCGGATTTCACGATGAATGAAGTTATCTTTCAAGCGAGCGCATCTCGCAATTTTCCTTTGATCGCGTCACGCGTACACGCGGATCCAATATTCGCACACGGATACACACGCAATACATGCGCAACGCGTCATCGAAGACGCGTGTAGTTTGGCATTCGATAGATTCGACGGACTCTGGGTTCTAGGGTCCATCAAACCTCGGAGCGATGCCATTTTCGAAACTCTCGGAGCGAGAGTTTAAGCAAACGGCCATAAATGAGTTCCAGACACAACACTCGTGACTTAGGTCCTTCTCTCTTTCTCTCTCCTTTGCGCGTACAGATACCTCCGTCCTCCCCTCTCCCTCCCYCCCYCCCYCCCYCCCYCCCCCTCCTCTCTCTCTCTCTCTCTCTCTCTCTCTCCGAAGAATTATCGAGGGAGTGTCACCGTGATGCACCTGCCTCTCGCTTCGTCTCTCTCTCTCTCTCTCTCTCTCTCTCTCTCTCTCTCTCTCTCTCTCTCTCTCTGCTGTTTTTTCTCACTTCTGCTTACCACTGCCTCATTCTCGGCCTTTCCTTCTTCGTCTCCTGTGCACGCGCCTCACGCCCATCCTCCGACTTGTAATGGCTCATGTCGAAAACCCACATACTTAATACACGGAGAAAGGTACGTCATCTTCCGCCAATGTCGGAAAAATGCCGACCACCAGCCGACGATCCGTGCGGCCGAGAGCTGCAAAATCAGTGCTACTCGGTAATTTTTACACCAAATTTCTCAAAATGCGCCGATGCGACGCGACGGTTAACGTTACGTAGAAAATTTCCCTCGATTTACGCGGAAAAATGTGCGAAATTGAGAGCATCGAGATTACCAGATTACCAGGTTGGAATCAGTTTTTCGCAAATAAATCAGCGATACTGCACAATTTCATCGTCGCGTCGTTTATCATTATTAAATGATTCGTCAACGGCGAGTTGTGCAACTTTGTGCGAGAAGGCAGATTTTACATTACACGAGAGACAGATTTCACGAGAGAGATAACGATATCGCGATTATAAATATATTTGGGAAAATTTTATCGAGCGCGGGACTCTCTTGGGCGCTTTTCAATCCTCCTCTTAGGAAAGGCCAAGTCCAGAGTGCGTTCACGTATGCACGCACACGAATTAAGGGCGCGGGTATAATCTACATTTACAGCGGGGACTCGATGAGCATCTGCTTCTACCTCCCCTCCCCTCGCCCTCGCCCTCGCCCTCGCCCTCGCCCTCGCCCTCGCCCTCGCCCTCGCCCTCGACCCTCCCTGTTCACCACCCGTCGCCCTAAACTCAATCCCTTTCCCCGCCAAGCGGGGCATCCTCTCCCAACCGCGCATTCTCCCAATCGGGATCGTTTCCTCTTCGTCCGTTGCATCGAGCTTATTCTCCCGCCGTCTCGCTTACTCCTGCTCTCTTCCTTGCGTTTTCTCCGTCGCTCTTCCGCCGACACACGACGAACGCGTGCAGTGGTGTCGATGGATCACGCGAATATCCCTCAGCGCCGAGCCGGCGCTCTTATTGCGATATCGTTAACGTGGACTTTTATCTCACGTCGAAGAAATTTATAAAATCGAGCTCGATCGGGCAATGACGAATGACGAGTCGTTTCGAATTGCATGTTGAGTTATCTCGTCGTTGTTATCTCGTCAAATTTGTACGTTCTTCGGAGCGACTGCTTGCCCTACTGCCATCGCGAGTCGAGGCTTGCGTGAGTCAGACGTATACATTACGTATAAATGTAATTAAATGTAGGTAATATATAATATGAAAGCGACATGTTTAGCGACTGTCATTGTCGTTCGATAATTCGTCCGATAATTCGACGATAATCGTGGATAAAAGAAGTTTTTTTTTCACGAGTGGCGGTGGCATCGCGCGATTTTTATGCACCGTACGTGCGCTCATACGTACGCTGATCTCATCGTCGTTACTTTGGGCAAGTAGGAGCAACCGGCGGCGGAAAGCAAACGACGGAAAATGAAAGACATTTTAAAGCTTTTTGCGAGAAACACGGATGCGCGCCACTCGAGAATTCCTGACTAATGCAAGTCCCTCGTTACCGAACCGCGTATACGCCATTCGCCTCGCTCCTGTTATGGTCGATATGAATTTGCCACTGCGTGGCAAACTCTCCTTCTCGGTCCCCCCCTCTCTCCCTCTCCCTCTCCCTCTCTCTCTCTCCCCCTCCCCCTTTCCCAGCATGCGGCTTTCTTGCTCTCGTTATTTCGCTCGCCGTCTCTCTACGTCCGTCCTGTCTTTCTCTCGCCACTCGGTTCTCGCGTTCTGTCCTCTCTTCAAAGTTTCTTTCTGTTCGTCTCCCGCTACGCCCCGCTCACTCTCCCATCACTCTCCCCATTTCCTCTCCGCAAATTTGCGATGCTTCACCGAGAAGAGCAAAAGTCCATTAGCCGTGGCGAGAACTGGGTTACAGAAACGAGCCTGACGCGATAAAAAAGATGCCGGATGGTCCACGTATGGTTCTTCGCGTATCGTAATACGCGTCGTTTGCAGTCGTTGCCGCGTAAACGCGATCGAGATTCGTCCAGAGATTTGTCTCTGCCAGTCGGCAATAGACAGCTCGTTACTACGAATTCACTTAATCGCGCGCCGTTGGGCGCGATTGTGTCCCGGCGTCGAATCACATTGCGCGTGGAATCTTGCGCGGAAGAGGAGGAGGAGGAGGTGGGGGGGGGGGAGGGGAGACACACACGTATATTTCTCAAGATGGTCGATAAGGAGGAATACACAGGAATACACAGGAATACACAGAGGAATATCCACGGTCTTTGAAAGTCTTTGAAAAATCTTTTGATTGCGACGCGATCGAATGGTATCTTCCGCGAGGACAAATACCTATCGTTCTAGAGAGTCGTGTCTCTTACCAGCCTGACTAAAAGCACCACCCTACAAGGGGCACCATATCCTGGTATCCCCTTGCCTCATTGGCGTAAGCGCAACGCGGTTCTCAACCGCTGTTTCGTCGCTGTGTTTCGATCTTGTGACGGAAGATATATTTCGGAAGATTATTTCATCTTTTCCTCGTGTGGTGCGTCCAACGTGTGGTGCGTCATGGATGCGACATCATGGAGGAGCCTGCTGATCGCGCGACTGTCCGAAATCATATTTTCACGTAATATTCACGTAAAAGTCACGAGTGACGAGTCTCTATCTCTCCTCTTATTCCTTTCCTTTCATCTTTTTACTTGTCTTGCTTGCATTTGCCGTCGATTGCCATTGATACCGAGTTGGCAGCGAGATGGCAGCGAGACGGCAGCGAGACGCGTGTTAGAGTCTCGTCGCCTCGGATAAGGATGAAAATCGGAAGGAAACGCCATCGGCAATGCCACCTGTAAAACATCGATATGGCACCGACAGGCACGTGCAATCCCATCAAGAGCGAATCTCCGTATGCCTCGTGTGTGGGCACGCACGCACGCACGCACGCACGCACGCACGCACGCACGTACGTAGCGCATATGCTCTCGTGAGCTTTCGATGGTGCACGGCACCGACCTGCGCCACGAAATAGACATCTGGCCAGATTTCGTTAAGTCTGGCCCACATAGGTAGTACGCGTACGCCTAGTATGTGCAAGCACGCACGCACGCACGCACGCACGCACGCACGCACGCACGCATGCATGCATTCGCTCGCCGTGTGTGCGTGTACGTGTCCACGCGACGGGGTTCAAACGACAAATGTGCACTCGGAGTTCTCCTCGGTGCCGAAAAAGGGGCTTCGATTTTTTGGCAGGTGCCACTGTCCTCGAGCGCGCAACGTCGATGTTGACTAATTGAACGTTGATTTAACTTTCAATGCCTCGCAGCTAAAGCTCGGGAGAATGTCGCCGCCTCCTGTAATCGCAATAAGCAATTGCGACACGTGTTCGTTTATGCCATCTTTCGCTGCTTCTTGCGTACACATCTTTAGGCTGTACTCGATCTTCTTCGTTGTTCTTGAAGGAAGCGCGAAGGAAGATGGATCGAGCATCATCGCACGTGTACGGCGAGATTACTTTTTATTCGCTGATACTGACGCGGTAATTTCCCGTAAAACGAGATTCGCGAAACCTCCTGCGATCGATTCGAGCTTATCTCGAGCTACGGTCGTTGCAATTTCGCGCTGGTAAAAATGGCGTCACGAGTATCGCGAGATCACCTGTTGAATGTGTACCCGAAGGGCAACCACCAAGATTCGCGCTTGTTCCGTCTTGGAACCTTCGTTCTCGTTGCTCCGCGCCATGCGTTCGTGTGAATGAACACGCATGTCAGGAACGTCGCGTAGAGAACGTCGCCGTGAATGCGAGCGAGATCAAGAGAAACCGGAACACGTGTGTGCCACGTGCCGATGGCGGCACGCGCGCGCGCACGCACTCTGGCCACTTTGGATTCTCTCTTTCTCTCTTTCTCTCTTTCTCTCTTGGTCTTCTTTTTTTATACGCGTAATTTGCACTCATACGCGCTCTCTCTCTCTCTCTCTCTCTCACGTACACCCGTTTCCATCGATCGATGGAATCAGCGACGGGCGTACTTTTACTCGCGAATCGCCATGAGCGCTCGATCCGATCTCTTCTCATTTTCGGTCCAATGATTACGCGCGACGATCGAGAACGTTAAGAAGCGTTTCTCGAGTATGTGGTAAACTTCGCCACGTGCAACGCTTACCAACGAGTGTGATGTAACCCCGGCGTTTAACCCACATTCACCAACGCTCGAATTAAACGCAATCGTCCGATATGTGAAAATGGACGACCGTATCGGCATCGCCGCGTTACGTTTTATCAAAAATTCATCTCTCTCTCTCTCTCTCTCTCTCTCAATCGATCGATCGATATGAGAAATATCCGATATGCGATTCTTTCTTCTCTCGCCGTCTGATCCATCCCGGATCGTCTTGTGCGAGCGCGAAACTTTCTGATTTCTTCATTTCTGTTTCCGAAATTCCGTCTTCTTTTCTCTTCCTTCTTCTCTTCCTTCCTTCCTTCCTTCCTTCCTTCCTTCCTTCCTTCCTTCCTTCCTTCTTTCCTTCCTTCTTTTGTTTCCTTTTTAATTTCGAGGATCGATCTCGTTATCGATAGTTTCGAGGTTATCAAGAGGCAAGTTGGGGTTTAGGTTGAGGTGCACTGGGGCCCCCGCGGTCTCCGCCAATGTCCTTCAGTGGGCCCCTTCTAGGGTAACACGAAGGGGGGCACTGGCAGCGACAGCTGCTGCTGCTGTTGCTGCATTCCCCCCCCCCCCTTTGCCTCGCCACCTTCCTCCTGCGCCTCCTGTTTCCCTACGCGCAAACACACGCACACTCCTCCGCCCTCTCCTCTCCTTGGACGCCCCATGGTCGTCTTGGTCCCGCGGGCCTCTCGGCACGCCGACATCCCCACTATGAGGCCCCATGGTCGCGTGGCAGGCAGCCTTCTCCTCCACAAAATACACCTTTGCTCCGTTCCGTTTACTCTCCGATGCAACGGATGATTCTCTCCTCTTTCGTTCTCCCTCTCTCTTTCTCCTCTGTAGCTTTTGCCGCGCGACACGTAGCGCGTCGACTTTGCCGCACCACCACTTTCTTTCCATTCTTTCGTTCGTCCGTTCGAACGAAAGACCGTGATGCTCATGCGCGAGTATCCGTGTATCCGGTGTGTGCCTCGGTTGAAGGTTCATTTCGGAAATTTTCACTCTTGCTCGTTCTCTTCGTCTCTATCTCAAGGTACATCCTAGCGCGAAGCTGCGGCAATAACGGTGCGGTCCAGCAACGGTGGACCTGCGGATCCATTTCTCGCGGCGCGTTCTTTTATATTCGCTTCTGTCTGCTTTCGGGACGCGGGACGCGGAACGCGGGACACGGGACACGGGACACGGGACACGGCTCTGCGGTTTTCGGAATCTGCAAAGATCGTCGACGCTATAGTAGGACGCTGCAGTAGGGAATGGACCAGCGAATATAACGTCCGAAAGTGGAGCGTGCACGCTTCCCTCAAATCTCGATTATCCTCGCTTCGATGATTCACTGTGCGCGATTCATCCTGCGATTTGGATGGATCTTTCGTGGGGTTATCGATTTAAGAGGCGCACTATGCACCTCCCGCCAACTTGCGGCGAAGTCTTTTCATTTTCTTCAACTTTGTTTCTTCTTTGTTTGATCTTTTTTGTCGATTCGATCGAACGAAATACGAAATTTTTAATTCTCCCAATTAAAAATTCTCTCAGAGAGAGAGAGAGAGAGAGAGAGAGAGAGAGAGAGAGAGAGAGAGAGAGAGAGAGAGATTATCATTTTGTACCGCTTTTTTGTAGCTTGTAAGCTTGTCGGAGAAGCTCCAAGAAATGTGAGAGAGAAGCGTCATCGGAAGGAGAAAAGAGGTGCTCGGTTGAGCACCAATGGCTACCTGAGCTCTTTCCTACGTTTTTTTTTTCTCGTTTTTCGTTCTCCTTTACCTGATTCTATTCTTTGCTACCTCGCTGGAACCCTATATGTCCCGTCTCTTTTCGGGGTCGTAGGCCCCGAGGGTGGCAGGTCAGTCGCTACCGCCGTTTCTGTATAGCCTCAATGATCGTGGCTCCTTTTTTCATCGCTCGCCCCGTTCTTATCTGTGTAGCAGCCTCGGAAACACCCCTTTGGGTCGCGTGGCGCTAGGCATTGGCGCGATGCGCGCACACGAATTTCACTGTCGGAATCTCAAATATTTATTGATCGAGTAGTCTCGAGAGTACGAGAGCACGAGAGACTCGAGATCGAAAACGAGCGATCATCGTTGCGTGGATTTCTGCGAAATCGCAGAACCTGCTCCGCTTCCGCGACATTGCCGAGAGAAGGAAAAAGTTTTCCCCTTCCATCGCGATTCTCTGCGCGCTGCGCTGCGTTAAGGATGCCCGATGACATTTCCGCGTTAAAGTGATCAGAGTACGCAAAGTACTCTGCGGCGCTGGACTCGTCGTATCCGGATTTACACACCGGAGACTCGTGCAAGGGCCGTTTGTAAAATTTACATCGGGCGCACAAAGAAAGCGTCGGACATTTGTCGGGCGAGCTAATTGAATTAAGCCCGCCTCGGCGCGCAGGTGTTCAATTATTTCCTTTACCGCTTTACGAGCCCTACCTTTGTCGTGATACACTCTGCGAGATTTTTCTTGGCACTAGAGCGGCCGCCGTGTAAAACCGGCGTACGTGCGAGACACGCTCGCTTCTCGTTCTCGGCAGGTGATTCGCAGGAGTACCGCGAGAAACGACGACGACGACGACGACGATGACGACGACGACGACGACGACGACGATGATGGAGCGACGACGCGATTCGATCGACGCGCCAGATAAACGCACGAGATTGAAATATCTCGCTGAAATAAACCGACTGTTGCGATTCACCTGTGCGTCTTACCTGGTAGTAGCCTCTCTCGCTGTCGTTCAGTCGTTTTCTCGGATCAGTCGGCGGATTCAAAGTACGGAGTACTCGTGGAGAATGTCTGAGAAAACCGATGAGTTTCTCGAGGCCATGTCGACGAGTGGACTTATTTTTCAATAAGAGAGAGAGAGAGAGAGAGAGAGAGAGAGAGAGAGAGCGAGAGAGAATTCGAGTCCAGACGGCGGGCGCAGTCGTTTAATCCAAGATCGCGTTCAACACACTCGATCGAACGTTCTTAGCGAACGCGATCCCGCTCGCATCTCTTTGCGCGGATCCCTCGTTGTCCTCGAGCTTTTGAAAAGTTGCGGGCGGTCAGCTTGATCCGCATCATCTGCATCGGCGTTTCGGCCATACGGCTAGCTTTTTCCGCGTGAACGACTCGACGTTCGCCCGCGATTGGTCGTTAGCCCGAGCGATAAATCCGGCAACACGGCGAACCGCGACGCGTGATCCTTTTCGATCCTCGTCGGTCATCACGATGCATCGCGATATGAAATCGCGAAATGTCCAGCCAAGGGCCATATTTCCGCGGTCGCGAAACGCGGATAACGCGCCGCGCTACTTTGACGTCGCGACTATTTGTCGCTCTTTCCCTTCCTGACGCTCTCCACTTTTTTTCTCTTTTACGCGCGCACTTTTGTTCCGGAACGTCGCGCACTCCACGCGACCGAATGCCCACCCCCTCCCCCTCCCCCTCTCTCTCTCCCTTTTTTACGAGATCGTCAACGCTGAAAGTGTCTGGCAGTTTTGGCCTCGGCGCGCACATACGCGCTCGCAACTCGTATTCCACTTTTCACGTTCCAGTTTTTATCCGATCGCGAGCACCCGCGATGCTCTTGGTCGTGAGGAGGAGGAGGAGGAGGAGGAGGAGGAGGAGGAGGAGGGGCGCTTTTACGTCGGCTTGAAAAATTAATAGCGTCGAGCTGCGAAACGAAGCTCCGAGTCGAGCCTGATGATTCGATTCGAGAGGATCGTTGCTTCCCGCTCGAAGCCAAAGAAAAGATCGTCGACGAGGATACTTTGGATACTCGATCGTCGATGGTCGAGACGATCGGGACTCGCGCGTGCGCGCGCACGCGATACCGATCGCGAGGCGATGCTCGCGGGCAGCGACGTTCCCGCCGAGACTAATTCTTCATCGAACAATTAGCAAACGGATGACGGCGGCAGAGGCAACGCGGAAGACGAACTAGTCGTGACATGGAGGCCCGGCGCCCAGCACTACGTCATAACGGTCGAGCGGGCTTGCACCGGCTCTGAGGATGACACGATGGACCATGGTTTAGCTTGTCCTTTGATGCATGATATTGCGGAGTCGGTGCCGCGCACGCTTCGGCAAACATGTCACGAGCAAGCCGAAACTGTTAGGATTCATAGTTATCTCCGGGCAATCGTGTGCCGTCCGAGGACACTCGCCCTATCGTCCGCGCGCGACCATGCCCTCGCGATAATGCGATAGGTATGCGTCCATGCGCGCGATCGTGGTCTTGGCGATCGTGGACCTCCTCTCGGCTCCTCCTCTCCTATCGTCGATGCTCGAGCACGCGTCGAGCGCAGCGCGTTCGCTGATTCTTAACGGCGCGACGCGGAGCCGGCCGGATAATATCCGGCCGCTGGATATCGATCGATCGCTATGCGGGCCCCATCGAACGAGAATTAATCTCGATGCGGCGCATCGCCCTACAATTCTTTCCCGGCTCTGCCGCTTTTCCAAACGTAAATCCAGTCGATCCTCATAAATCTCCCGCAAGACACGGCGCGCCTCGCGCGCGCCACGTTCCACGCTCCTACGTTATACGCGTTATACGGCGGCGGCCGGCGGCATTAATAACGGATGAAGCCCCGGAGACTACGGCAACCTCGTAATGTTTATCTCGTTGTTTATTCCGCGTGCGTAGCAGCCGCAACGCGGAAAACACGCGCGCATATATCCCCCGTGCGCGGATTCTTAGCGCGATCGCGGTTTTGATTTATAAAGACGCATCGCGAATTTATGCTCGGCATTAATTTTACATCGACTCTTCTCCCCCCCCTCTCTCTCTCTCTCTCTCTCTCTCGCTCTCTATCTCTCTTTCTTTCTCTCGGGAGAAAGGGGCAACTTTGTTTTCGCTCGCCCCTCGCTACGACTCACGCGCTAAGAATATTGCGGGCTACGGAATATTCCTTTTTTATCCTCCATCCGACCCTCCTCCGGATCCACGCTGCGGATATTTTTTCAGACGTATCCTCTCTCTTTGTTTCCTCTCTTTTAATATCGCGGATAACGTTCGCGCTTTTGTCGGTCGCGCGGATTACGCGCGAGCGGAACGTCGAATTTATGTAAGAGTCGCATGGCTTTTCGTTGCGTACGATTTCGCACGAGGCAGCACTCGCTCGATTATTTAATCGCGACGCTTAGAGACTTTGAGAGGCTTTTCTCTCGCGCGATCAAACGCGCTCAAAAGCGCTTGCGGATAGATCCATTCTTCTTCTTCTTCTTCTTCTTCTTCTTCTTCTTCCTTCTGACGAGACGGAGCACGCTGCTCGGCTGCTGGAATTGGCTTTCACGGCTATCTGTTTTATTTGTTTCAGAAAAGCCAGGCTTTCAGGCGCCCTATGGTTCCACGATAGACAACGGAATGGTGAGTAATCTCTCTCTTTCTCTGTCTCTCGATATCGACTCTCGCACCGACGATGCGATTCGCGCAACGATTTCTTTGTCGCGCTTTATTCCTCCCGCGGCTGGAGCCGCGAGGCTGCGGGAGAATATCTCCGGGATCTCTCGTTGTCGCGCGGCCGACTTGGCCACCTCCAAACGAGGCGGGATTATTTAAGAAATAGGAGCATAATAATTATTGCAGTCGTAGAAGCAAATTTATCTGAGAAAAACTTGCTCGCTCCGCCCGAGCTCCACTCTCTCCCTCGGGCATCTTCTCGACGTAATCCCAAAACTTTACCTCGCCCGATACTTTGGGGAAGCGGTTCTCATCTCTTCACTCTCGAGCGATATCTCTTTTCCGGAAAAGAGCGCGTAGATTATTACGCGCGTACGGAGAGTCGAGCACATGCGCTCGTTTCATCGGCTCGTTTCGTTTCATCGGCTCGTTTCATCGGCTCGTTCGCCGCGGCGTTTCGCGCAATTTGCCAACTTTTCCTCGTCGTCGAGATATTCCCAAGGTCCACGGCCCAGTTGAGCGCCCTTCGCCGAGTCCCTACTTTAATATCACTTGGCGTCCTCTCGCTCCCTGTCTCATCAAGAGACGCGCGTGTATTCCGCGAAAGTGCAAAAGTGCGCAAGGTCCTTCTTGTTTTCGTCTTTACGAAAGAGTATATCTTTTTGCCGTCTCTGTCACGCGGCAAAAAGATATCGCTCATGAGCGATTTTGAGAGAGACGTTGATACGCGATACGTTGTCATCGCGCGAGACCTTGTACCCACATCACACATTGGACGGATTCTTGGCGTTGGCGCTGTTATAATCGGCGCAAAGACGCGATCCGCTCTTTGGCTGCTTTTTACAATTCAACGTAACGTGTTTTACGCGAGATGGCAGCAACCGAGCGAATCCCGGGCTACGCTTTTGATTTTTTTTGAAAGCGCCAGAGAGAAGGCGATATCTAATCGGCAAGCGCGTTAAAGCACAACCGATAAGGAATATCGATTTCGATGGATGATTTATTGGAGCTCTGCCTCTGAGTTATCGCTGTCGCATTTCGCGACCATATTCTTTTCGCGCATCGTTCTTCCTTCCTTCCTTCCTTCCTTCCTTCCTTCCTTCCTTCCTTCCTTCCTTCCTTCCTTCCTTCCTCGATTAGCGAGCTTAGGATCGCTCTCTTCTCCTTGCGCCAATCATATAAAAGCAATTAAGGAGCAATCGTTCCTCCAATCGAGGATGATTTAAGAGAAACGTTAACGTTAACGTTAACGTTAACGCTAACGGTTGTTACCCGTTTCGCGGCATCCTCGTTGAGATGCGCGGCACGATATTTGCAGCTTGGACATCATCGGGCTTGAATATTTTCGTGCCATCATTATCGTATCGATGGTCCGCTGCGACGATTATTGCGATTATTGCGCGATTATAATTGTCGCGAGCAGAGACAAAAATGAAAAATGCAGAAAAAAAAGGGACGTTTCTGTTTCGTTCTGTTTCAGGCGTACAGCAGTGGTGCATTCGGTCCCACGGCGGGTGGACCGGGCGGGGGGCCGGGCGGTGGCGGCGGGGGTGGTGGCGGCGGCGGCGGTGGTGGTGGTAACGGTGGTGGTGGTGGAGGTGGTGGTGGTAGTGGTGGTGGTAGTGGCGGTGGTGGCGGCGGCGGCGGCGGGGGCGCCGGTGGTGGCGTCGAGGCCGCTACCTATCCCCCGGACTCGCCGTACTTTCCATTCGGGACCAGGGGTGTACCCGTCACCGTAGGTACTCCCACCCCCGTCGTGAATCCGGCGACCCCCACTGGTACCAACGGCGCACGGTTATCTAATCCCGCTGGCGGTGAGTCCTTTGAGTCCTTATCGCATTATCTTTCTCTCGAGAAGATCGAGATCGACGAAGCAATAAAAATAACAGACGTGGACGCGCGCGGGGAAGCAAGTCGAGTGACTCGCAAGAAAGTGCGAGTTGCAGAATTTCATCCTCTCGATCGATCGATTGCCACCTTCTTATCTCTATGCGCATTGCGCGTTCGCCCTTTATCGAGTTTTTATCGAGTTTCTTTTTTCTCGGGACCTTCACCTTCACCTTCAAGATCATTGAATGAATGAACGAATCATCTTTTCAAGATGGATTTTGTATTTTGATTTCAGGTGCTGCGACCGTGAAAAGAAAGAAGGATGTAAGTATTGGACTCGTTGCACTCGTTTCACTCGTGACGATTAGCACGCGACTATGTGTGATTACGTCAATAACGTTGCGCGCGAGATTAGACACGTCGCGCTCACGTCCGCTCTTTTTCGTGTGTACACATCGCGTACACGGGAGCGACGTACGTGTCGAAAACAAGCGTGTGACTCACTCGATCAATGATTAGGCAGCTCTCGAATCTCGCGATCGATAGCGGTCGCGTTCGCGAGATTGCATTCGATTGCGTTCGCCGACGCGTCATACGACGATCACGTGAAACGTATATTTTCGTGCGCTCGATCTGCGTTTCGATTTTTTCGAGTAACCTTTCCAATCTTTTCTCTCCGCAGAATCTCGAGGGAGCGGAAGGAGAAGTGGTAGCGACGCAGCATTGGGTGAGTGGTGTCTTTTGAGAATACTACTACTTGAATTTATCGAATTATCGCGCGCGAAATTCGGATCGGATTGCGTCTCCGAGAAACGAGAAACGCTCAAACGAGCATCTTTACGATCTTTGGCGAGTGGCGTTATTATTGAAGACGATGATGATGATGACGACGACGAGGATTCTACCGAGCTACGAATACGAAACTACGAAACCTTTCATCACGTTTCCTCAAATCCGTTTGAGGACCGTTTCCTCTCAACTCTCTAATTTGACATTTTCTCCGGCCTAATAGGACGGATAATAATCTCGATAATTACAACGCTACGACAAATCTCCGATGCTACGTGTTTCAAAATAATACAACTTGTTCCTTTTTATTTGTATCCGACGGAATAACTCGTAGATACTCCTTGCGTACAAAGAGATCGCATACGCGCGTGGAAAATTTGACACGATAGCGCGGGTATATGATTACAGTTTGTAATTTTACGTCTCACATCGCGCAAACAAGAATCCGCGAAATTAAACAACAATCGAGTTACGGCTGCGTGTCAAATTTGCTGTTTAGAGTCTCGTGTTAACCAGCGAGAACCGCGCTAGCTCGTAAATGACGCGTGCAAGAGAGAGAGAGAGAGAGAGAGAGAGAGAGAATATCTCTCGGATCTTTCGCTGAGATCTTGTCGCGATTGAGATCGTAAAAAAAATTGGATGCTTGTCGTTGTTGCTTTGCGCAACTCCTACTTAAGAAGAAGGCAGCGAATTGGCAGCGGCTCTATAAATTCTCTCGACGGACAAATTAGACTTTATAGGCTCTTTCGTTTCCCGAAACCGCTCCTGAGCGGTCCGAATTAACACAGCGGACATTTGCCGCGGCGCGGCATATCGCGATAAAATTTGGCTATCTCGCGTAATGTACTACTGACTCTTTTCCTCTGAATGAACGCGGATGCTCCGCAGCGACCGAGAGAAACCGTAAATAGGCCGTGGCCGTGGCTGATGGGCCACGAATCCACGCAACGACGGAGATCGCTCGCTAATCCACGTGATACGACGATCCCTCTTATCCGTACAAGTCCCACGATAATTTATTCAGCGGGCGAAACTACGCGATTACGTTTCTATTAGGATATAGGCATTCTCGAGGGTGCCGTAACCGTCGTTCCAAGTGGCTCCTACGGGAGTTTCACTTATCGTTGGCCGCGCGATTGCTCTTTCCGAAGCTCCCCTCGAATTCTCTGCACCGGCCATCGCCGGTGACGGAGTGTGGAGAAAAACATTTCCCGTCGTTTTTCCGAAGGGAATGAACAACGTACGTGCACCTTCGAAACGCCGTCTCGTGTAGTTTGCCCCGTAATTTTCGAGCCGACAAGGCCCGGTCATTGATTCGCGTAAGCAACGACCACAATTCGCGTATTTTATCCTGGTTTATTCACACGTGCGCGCGCGCGTAAACTACTCTAAAAATATAGCAATAAATCTATGCGCGTCGAATCGTCGGCGCGATCGTTCTCACAGCGAGATCCTCTGCGAGATGGAGAAACAAAAATGAGACTGTAAATTTGATATTGTAGGATATATATATATATATAATGAGATTTATATATATTCCTTGTGTGATTATTAAATGAACGGGTTCTCGACGTTTGGTTGATAAAACAAGAAGTAACAAGATTCTTTATTTTATTTAACACTAATACAACTCTTATTGATAGATCGATTGATCTTTCAGTTTTGCCAGTCGAGATTCTTCTGCCGCTCGTTCTGCCGTTCTTCAGTTCGTCGTTCGTCTGTCTTTCCCATGTCTTTCGTTTATCTATCGATTACAAAGCTTGTAATAATTCTATTTATACCACAATATCTTTGTGATATCTTCGTGATCACGAAGAGCGAGGTCACGATTAGCGAGGTCACGAATAATAAATTCTCTTAATCAAGGTTCGAGCCTCGTACTGCGTCGAGATCTTCCGATCTCTCGACTGTCTAAGAAAGAATCTAATCTAAGCTGCAGCTTAGTTTCCGGCTCGAGGGACACATCCGGTGGGTCATCACGTGGTGGATTTTTCGCGGCAAGAGTTCCGAATGTTCCGGGAATTTCCGTCTCGCCGCTGACGCCGAGAGGCGGCAGTCTTCGGGGCATGCGTGGAGAGAGATGAGCGTATCGGACGATTCGGTTGGCGTATCCCGCAATTCCGTGAGTCTTTCTTGAAAGCTTGGCGAAGAAAAGCACCGTAGTCGCGCGCACGGAGGTCACAGCGGAGAGGACCATATGGTGTCGCGTGCTGCGGTCGCCAGACCATGCAACAGCAGCAACAACGGTGGCGACCGATCCCTTCCAGGGCTGGTTCTTCCGTACCATCATCGTCCCGCACGTAAGCGTGCATCGGCGTGTTCGGGATCTCATCTCTCCCCGACTGTTTCGCGCTAATTCGTGGTTTCATGGAATTTCCTCGAAGCCTCCCGGCCCTCGATCCGATCCGATTCGAGGCGGCCCGCCTCGTAAGTGGCACGAATTTGCTCGCGCGGCGTTATTCGTCCGTTTTTCTCTGGTCAGAGCGATGCTTCGCGCGCCTTTTTGCGCCTTTTGCGGGATAACGCGTTCGTATACGGTGTAGCTCGGCTATACGTCACGGCCGTGTATCTTACGGTATAGTTGGGGCCGGTAGTGTGCCGTTCGCTGCCGTCGTGGCGGCTGACGGGCTTGAGACTGCTCGATGTGTAACGAGCGATACTGGTACTTTACTCGAGGGCAGATGTTCGTTTAACGGTAATTAGTGGTATTTTTAAATTTTCGTGCACACGTCCCTCGCATATTTGATTAAAGCGGGGATTATTCATTTCGACGATGCGCATCGCTGCAGGCTGATAAAATTCACGTTTTAGTTTCTTCATCACCGCGGCAATTGCTCGCGGCGGAATTTTCTTTCGGTATTTGCTCCTCTTCTCTTTCCTCTTTCGCCGCTGAATTGGATGTTTCGCCGCGTTATCAGAGTTGGTCAAAGTACCCATCTCGCCCGACAATGCACGCTGCCTCCCGACATCCCGTTCGATGTGCATTAATCGCTGCATCCCCTGCGCGAGTGTACGAGATCAACGAAGCGATCGACTTTTTAATTAGCTCGGACGTGTTTATCGTTGTCTCGTTCCGCGCGAAATCTTGAAACGGCGATAAAGACCGCGCCCTTCGTTTGTCGATTAACGGATCTCCCAACGGTCCTCCCAACTCCTTTTTCCTGTTTTGCGTTCAGCAGGTGGGTCCCGTCAGCGTGGGTTTGATCGCGCGCGCGCGCGCGCGCCGACTTTAGCCGCACGTTCCCCGCAGAATTCCCCACGAAAGATACGTAGTTTTACGCCGACCTCCCGTTTCGCGTAGATCGATGTTGGAATTGGACGATGCAGGTCCGTCGAGCAGAGATCGAGCGGGGATTCTCGGATGTAACGTTTGGCACAATGTCGCATTTGGCATTTAGCATCCGAGCAAACGAACGAACGAACGAACGAACGAACGAACGAATCGCTTGCGATGGCATTCATCGAATGGCATTGAGAATTTTTTTCCATCAATTCCGTCGATCGCGGCCTCTTTTCGCTGACGTTGCAAACGACAGAGGAATGCTATATCATTTATTTAATCGCGCACCTTCTTGCTTCGTAATGATCGGTTGCGTCCCCGTGGGACCACTTCGAAAGCGAAGCCGAGTTCCGTTTAAGAGGCGCCGTAAAGTCCGACAGTGTTCCGACGTTGCCTCCCTTTCCGAGATTACGAGACTGATTCCTTCGACGTCGAAGGACGTCGCATTCTCAGCATTTTCTATTCACGGATTCTCGTGCTCGTCGTCGACGAGCTAACGCTCGATAATTTATCGATACACGCACGAGCGCTGGGAAATGCCTCGTCGTTTCACTCACCCGTCTTTCAAATGATGAGAACCAATGATGTCGTTGAAGGATAATCAACTGGCCCGCGATAAATCACTTTCGGAGAAAAGAATCGGGAAACGTCGACTTTGTTCCGTTGCAGGGCGGAACGTTCTCTGTACACGATGTTGCCAAGACTTCGTGAAGCGAGAGAGAGAGAGAGAGAGAGAGAGCGATTTTATTCTTGATAATTTGCGCAGCGGAAGGAGATAATGTCGATGATTGCGTAATTGAAGCCGCGCGTGTTGCGCGAGAAATTATTTATCAGTGGCCAAAAGCGAGATTTATCGAGCGTGAAACACGGCGTCGATGAATCGGGCTCTCTCTCTCTCTCTCTCTCTCTCTCTCTCTCTCGCGCGCGCGCGCGCGCGCGCAGGCGCGTATCGCGTATCTGACAGGAGTATGTCCTGTCTCGTCAGCGAATCAATTATCGAGAATCGCGTGCGAGACGAGCACGGCGGAAGAAGGAGAAAGAAGAGGAAGGGACGAAAAGAGAGACGGCTCTCGCTGTTAGAGACGTTCGTTGAACGTTGTTTGACGGGCACCTGTTGCTGGTGTAGCACACCAACGACGAGTACTACCTACCTCTCTCTTGGCGGTATGCACTCTCGTCCAACCGCGTCTCGCCCCTCTCACCCTCTCACGTCTCCTTCTCTCGCTACGCTCCGGTCCTTTCGTGGCGCGGGCTGTTTTATCCTCTCGTGTGCTTCCGCGGCGCTCGTTTGCTCGGTTAGCTCGGCTCTCGCTTCTCTTCCGGAAGCGAGCACGTGACGTGGCAAGGACGAGAAACGCTCCTGCGCGCGAGATCGAGAATCGAATTGAGAGCGAATGAGAGCGAATGAGAGCGAATGAGAGCGAACGAGAGCGACGAGCCAAGCGACGATCCCATCCCCAGCAAAAGTATCCCGCTGTACGATTTTCGCTGCCTTTGTACGCTATTATCGGAAATAGCGGCTGACGTAAGGCGAGTAACGCGCGCCGGGAGAAATCTGACCCTTCTTTTTTTATTTCCATAGCGCGCGAGTTTCGTCATGCGTAATGGTCATGCGAAGGTCGTAATTTCGCCCGCTGAAACCGTGCAGGATGCATGCGAGCGCGTTGCGCGATCGATCGACCGGTCCGTTATCGGAATCGGTAAGTGGTTCGTAGCGCGGTATTGTCCGGATCCTTTTGTGCCACGCGCGATTTCATCCCGCGCCTCTCTCCCTTCCTTCTTTTCTCCTCGACTTTGACTTTTCTCGCGCGCACGCTCTCTCTCTCTCTCTCTTAGATAGACTGACAATTTTATTACCGACCAAGTCCGACGCATCTGGCCCGAGACGGAGATACTTGGAGGCGGCGGCGACGAGGCACGCACGCGTGTACGAGTAAGCGCGCGGTATCGCGCGAGCACGCACGTGAGATCGCAGCGGGTTGCCACGCG
Organism: Eciton burchellii; assembly: GCA_020341155.1. Taxonomy (NCBI): domain Eukaryota; kingdom Metazoa; phylum Arthropoda; class Insecta; order Hymenoptera; family Formicidae; genus Eciton; species Eciton burchellii. Next base: position 215,199 of record JAHMML010000023.1, read on the forward strand.
GTGCGTGGCCAATGCAGATTGGCGCCTTTTTTCGCCAGGTGCCGTTATCCCGTAGGAAATTACAGCTCTCCGCCGACGTGCTTATCATGTCCCGATATCCTCTGCGGCGGTGGCGGTGGCGGTTGCGGCGGCGCAACGTGATGATTCGATATCGGTTTATTTGCAGGCTCGATTATTTTCGTCGCTTCTCCGTTGCGCGCGTCCCGCGCGCAAACTCGCCGCAGTGTACAGAGTACACACGGCGCCTCGGGTTTATGGAGTGAGCCGTCGACTTACACCGGGTAAACCACCCGACCGACGAACTGACGGTGGCCGTTGGGGCGGTGGAATCGGAGCCAGAGTGAGAGAGAGAGAGAGAGAGAGAGAGAGAGAGAGAGAGAGGGAGAAAGATCGCGGAGACGCGATCCACGCGCGCGTATGTTTTCTCTGCCTCGGAGCGCGACGACGTTGCATCGCTCTCGCTGTCTCTGCATCGTCCGCGCGGCGAATGAATTCGCCGGCGCATAATATCAAACGCGTCGGCGTGACGGAACGATTAATCAGCGGTAATTGGAAACGATTAGAAGCGTTTAGGGATCGGGGAGAGCGTTAAAAGTTATACGGATGATTCGTCCGGGGGCTCGGTTACGCGTCAAGGTGTATTTTATTCGGGACGCGGAGGGATGGCTTATCGTGGCATTACAGATTACAGCGATGTAGCGTGCACACGGTCGTGTAGGGCCGTTGTCGGGCCACCGTGCAGTACACGAAATACCGCGCAAGCCGACCAAAATGCACGCGTGAGCGATAGTTTACGGTCATTGTGGGATTATCGCGCGTAAATTATAGCGCGTATCGCAACTGCGCTTATCGGTATGCCGATAGTATTAATTGGGTCGTCGAGATTATTACCGGGAATGTATCAATAATAATTACCAACCCGCCGGGCTGGCAAATTTCCCTCGGAATCGTCCTACCCGCGCGACCATCTTTGCAACGCGGCGAGAGAAAGATATCCGAATGACGAATGATTGCAGGCTCACGAGGTGCTTCATCCAATTATTCGTTTACTTGCTGCTCGATTGATTACGCGCCTAACGCATAACTGCGGGGAGAGCCCTTCTTTTTTACGCGGACGCCCTTTTTTGCCGCAGATATCGTCGCGCCACGCGAAACGTTCCGCAAGGAGCGTTGAAGAAACAGAGAAAGAGAGAGAGAGAGAGAGAGAGAAAGAGAGAGAGAGAAAGAGAGAGAGAGAGAGAGAGAGAGAGAGAGAAAAAGAGCGACGCATACGGTCGGTCGTATGGATGGCTAGGTTTTTCATGGTGCGTACACGACATTTAACGACCCCGTCCACTTGGGCCGCCCTTTCATCGGCCACCGACGCGTACGATTAATCCATTACCTTCGGCTCTAGCAGGAAATTTCGAGTGGCCGCTATCTATCCCGTTGCCCCGCCACGTGGGTCACGTGGCTTGTACGCGGGGGTTTTCTACTCTAGTGGCTACTCGTCGTGTACCCCCACGATCGTTTTCATGGGGGATTAACGACCGCGGTGAGAACTCGGAGCCAATTAACATATCAATGACGTTAAACGGATTCTCTCACAGCGATCCATTGCGATCCAGCCTGCTCGTATCGTACGATATATTTCTACGGCGCGAAACGATCTCGGTGTCAGCCGCCGTTCCCCCTTCCCTCCCTCCCCCCTCCCCTCCCTCCGCTGACATTTCGTTTGGACGCGCGCGATGACCCAGGCGCGTTGTGCGCCATGCGTGATAATTTCGGATACCGAAATCCTTCCACCCCCCCCCCCCGCGATCCGATACACCCGATCGTGCCATCTTATCGATGTATCGCGACGACCGTCTCGCTCACAATTTCAGAGCTTCTCAAAGCGTGACGCGTTGCTCGTTGAAATTTTCAACGCTATGGTTCAAGGCGCATACGGCGAAAATAATTTTTCCCAGGGGAGCGGGGGGGGGGAGGGTGAGCTCGCTCTTTTTCGCGAGCAATCGAGGCGTGCGAAGATTTCGAGTCGCCGCCTCTCGTGCGGCCATATATCTCTTCATTGAGCGTGTACATAGAGTCGCGTGTGTGTGTTTGTTCTACATACGTGGCGGTGTTTGTTCGCGATGCGTAGAGCTCAGCCGAGGGTGCGGGATGATACGAGCTAAATCGAGCACCACCCAAGTGTGCTTCATTTGTGGCGTAGCAGCCTGTGAAATTCGGGGATAACGCGCTTGCCCTCCCCCCCCCCTCTCGTCTGTCTTCAATCGCCTCCCCCGATTGCCACTGCCGATGGTCCATTGAATGATTTGTCGGCTCTGTCTGACTCGAGATGTTATCGAAGATTCGACGGCAATCTTCCGCGATGATACCCCGATCTTTCGGGGTTTCATGCGAGATTATGTAAAACCCGGCTACGTGGAGCGAATTATTTGTGTATTACAATTTGGGTTTTAGGTATATTACACGGGCGTCTCAGAGTACATCGGTTCGATATGTGCATTGGAATTTCAATGCAGAGTTCCGGCGAAACGTGCTTGTTAGATTTTACCTAATAGCCGAATATGTAAACGATGCAGTTTGCACGGCAAACTGCACTTGTAAACCAACAACAGCGAATTTTCAACAGCCGAAACAACAGACTCTAAAATTCCATACGCAATCGCTCGGTGTTTATCCACTGTGCGATATTTATCGGTTTGCGAGTAGAAGCGAGCAGGATCGCGTCTCCTCGAAGACGCGGGGAACCGATCGATCTTCGGAAACGAAGATAATAATCGCGGCTGATGAAATTAAACGGGGACGGGCTGCGATCGCATCGACGAATGTAAAACGACAGCTCCGTCGAAGCCGTCCCTTGAATGGGACGGAGGAGCGAAGGGGAGGAGGAAGTTTGTGAGGAGGACGTTCCGTGAAAATCGAACGTACAGTCGCGGTGAACGAATCCGCAGGGATGAAGCGGTCCATCCCCGAGAGGTTTCGTAGCGGCGGAAAGCCGTGAGATCGTGTGTGCAAACAGCCCCCAGAGCAAACAAACCCAGCACCCCGTAGCGAGCTTACATTATCTGTGTTTCGGCGTATACTCGAGAGCGAGAGCGAGAGCGAGAGCGAGAGCGAGAGAGAGAGCGAGAGAGAGAGAGAGAGAGAAGGAGAGAGACGCCGCGTCTCTTAAATCTTTCCTGCTAGTAGCTTGCATTTGCCTTACATATTATGCACTTAATTTCTCTTTGTACACTCCGTACACGTTGCGCGTTAAGGATTTAATCGAGTCTGATGTCTGAACCGGATCACGTCTTATCCGGAAGCGGCAATTAATATCGAGAGTGTGAGATTTTATATCGTTTCGATATTCCGGCAAATAAACGAGTATACTCGCTCAACACGGTCGAGGAAACGCGAGGAGGACCGTTTTTATCTTGCTTGAATTCTTTATTGACTCGGAGCTCGGACTCGGTTATTCTCTCTTGCTTTCTCATCGATGGGCGACGTCACGCCTACGGAGCCCCTCGGAAACTATCTATGCGCTGCATCGAGAGATGCATGATTGGTATTTTATTATCGCAAACGGCGGCGAGAGGAAAGAAGAGGGAAAACCTTTTCCCGTAAGGGCAGCATATGGCGCGACTAGAGGAGCCGCTCTCCTACGGCTTTTCAAGTTTCGGGGATGAAAGAGGCCGCCGTTGTTGAGTTTACTTGACTCCTGCGCCTCTTCCTCGGTCCCGAGGATTCTCTTGGAGGATACCCGCCTCTCGTTCCACTTCTTCCTCCTTCTCCTCCTTCTCCTCCTTCTCCTCTTCTTCTTCCCATGGAGACCTTGCTCACGAAACGAGCTACAATCCCTCGTTCTGTCCCTCCGAGTGCTTCGGAGTTGTCTTTCCGAGTCTTGAAACGACTACCGTTACGGAAGACGTTGGCCAAACATCCGTGTGAATCCTTCAGTCTAGCTGAAAGTGCTAGAGAGAATATGCGCGCGCGCGAGAGAAGGAAATATTTCTTTCGAGCTTTTCGGCAAAATTATTCTCGCAACGTTGTCTCGCTTCAACGGCCGTTTCAAATCAGACGATCACGTTCCAATTGTTGTACTAATCTCGTCCAGCCGCTGCTTATCGTGCGCTGTTTATCGGCTTTATCGAGTATCGAGGAGATGACGCGTAACCTTGTAGAATTGCAGATGGAATTTTTGCAGATTTTTCTAGACGCGAGAGAGAAATTGAAATTGAGAGTTGAGAAAGGAAAGGTAGTCGAATCGTAGCGTCGATTCTTGTAGAACGTGGAGCGATATTACAAGAGCGAGGATATGTTTTAGTAACAATCAGGGGTTCTCGAAAGGGACAGAGATACGAGCGCGCGCGCTTGGCCCTGGTAACATCGAAGGGCTCCGGGCTCCGTATATATCGAGCCGCAGGAAGTTGTCCCGGGATTCTTTCGCGTCGCTCCCCCTCGGTAACTTAAGGGTCCTATTTCGTGAAGTGGTTTCCGTCCGCCTCCTTCTCCTACGCGTTCCAACTAATAGAAATTTCGGGGCTCGGTACCTCCGCGTTCCGGCTAATGCAGCCAAAGTACCGCCACGTAAGATAACAGCGAGTGGACGAGCGGGACGACCGGGATAATGTTTTCGCCGTTTCGCCGTGATATCGGGTCGTCTTAATCGACTTAAGACGGCTCGTTGGTGGATTCGTTGGCGGAGCCGACGAGAACGAAGGCGAGACGCGCTCGTCTCTCGCCGCTCCATTTTCGCAGCGACAATTTTCGTCGCGAACGCGTGCCGCGAACAACCGCCCGCGCCCTCCCGTCATAAGCGAAGACTGATACGAATCCACATCGTGGATAGCGTTTCGTGGTGGTTTGGTATTTCTCTACCGAGTATCGACTATAGTTGGAGTCTCGGGACATGCACTACGTACACTATACACAGGATGGGTAGACTAAGCGACGGAGGTTGGTACTAAATCTCACCCTAAAGCATCCCTACCGAGCCACCCCTAACTACGCTACTAGTGCTCCTGCCGCCCCTCGTTCAGTGTCTCGCAGTGGCGTAGGTAGGTGCCAAATTTCGCCGCGTTTTCTCATCGAAAATATCCAAACTCGCATCGAGCATCGAGATCATTCTCGAATTCTCCTCTTCCGCTGCCAGCGACGAGTTTCGACGAGAAACGAACAACGACGATCGTTGATTCGCTTCGATTCTGCACCGGCTGAACCGGCGTCTTTCGATCCGCGCGATCGAAAGAGAGAAACAGATTCCTATGATTCCCGCTTGCTTCTCGTCTCGTCTCCGTTTCGAGCTGGAAGAAGCCGGTATGGTTTGGATGTCCATGTCCAAACGAATCGGTTGACATCGCTTGACGGGGAAACACATGGCTATTCAGCCTTGATCAAGTCTAATCGGGATTAATCTCGCGAATCTTGCGACACGCGTCGGAGGCTCGCGTCTGTTTGCCTCTGTCCTCGTCCTCGAGGAAATTGAATGGAATTAATTCGGAGGATTACACGTGGTTAGAGGCCTGCTCTAATGATAAGCCACCGAGATTCCTCGGCGTTGCTGGCCACACGCGATCGTGCTGAAATTATTCCGTTAATTAGCTGCAAACTCGCTGCAAATTATTCCAAGTATTGTTTTGTCATACAATGTCACGCGCAGACGCGCGCGTGCGCGATCGAATTCAAACGTATAGACAACACGAGGAAAGCCAGACGCTGGGAGAAACGCAAACGTTGAGACGAGCAATTTTTAAAATAAAATTTCTATCATTCGACCTTATCAAAGATCGTAATAGCAAAGCAGCGCGTAATAAAATATCCAAGATCCGCGGATGCGAGGATAAGGTAAGGATAAGGTTTCGCAAATGTACCGCGTCATGTCCGTTTATCTCCGCAGTAAGTAGCTCGCAACGCGAAAGCGCACGGGGTGTTAGTTCCATTAACGCCACTTGGTTAACAAGAGGTCAGGATTAAGCTGTACCGGTTGGTCGCGCGTTCGCGCGAGAACGATTTTCGTTTTCCGTTGAGCTTACGCCAGTGGCGCAGCCTCAACCCACCCCTATATACCCCGTCGCCCTGCAGTTAATGTGTTCCAGGGTGGAACCCTGCCCCTCACCCCAATTTCAGTTCTCCTTCTACCACCCGCCCACCCTCCTCCTTCGCCCCTTCGAACTCGCCGAAGCCGGGATCTCGGCTCTGCCTCCGCGAACGCGAACGTTTCTCTTTCCCTTCCACATTCGTCTTTTCTCTCCTTCTTTCCCCGTCTCCCTCTTCCCTTTCCCTCCTTTGAGGGAACGGGAACGCGCTGCGATCCGCGGCTCTCTTTGTTTTAGAAATTAGAAGAGGATTACCGGATCCCCCTTTCAGCCGTGTGCGCTGTTATTAACTATTACCTTTTAGCCATTCACCCTCGGACACGATATCCACTTTGGTGGATATCGTGTCGAGGGAAATTAAATCGCTTTCTCGCAGAAATTTTGCTTCGTGCTTTTTAGCTTTCGCGCTTTCGTTTACCTTTGCGAGGCGACGTGTTAGGCGTTTTCTCTCGCTTTTCGTCCATGTCCAAACGATCTCCATCGAGATTCATGGAGATGTCGGAAATGTCGTTGCATTATTTGAAACCATCATTATTTGTGGTATCAGTTGCAGCATCGGAATGTCCAGGCTCGCGCATCGTGACGACGACGACGACGACGACGACAAGTTCCGTTTTCTTGTCGGCCGACGACGTTTTTGTCGCGTTCCCCGCGCGCGTCAAGGAGAATCGACCTCCGACAGCCACGATCTTATTATTTTTTTCACGCTTTCTCGAAAGGGGGATCCCGGGGAACGGGAACAAGCGCGAACAAGCGAAGAAGAGAAGAAGGCGTCCGGGTCGACGACTCTCCTTCACCCTTCCTCGTGCCTACTGCCTCTCTTAGATCTTCCCTTCTTCCTTGCTCTCCTTTATTCGCTCGGTCGTCTTTATACGACCTGTGACAAGGTGTAGAAAGAACGGAGACGCGATGCCGAGGAGGCGCAGTTTACACAGTTGGCCAGGCGAGGTTACCTAATTATTTGTTGGCTGTCCAATGACGAAACGTCGCTTCGTCGAGACGTAACGTCGTGCCTCTCTTTCCTTTCTTTCTATTGATTTTCATTATTCTGGCGTTTCCTGCCGAGCAACGCGCGACCGATATATCTCTATGAATCGTGGCGATCCAACGTTGGCTAGTAATGATATTACTAGCCCCCTCATTATGATGTCGAGGAGCGCAAAGTGCCCATACCAAGTTTCTTTTCGATATTTCGCTGAGAATGCTCTCGAAAATTGTCCGAGCGAGCGGAAATGAATCTTGAAACCAAAATCTCTCTCTCTCTCTCTCTCTTTCTCTTTGATCCCATTCGCAGGAAGCGTCTCGGAGGATCAACTGCGCGATCGTTCCGACCGAGCGTTCGAGTATCATCTTCTTCGGCTGTAAATGTACAGCCGAATACCATATTCACGCGAAAAGTCAAAAGAGCTGATGCCGCTGGTGGCTGATGTCTTTCGGCCGATCGTCTCCTCCCGTGATGCGATCGAATTCGTCGTGGCGAAATCGTGGCAAAGTTAACGCCGCCCGAAATGATCGCGTCGCGATCGTGAAAACTCGCAGGAGGTAGAGCGCTCTCGCGCGAGGCCACCGCGCGCGATGATCGATACTCGGTGCCGCTGCGAGTGACACGCTCCCGTTCTTATCAGCGATTCGACAAACGAACGTTACGTAATTATTTAATTAAAGTGTGTTATTATTTGCCCTAGCGATTATACCAGAGCCGCTGACTCGTTTATCTCGTTAATATCGCTCAGATCGGAATTTAGCGTTTCGTATTTGCTTATCGTTCTTGTTATCACAACAAGAACGCGTTTTATGATCGTTTCTAAAAATCGTTTCTCCTCCAGTTCTCGAAGGCGCGTTCCCTTCGTGTCGCTCGATGTCCATCACGTGACATCCGCCACGCGTTTTCTTGTAGATTTACGCCGAAAAGTCGAAAAGGGAAACGACGGCAAGAATGGAGATGATTTATCGCGGCCTTTCAACATTACGGAATGCATTACGTGTGACAAGTGTCTCGAAAAGAATCGCCTTTCAATCGCCTGGCTGTGATCTCGCCGATCTCGTCGGCGATTACTCGACGAGAGGCGAATTCTCGGTGGGTGTTTGCAGGAGAGAGAGAGAGAGAGAGAGAAAGAGCGAGAGAGCAGGTACTGGGGAGATTCCAAATAGCGATGACGCGTCTCATTGTGCGCGCCTAATTATTTTATCGTCAGTATCGCCAGTGGCGAGAATCTCTCTTCATCTTCCCGACTCTTGCGCCCGTAACTTTATGGCTCGTCCGTGTCGGGATTTTGTCACGCTTCCAACGGGCGACGATGAGCCGCCCTCAGGTGTCCAGCGGTAAATCCGCTTCGACGTATTTTTCCCAGCCGCATCGAGGACGAGCATCGCACGCGCTCGCGGTCTCGCTCTGCGAGACTTTAAACCGAAACGCCGATAATTAGCCGCGCGGTGTTATCGTTATCGTATAGAAATTAGTATCCTTCCTGGCTCGTGCGCGCGCGCGCACGCGTCTCGAATCGAGATGAGATCAAGTGTCTTCAATAAAGCGGCCGCTCGCAATTGACGCCAATTGTCGCGCCGCGTTGAAATGCCGGGCTACTTGGTCGTTGTCGTGTAAATCCGACACACATAGATGCGAACGCTTCTCGCCATTTCATGGAAATCGAATCTCGCCGAGATTTACTCGTTGGCTCGATATCAATCGCCGGCTCGCCAATGCCTCCCGTCGGATCGACTTTTTTTTTTTCTTTTTTCCTCTTGCAACGACGCTCGCTCGTCGTATCCGGCGAGGGGAGAGAAAACTGGAACTCTCGCTCGTTTGCCAAGTGGGTTAGATTAGGTCGGGCGAGGGTAGGTAATTATAAACCTTGGGCCAGTCGCGTGGGTACGACACTAAAATTACTCACGAGTTTCCGTCTAACGAGGCACCTTTGGCGCCACGAGATATCTCGCTCGTTCCTCCTCCTCCTCCTCCTCCTCCCCCCTCTTCTCCATCACCGTCGCGCGCTCCTCCTCTGCTTTGACAGATTTTCCAAAATCGCGCGAGGTCGTTACGGGAATCCCCACGCGCGCGCGCGCGCGCGCGCGAGCGAGCGGGCGACGAAATGAAGATATTCTCGGCCGCGCGATATCATTAAACTTTGCCGGGCGCGGTAAACAACGCCATTTAACTTGGCGCAAAAGTTGAGCACGCCACCTTAAAATTCGTCGACGATTCATTATATGGCAACGAGACTCGTATCGTGCTTTTAATTAACTGCACGTCGGCGGGCGGRSGGGTGGAGGGRGRGGGRGGACTCGCGTTGCACGAGACCTGCGGATTTCTCGTTGCCATCGACGCACATCTCCCGCCGCGTTGTCGCGCGGCGTGCGGCGTGCAAGAAAGTCGCGATGACGCGCTCCAAAATGCCGCTTTGTAAAAGCGAATTTTCGGCGATCCGAATGGGGCGCGATAATCGCGGACGGTAGAGGGAATCGAGACGTCGAACGGATGTCGCGGTGGCGCGATGACTCTCATCCGCGAAGGCCGATCCCCCGGCTTTGTCCGACGCTGACGGCGCGCGAGGCTTTTTATCTCTACGCTACTTCTCTACTACGCGCGTGCGCGCGCGCGCGCACGCACCCACCCACCCATCCACCCACCCACCCACACGCTCCCCCGTTCTCCGTTTCGTCTCGCTCTCGCCAGTGCGCTCTCTTTCCGACTCAACAAGTGGACCGATGTTTTCGGCACTGTGCGTACCGTGCGGAGGGGAGGGAGGAAGAGAGAGAGAGCGAGAGAGAGAGGATTGAAGAGTAGAGAAGAGAAGAGAAGAAAAGAGTAGAGAAGAGAAGAGAAGAGAAGAGAAGAGGGATAGCCACCCACACGATCTCTCGCATCCGCTTGTCGCCGGTCGACGAATGCCTGTCCCTCGGCAGGCAAAAACGGTGGCCATTCGCGCTAGGGGTTGCTTGCTTCCTGCGTTCTCGCAGGGAACGCAAAGGGACGACGAGACGAACGAGTCGTCGAACGAAGAAGCGAACGAGCGTGCGTGCGAGCGAGCGAGCGAGCGACGACCATGGTGTCGAGAGTAGTGGGGCACCGCTTGCGGGATAGGGAGGGGCGGTGGAACCCTCGGCTGCGAGAGGCGAAGAGGAGAGTCGTAGCGGTCGCCTCCCCTCGGGACGCGTCAGTCTCGTCGCGCGCCCCGTTCCGAGTGGGTCTCTCGCGTGTCGGTTCTGTATTTTTTCTGGTGAATGTACGCGATTCGCGATCGCGAACGAGTGAACGCGTCGACGCGATCGTTGCCTTCGCCGCGACGCCTCCCGCCGCTCCGTTCCGTTTCCGTTTTGGTTCGCGAGTCGCGCCAGTGTGCCTGCACCCCTAACCTCGTCGTCGGAGCGGCGACCGACGCCATGCAGCAGTCGATGGTGCGATCGAGCGCTCGCGCGTCCTGACGCGCGTCTCCACGCTCTCGACCGTCTCTGCTGCTCGGAGGATATCGACGATATGATGCCGATGCTGATGCTGATGATGCTGATGATGCTGATGCTGATGCTGATGATGATGATGATGATGGTGCACCGGCAGTGATCGGAGCATGGACGACAACATCGGCCGGTGATAAGATAGCCGACCGGCTGCTGTTCCGACCGCGTGTACCTCCTCCTCTCCTCCTCCTCTCCTTTGTCTTTCCGCGTACGTGCCGGACAGCTCGACAAGTGCGTGGTATGTTGGAGCTGTCGGTGATCGGACGCTGCAACCTTCTTCCCGACCGTTCCCCGAGTGCGGGTACCGCGAGGCGAATCCGCGTTACGTGACGACGCGCCGCCCTTGTTCCGGTTACGCGTTCTTCCGGTGCTCCCGCGCGCCGCAACGGCGACGATGTCGAGTCGCAGGCCGACGTCGTCCGACTGAAGGAGGAGAAGGATCGCGCGTTGACGGACAGAGTCTGAGCCGCGTACGAGTCGCGCGGGTTGTTCGCACGTGTGTCGTTCGTTGATCCCGTCGTCGCCACGAGAGAATGCAATCCAACGCTGCGTTGCTGCGCTCCGACGTCGGCAGCACGGACAAACTCATGGGCAACAATAATAATCTCAACAACAACGGCTCGCCAGGGGCGCACATAATGTTTCCGATGGAGGACGAGGGCCTCACGCAACTCGGCAGCGTTTTCCAGTCGGCTTACCAGTCGATCGTGGACGGCGGCCCTCAGGTAAGCGATCGAGGGATGCCCTCGGTCATTTACCGAGTCATCTGTCGGAGTTTCATCCCTGAAAATCCCGCTGCCGAGTCCAGAACATTTAATCGATCGATTCGATTAAACGCGAATCGATCGATTCCTTTTCCTCCTCCTCCTCCTCCTCCTCCCGTCGATCGCCACCATGATCGTGATTCTCCCGCAACGTGAGATCATCCAGTCGCAGGGGGTGGGGGGCAAGTTCTCGCGAGTTTTCGTCGAGAATGTAAATCTTCCTTCCGAGTTTTGCCGGGAAGCGCGGGAAAGGAAATTTTCCCCAAAGCGGATTGCCCGTCAGCCGTGAATAGAGGGAGGGACGGGGAGGGAGCGAAATCGTAAACCGTGTACGGTTTACGATTTCGCCCGTGCGTCCCGTGCGGAGGGAAACGTGCGGGGCACGCCATCGGCACGGGACGTCAGAATTACGTCACGAGTATGGCCGTCCTCACGTGGGCGGGCTCGTCGACATCGTCGTCGTCGTCGTCGTCGTCGTCGTCGTCGTCGTCGTCGTCGTCGTCGTCGTTTCCTCTTCTCGTTCTTTTTGTGTCGGACGCCCTTCCTCGATTATACAGGGTGCTCTGGAAATTTGCCGAGCAGGCAGACCGCTGGAGATCGAAGGCGCGTCCTGCCGAATTGAAAAGTTGCGAAAACTTGGACGAGGGTCGTCGATTAGAAATTGATGCCTCGCGTCAAGTTTCAAGGTAATTGAAATAGACGACGACGACGACGACGACGACGACGACGACGAGTAGTACGTGGGCGAGTTTAAATCGCGATATTAATATCGGATGTCTGAAATGTCGAAGGGCGAGTCGGCTTGCCGCGGCTGTCGCACGTTGTTGCAGAGTATACACTTTCGCTGAACCGATAGGTCGAAAGATGCGGATATCGCGTTTCCTCCGAACTAGAACACGCGCGATATCGTCCCGTCCCGCTCCGGAGACGGGATAAATCCTCCATCCTGTTGATAGAGTACATCCTTTCCTGCCGCAACGCGGCGTCGCCGCCAGCGACTAATATTGCTTGTTGTCCCATTCTGACGACGTAATCTTTTGATTAAATTATACGCGATCGCGGTGTCCCATATTGGAGACACCGGAGCGTTCTACTGGTATCTGCGCCTGGCGGTGCGATAACAACGCGGCGGACTCGTAAGAATTTCGCGAAATAGGAAATTCGCGCGCGAGACAGAGAGAGAGAGAGAGAGAGAGAGAGAGGGAGAGGGAGAGACGATGGTGGCAATGCTCATTGCCGACATTGCGAATCGGCGCGAGTATATACGACCAAGTGACTCATCATCCCCGCATTGTTTCGTTAAATGGAATTTCTATCTAATTTAAATGCGGCTTAGCTAGAAATAATGCGATTATGCGTTAGCTTATTCCGTTTGTTAATCTCCTTTGCACACCATTGTTACCCCGACGACGAGGGAGAGGAGGGACACGGGGAACGCGGAGGGAGAAGGCGCGAGGAAGGGAGACGGGAGAAATCCCCCTGCTTCTCTCTCTCTCGCTCGCTCGCTCGCTCGCTCGCTCGCTGACTCGTCGTTTTGTACGGTACTGTACATTATTTCAGTACAGTCTACGCGTACAGCCGCTAGATCCTCTCTGGCTTATGGACTGTTTGCAGCGGTTCTCCTTTTCGACTCGCGCGACTGCGACTTTAATCTTTCTATCCACCGTTTCCTGAATTCTCCTCATTAAATTCGGCTCGTTCTAATCCGGCAGCTCGATTTAATCGCTTTCAACCTTCACCGCGGAGACAGCCGCGACGCGATGCTTGATTTTTCTCGGCATTTTTCTCGCGATGCGCGATGCGCGAGACGCCTGTTGACCAGACATAAAATATTATTTGTTGGTCGGGCGACCCCCTTTTCGTGTCTATCCTTGCTTTGGCGACTGCTCTCGGCTCTCCGGCTCCGGATCGGTTCTTATGACTTATTAATGCTAACGGTACAAAAGTGTCGTAATTATGCCCCTTGCGTCGTATGCCGAGCAAAAGATGTATTTGATGACGCAAAGCGTTACGAGACAGACGAGTGAGCCGCGCGTTTACGCTGCGCCGGATCGACAGCTGTCGGTCCATTATTCGTCGGATCTTTGTCGCTAATTTAAATACGCGCTTAATTGCACGCTTTTCTAAGAAAAAAATTACAATGAGGAACGATCGAAGGAGGAATCCATCGAGGCGAGACCAGCGATTTCGATGATCGAAGGCGCGTGCAGAGGCACAAAGAAGAATTGGAGATTGGACCGTTCGCGATAGATGGACGATAGATGAAAGTTGCTTCTCGGTGATTGTCTCGATCATCGAAACCGCATCGTCGTCGTCGTCGTCGTCGTCGTCGTCGTCGACGACGTCGGTGCGAGGGAAAACGGTGGCGTCGCCACGAAAACTCCCCGGGCTGTATTTCGTGAAAGTCACTCTGGATTAACTGCATTAAAGTTTCCCCCGTGGTACCCTTAAAATATTGCAACGGCTTAAACAGTTTTTTAACGCCGAAACTTTTGCCTCCCTCGATTTATTCGAGAGCGAAATTATCCGTTATTTACCGACGAGAGAAGAACGCCGGGGAGAAGGTTGCTAGTGGAAATGTTCCCCCCCCCCTCTCTCTCTCTCTCTCTCTCTTTCTCTCTCTCTCTCTCTCATTCTTTTTTTCGTTTCCCTCATCTCTCGGCGCGGCGCGGCGCGGCGTGGCGCTTTCGTGTGTCTGGCGAAACCAGTTTTTGATCGCGCTGGGTTAAGGGCGGCCATTTCCGGTCCGTGCGCGCCTTCCTCCATTCCTCTCTCCCTCCACCTTCGCGTCCCTCATATCCGGTACGGCACTTGCAACGTTTTAAACTCACTGCTCTCTCTGCTACACTCGGACGACCCTTTTTTTCTTTCCTCTTTCTTCCTTTTTCCCCCGTCGAGCTTGTCGGGCGTAAAATCTTCCCCGACGCGGCCGCGGGGAGAACGGCGAGGGGAGGAAACGGCGCCGCTCGGAAAATAGGCCAAAAGGAAAAAGGAACAGAAAAAAAAAAGGAAAAAAAAAAGAAAAAAGAAAGTCCACCTTCATTATGAAACGTTATCTTTCTTTACGTCCGACTTAATTAGCCCGCCGCGTCCATTTCGGGGTGTGTCGGAATGCGCCGAGCGAGCCCGAGCGAAAATTAAGCCGCCCCCGCGTTGTCGCGCGTTGAATCGCTTTGATGGATTTGAAGCCGCTACCGACAGATTCAGATTGAATCTCGCCGCCAAGTTGGCCTTGCATCATCTTTTCTTCGATATCCTGCCTCTCTCTCTCTCTCTCTCTTTTTCTGGGTATGTTTCCTTCTTTCCTCTCGTTTAAACGCAACATGCTCGCAACATGCAGGACAAAGGTATTTTCGAGAAGCCGAATTACCTCTTAGCACTACTTTACGTAAAACACGGTTGGCGGTTAATAATAAGTAGCTGTGCGATAGACGTTTCGCGTTTATCCGTATGACGCCGCGTTGAGACCTGCCATTTCGACGTTATTAATGAAGACACGTATTACGCCGCCTCGCCACGACGGCGGCGCGTTTCTCCATAAGCTCGTTTCAGCCGAAGGAAGATAAAAGTAAGAAAAATAACACACATCTACCTCGCTGCATAATAAATGGCTTGTCATAACTGCCCCCGTTTCCACGTGGGTATCCAATGAGAGATTAACAAACTGGATTTGCCCGTGCCCCCCGTGGCCGGGGGGGGGAGGAGGAGAGGGTCGCGACGATTTGGAAATTGCAATTGGATTCTCAAAAGCAGAGAAGGAGCGAAAGCCTCGCGGGCACGCGAGAGCGAAAGTCAATCGTGGTGGTCCTCGCGGCGCTCGCTCTAATTAAGATGAAAATTTCAGACCGCGCCCGCGCGTGCGGATCGAAATTATCGCGATCGTGAAAGCAGCCGTCCCGTTTGGCGTTTGGCGTTTTACGAGCGATCGTCGGAAGAGCGAGTAACGCTCGGCGCCCGCTCCGCCCTGGAGGTCGGCGTAATTGCTTCGAGAGAGAGAGAGAGAGAGAGAGAGAGAGAGAGAGAGAGAGAGAGAGAGAGAGAGAGAGAGAGAGAGAGAGAGAGAGAAAAGAGGAATCAATGAAATCGATAGGTCCGTTACGTCGCCCCGTTTCACCTGCCTTCCCACGGTGCGTGTCGAGCAAATTTAGTCAAAGCGAGACATCGTGCCCTGTATCGATATCCATCGTATACCAGTCGACGTGGTAAGCGCGCGGCGGCGTGTCTGAGAGAATCCTCGCGGAGAATCGGCGCGCGAGGCGCGCCATCGATGATATCGAAGCGTTCCGAGTAAGCTTTCGAGTAGTAAGCTTCGTAAGTTTAACGAGTAACGGGAGGAAAAATCTGGACGATGAGAACCGCTGATCGCGCGAGTGCTACTTTAAAAGCAGCAATGAATAGAATTGATATAAATGGGACGGCGACCTGGCTCTGGTCTCTCAAAGTTGATTGCCTTTTTCTCTTTCCCCCGTCGTGTCAAATCGGTCGACAAGTGCTATTTTATTATTACGTCGCGATGAGCTGGTTACCGAGCTGGTTAATCATCGGTGAGATCGGTTAAAGGCGGGGAACGGAGCGCGAGAAGGCCGGGATCCGCTTCGCGGATCGATCGTGCGATCCGATCCGGTCGAGCGATCGCGGGAAGCCAGAAACTAGGAATCGCGGAAATTCCATGACGATGGCAGTTCCGGTCGATCGTTGCCGCCCGTCTCGTAATCTATGCTTGGGATTAGCATTAGTATCCCAACACGTATACGTAACCCATATGATCGCGCTTGTAGCGAGTACACACGTACTCGCGCCGACACGTACGCGTGTTCTCTCTCTCTCTCTCGTCGCTTTCCACAATTTGCGCACAATATACATGCACGCGCACATGCATGCACGCGTAAACAGATACGACAGATACGCGGCGGCGGGCAAACATATTCGCGCGCGCGCGCGCGCGCGAGGTATAATTAGACGCGGCCTAGAGCCGTACTAATAGCGGTATCCTAGGACCCCGACACAAGTCCGCCGATATATCCATTGCTGGTAACCATTATCCCCCGGCTCTGTTTGCGCGGATACGTCGCCTCCGGGACACTCGTGCGTTCACGCGCGCACGCGCGCGTGCGCGCGCGTGCATCGCGCCTTGTATCTACCGTTACGCGCGTTGCACGTTCCCCGTGTACACGCTACAAAGAGCGCATCCGCGCGCGCGCGCGCGCGCGTGCACCCTGGACCGAACCCTCTCTCCCATCTCTCCCCTTTCCCCGCCTGCCCCCCAAAGCCGGGAAAGTCGCGATCGTGACAATTAAAACGTGGACCGAACGACCCGGGGAGCCCCGCGAAAGAAGAAAATAGAGATCGCGCCGGGGATCAGCGGGGGGGAGCAACGGCGATCGGCGTCGGGTCCGCGCGCGCGTTCCCGTTTGATGTGTATTTTCGGTCTCGGCTCGCGCGGATAAATGCGGAACGCATAATCGTAAATTAATACCGCCGTACTTACGGCCACGGCTTTATTTCGCCGCGCTTTCCCGAGCGTTTATCAAGTATTTAGATTCTCCGCGGGTTTCACTTTGTGACCGGCACTAACGCGCTCGCTTGACGATTTACTCGGCGCGCTCTGCTCGGCTCGGACAATTTCGCGTCCGTCCTTGTCGATCCTTCTGCCGGACGCGTGTCGTCAAAGATTCAACGCCGCGGCGACTCTCGTAGCTCTCCTACCTTACCTGCTTTCTGCTAAAGTGCTCTCGTAAGAGAACAGAGAGAGAGAGAGAGAGAGAGAGAGAGAGGCGATTAAAAACACCCCCGCGGAAGGGTAAACACGCGCGGCGCCAAGTATTTCGATTATCTTGCGACGCGAGGTCGGACGCTCCGAGCGTGCACGCGTACGTGTACGTACGCATTTCCGTGATTCCTCCGTTGTAATATACCGACGGTACGACGGATATCCGGGCGTGTCCGTATCCGCGAGCGTCGACTACATGGACACCATACACGCGTCCGATTATTAGTGTGTCACACACGCTTGATTTGGTAGCGAGCTTATAACGCCCGCCGTAGTGCCAAGAGGCGCCAGCTGGACGCGTTTCGAAACATACCCCCGGACGTGATCCTCCCCYCCCCMCCCCYCCCCYCCYCCCCSCCMTCSCCATCGTACGTTCGCCAGCCGATCCTCCGCCGGTTGGGCCCCCATCAGCTCGCGCTGATGACGTTGACGACGACGACGATGATGATGCCGCGATGGAATAATCAAAGCGTGAGCGATCAGCGAAACTCGCGTGCGACTCGTATCGCGCGAGCAAAATTAGCCAACGCTCGAGCAATCGAGCGAGCAGGTCGCTCGCTAATTGCGCGTAATCGCAAATTGCGCCACATAATCGACATGTATTACATGATACGGCTCATAATTGGCGGCGTTTCGATCGCGGCCGCGATCGCGCATGGAGCGAGCGATGCGAGCTTTCTTATCCGCCGAATGCCACGCGAGTGGGCGTCATCCGTGATGACGGCGCGACGAGATAGCGACGATGATCCATAGCGCCGTTCATCGGCCAGCCGATGAACGCGAACGCGCGCAAACTACCGTAATTACCTCGCGCTCTCCGAGAGAGAGAGAGAGAGAGAGAGAGAGAGAGAGAGAGAGAGAGAGAGAGAGAGAGAGGGAGACGTCTCGTAATAACGGTCCGGCTCTCTTTCTGTTTCAGGTGAGTTAACAGAGTTGTGCACTCTGCGTCGTGCACTGCCGACGGTTAGAGTAGAACCGGGAGAGCCGTTCGCCGGTGAGAAATTTATGCCCACGATTCTCTCGCGTCGCGCGCGTTCCCTTTTATCTTCTCTAATTACGGTAATCCCGTAACGTTGAAATTTTTAATTTCACGCTCCTCTGCGTCTTCCTTCCCCCCGATTTCTTCGCACCTGATTATTATCAGGGTCAGATTCTTCTTCTTCTTCTCTCTCTCTCTCTCTCTCTCTCTCTCTCTCTCTCTCTCTCTCTCTTCTTCTTCTTCTTCTTCTTTCCTCATCGCTCGTTCGATGCGCGAAGCGAATAAGGTGCACGCGCATAATAATATCGAGGTTTCCCCGATGAGGAGACAAGTACCCGGTTGACTCGGGTTTCGGTTCGAAAGCGGGTAGCAGCGAGACAAGGGGGAGCTACCGTGAAGGAAAAGAGAGAGAGAGAGAGAGAGAAGGGGGGAGGGAAAGAAAAAAAAAGGAGAAAAAATGAAGAGTTCGAGTCCGCTCCGGGGGGAAAGAAAACGATGGAAACATGGCGACTTTCGGACCATATGGCGTTTACGGGTGCCCATGCACCGTAAACTTTCATGGATGTAGCCTAATATCTCCTTCTCTCGTTCCTTCTCTGTCTCTGCTGGTCGCTGTCGGTCGCTTTTTCTCTCGCGAGAACAGGAGCCTTAATCAACGGACCCACCAGCGGACTCTCTCAGAGAGAGAATGACGAGTGGTTTCGGTTGAAAGTCACGAAACGAAGGTTCCTCGCCCTTTGCGCGTTCAGGATTCGACTCGCATACTTTGAGAGACGATTTTCAGGCTTCCCGGCCTGTTTGATCTACGATCGATTCACGCTGCGCGCCTTCCTTTTCCGTTCGGCGCGCATTCAAAGACTCGAGTTCGAGGCTCCTTGCATTTCTCTTCCCTTTTTCTTTTCTCTTTTCCCTTTTTTTCTTTTTTATAATTTTGTCGCTTCTAGCAGCAGCGAGGGGAAAGTGACGGATMCCCCCCCCGCCGCGGAATCGTAATCGACGCGTCGTGTAACGCGTGTAGCAAGAAAGTGTTAAAGTGTTGAAATCGATTACGATGATGATTGATTAATTTTCAAGGCGCGTCACGCGCCCTCCGCCGTCGCCGTGGAATCTGCCGAGAAATTTCCATACGTAGAGAAGCATCTTTCCTTTTAATCGATCTCTCTCTCTCTCTTTCGCTTCTACGTTTCGTACGTTTGGCAGAATGTGCTGGCGATTCATATGCTCGTACGCAAACGGACACTCTGACGCGCGTGCATCCGCGCGAGGGTATTCTTGCCACCGAAACGGGTTTCACCTTCGACCCGAGGGATCGATCTGCATAGAGCGGGTAGTTCTCTCGCATAATCGTGCAAAACGCGCCGGCGGACATGCACATGCAGGCGGACGGCCGGCGGCTAGGCAGGCCAGCAGCGTCGGCACATGTACACAGGTGTTGCGTGCGTGGGTATGCGTGTGCGGCCAGAGAGCCGCTCCATAATGCGAGCGTGTAAGCCAGCCAGCTTGGGCATCCCGGAGAGGGTAGAGGCTCGCTGTCTCTCTCCCTCTCGCAGGCAGGCAGGCCCCTGCTTTCTCGGCATGGGATGGAGCCTAGATTGGGTTGGCTCGAGCCAGTTCCGATTTCCGTGCTGATCTCGCGATAGATCGTGCCTGCCTTCGTGCCTGTCTCCGTCTCGTGTGGCCCTAGAGTCTCGCTAGCTCGATCGGAACCCTCGTTGTTCCTTGCCCGTTTGCCCGATTTACATGAGCGGCGTCGTTACGCCACTCGCGTATCGTCATCGCGCAGAGAGAGAGAGAGAGAGAGAGAGAGAGAGAGATATCCGCGGAGCGGATAAACGCGGATAAACGCGGATAAACGCGGATAAACGCGAGTAAACGCTCGGGCCATTTTTGTCGCGATTACTCTCCGCGAGCGACTCGCGCCGGGCGATTCCGGCCGGATTATCTCGGAGTGAGATCAAGCGGGGATCGTTGGCTTGATTTCACAGGGGCAGCCGGAATAGAAGCGCCCGAGCGAGCGAGCCAGTTTCGATCACGCGGTAGATGGTGCCTACCTCCGTGCCTGTCGCTGGATTATTCGCCGCTCGTCTCCGGATCGGCGAGAGCGGCTCTTTACGGCGCTCTTTATTCTGCCCCGCCGTCTCGGCAGCAACTTTTCGCGACCGCGACTGCGACAAAGAGAGAGAGAGAGAGAGAGAGAGAGGGAGGGAGAGTTTACCGTCGTCGCTGCTATCTTATCGACGATTTTTCAAGAGCCATCTAGAGTAATCGCCGAGGAGGACGAATCGATCGGCCGACCACTGTCTCGTCAAAGTGCATGTAATTTCGCCGAGTAATCGATCGCGCGATGATAGCGCGAATCGTTGACACGGATAATCGCTATCGTAACATCTCGCAGATATTACGCGGTCGCGCCGCGGTCGTCCGTTGGACGGAAATCGCGCTGGACGGAAAGAGAGCCGGCGAGTTTTGAGAATTTATAGATACGCACTGCTCGTCTCCGTCCTACGTCGTACGCGTTTGTTTTTGGACGCGAAGAGACGCGATTATCGAGAGATGGAGAGATCGGTATCATCCTCCGGCGAATAGCCGAGGAATTAAATTCCTTTACGCGATAAGATAAACGACGCGCGATCGAGTCGATGGAACGAAACGATATCCGCGAACGATGCATGCGCGTCGCTCGCGGGGCGGATCGATCGCTCGTGGAATAATCTCGCGGAATCGCATCGTTCCGCTGTCGTTGGGCCGATAATTGTCGTCGATGGACGAAAAGTTGTCGCTCGATCGGCTCGATCTCGCGTGGCCGTTTCCGCGGCGAGATATACCGCGTGTGGCGCGAAACGGCGCCATTTCTCGGCCGGTCGACCTCCGCGTCAGTCGTCCTCCGCCGACTCTCTACTACGAAATTATTGACTTTTGCTATAAATACCGTTCGCGTCGCGGACGGTATAGCCCTCCCCGAGGGCATCGTAGCATCGCAGAGATGGGGCGATTCTTCAGCTTTGCTCGGATTCTTTCCGCGAGCTTTTCACGCGAGCGACGAGCAGAGCCTCGCTGTCCGATTCAGCCGAATCTCTCCGACATCTCTCCGCCGAGATGTCCCTTTGAATGAACGGTGACCGAGCGACAGCAGCCTCTTCTCACGCGGTCCCGTTTCCCGTGTCGGAGACACGGATTTTTAATTCGAGCCGTCCCGTGACCGGGCCGTCCCTTGAAACTCGATACTCGAAATTACGAGAGGCGACGCGCTCTCCGAGTCTTCCGGTGAAGACTGACGCTCGGATACGGAAGGCGGCGGCCGACCGGCTCGTTCTCTCTTTCCGCTCACGCGCTCTCCGGGAATTATGCTTTGCGTTGATCAGAGTTATGGTCTCTCTCTGCGCGCTCCGCCCGTGACCCGTCGAGCATCGTCGCGCGCGTTCTCGTTTCTTCTCTTTCCTATTTTCCCGTCCGTCTCGTTCCTCTCGACCGTCCTTACAACGCGCTCTCCTACCTAACCGTCCATTCCATCGGACGAGAGGGCGTTGTCCGACGAGTAAGAGAGAGAGAGAGATCATCTCTCCGACGAAACCCCGGCCGGGAAGAAATACGAGAAAAAATGTGGGCCTCCGTCACGGGAAAAACTCGTCGCTCTCGGATCTCGTTGATATACACTGGTCTAGACTGGCAGAGTGACTCTGCGTCGCGACGCCGTATGCGCGTTCCTTTTTGTCAGCGCAATTTGGAAGATGAATGGTCCACAGAGCGATCGGAGACGAGACACACACACGGTGTACAACGGAGCGCGTCGACGCGCGCTCCAACTCGCTCCAAGGCGAATAATCTCTGGTGAGAAATACGCTTCTCGATTCGCTTCTGGACCGAACGAGAGACGTTCATCTACGATATCGACGGATATCGTAACGGCAAACGCGACGCGATGAGAGACACGCCCGTCTCGTCATCGTCATCGTCGAGACGAGCGATCTTTCCCGGCTCTTGTATCGGCTCTTGTATCCTCGGATCGATCGGATCGAGCCGTGGCCGTGATCCGCGAGAACACGTCGATCCAGATCTCTCGGGAGAGCATCTTAATCCTCGGTAGCAGCTCCGAAGCGAGAGTCTCGTTCTGCCCGACGTGTAAGACAATGACATCACCGGCCGCTCGAAAACCGGTTGCACGTTTTTTAAAAGCGATAATCCTAGCCGGAGAGACCTGCCCGCAACGAAGCAACCCTCCTCCGGAGTGGTAGCGCGCGCGCACCCCATCCCCCTCCGTGTACCTGTTTCGAAAAATCGCCCGCCATTCCGAGGTTCCGAGGTTCCGAGGTTCGGATCTTTGACATTCGAATCTTGCTTTTCTTTCGAAAAAATCGTTGGACGGTCGGCGGTTAAGCGCTCGGGACCATCTATCCCCCGAAGAACGCCGCCGCGAGAAGAGATGGACCGAACGATAAAGCGAGCGCTAAAGGCGAGGCTAAAGACGATAACAAACATGGTCGTTTTCTATAGATTTCGACCTTACTCGTATCACGACACGGCGATAAATGATGAAATTTACTGCCGACTTTGGATTCTTGGAGCGTGCGTCGGTGTGCGCGGTTTCGATTCCGCTCTGTTATCGCTCTCAATTTCGCGCGTTATTTACGTGCGGTACTTGCGATCGCTCTCGCGTATTTATATTAATATCGACGCGCGAGAGCACGACGCGGTACACTCGGCTTACTCGTACGCGTTCCTGCACGCGGCAGCGCGCACGCGTACACGGGCGCGCATTTTTTCCTTTTCGTACGCGTGTGCACGCGACAGAGAGACGTGAGACGATGACGACGACGCGGCTGTGCGCGCGTGTGCGTATTCACGCACATAGGCGCGCTAACGGCGCTTACACATGCCCATACGTCGTCTCCGTAGCAGCTGTCCGCCAGGTGCGTGGCACCGTCGACCAATCGGAGGCCTCCCCTTGACCGGGGGGTGCTCAACCTTCGGTGTCCTCGATTACCTGCGTCCGATCCTGCGGGATATAACCTGCCGGCGGGAGGCATTGTCCGTCCGGAATAAATCCACCCTCGCGAAATGCGTCCGTCCGTCCTGTGCGCGAGAATATCGCGATGCTGCGATCTCACGGCGTTACGGTTGATGCCGTAACGGGAACGAGCAAACCGCTCTTTGTCGCGTAGAGAGCGCAAGGGGATTTTCTTTGGCAAATCTGGCAAATTCGAGGCCGAGACTTTCTTTTCTTTTTTCTTTTTTTTTTCCCCCCAAGAACAAGACAACGCCGCTGCGTTGTCTTTGTCTCGCGAGCGCGATATAGTTTTACGTAGCGATACGTAATACGGCGATAATGGGCAAATCGCCGGTCGCCATTACCGCGGTCGATCCGCGTCGATATCATCGGCCGCCGCGCTGCGTTGCGACGCACATTTTTATTCTCTCTCTCTCTCCCTCTTGCTCGCTCGCTCGCGCGCGCGCGCGCACAACCGGAATCCGCAGCTGTACGAAAAGTGATTTTCGTGCTTGGTGGATGTTCATCGTCCACGTGGACGCCGCCGGTTGCGAAATCGTGGTGGACACGAGCGAGAAAAGCCGCGCTCTCGCGCAGCGGTTTGAGAAATCGACGCATACGAGAGCGAACCATTAAAGGAGAACGCGTTACCGCGGCCTATCCGTGGCGAATTGTCCCGCTCGCCGTGACAATGGCGCGTTACCCCCCTTGTCGGCGGGGCCATAAAAGTGAAATAGAAACTAGCGATATTATCGCCAGCGAGTTTTCGTAGCGCGCAAACAACGCCGTAGTCGCGATAGTAACGAACCGCGATTTATTAGCGATCGCCTCGCTCGTCGACGATACGAGATTACGGCGCGTTGGATCGTAGTCCAACGGTAGACCGACCGGTGTAGAGTCTGAAAAATATGCTCCACCGATTAGAAATGATTACATTGTCGAGAGATGGAGAGACGGAGAGATGACAGATGTGCGTGCGCCGAAGAAAGAAAGCACGGCACGACGTTTGCCGTTTAGGGGAAACGTCGGTGCCTTTGAAACGCCCGCGCGGGATCAGCGCTGATTTGCGCTGGAAATGTCGCGCACGTGCACCGTGCGCGAGGTGTGTATCCAGTTTAGCCGCCGCCGCCGCCGCCGCCGCCGTTGTGCGGCACGATTAATGACCGGCGGCGGAAAACACGGGAGAGAAAGGGTCCCGGGCCCGGCCCCGGCCCCGGCCCCGGGAAATGACATTTTCCTGCTCGGCGCTATGCAAATTGTGAGAATCGCGCGGAATCGCGCGCTGCGCCGCGCTCTTGTTGCCGGCCTCTCTCTCTCTCTCTCTCTCTCTCTCTCTCTCTCTCTCTCTCTCTCTCTCTCTCGCTATTTAGCGTCGAATGCGAATTCCGCAGAATGAACGGAATGAACAATGAACGAACAAACGAATGTGGCTCGTCGAGACGTTGAAAATGTCATTGGGAGAAAGTCGGATGCATCGCGCGCGCGCGCGCGAGCGCGATTAAAGGAGCGCGTCGCGCCGGCCGTTTCCCGTTTAATCGGCGCAATTGGCATCTCCCGATGCGATTTGCACCGTGAAATCGCTCGGTTTGCCGACTATCCAACGATCAAAACGTTTCGCGCATCGTCGGCCATAGCCGGGCCGCGGATTAATGACAAGCTTTGATGCGTAGCGGCAATTATTAATTACGCGCATTACGCGACGCCGCCGGACCCGCCACGCAACGCACGCCATGCTCAATCGCGTTAACTGTTAGCCTGTTGATGCACCAGGAAATGAACTTGCCCAAGGTGCTCACGTGGTATCAGTCCGCTCTAATCGACTATTCAACGACTATCTGTCTACCGGATACGAGACGTTGAATATTCGGAAACGCCGCTGCGCGGATCATACGATGCGCGAGATAAAAGCGCGAGATAAAAACGCGCGAGACGCGATTGCTTCGTTACGTCGCGTTACGTATCGCATCTAAATCATTTTCACCGCTGGCAAACTCTCGCGCCATCGTCGTCCTCGTCCTCGTCGTCGTCGTCCTCGTCGTCGTCGTCGTCGTCGTCGTCGTCGTCGTCGTCGTCGTCGTCGTCGCTCCGTCGTTGACGAATTAATTCGCGCGCATTCCGCGCATTGTCCCGTCCTTTCGGCGTCCTTCGGCAAAGAGAGCCATTCACGCGACACCGGCGATGCCGGCCCGGGGATTATTCAGCGGATCGCGCCACTTGATCTCTCCTTAATCAGGGCCTCCAATTATTTTATTCGCACGGCTTACTGGCACGGGAGCGGGAGCCGGCCCGCGAATACTCGGGGGGTGTGGAATCGGCCGATGAATTATTTATCGCACGTTAGACGCTAGGGATGGGTCAAGGGTGCTTTGCCGAGTCTCTAGCTCGGTTCCAAGCCAAAAGCCATTAGCCCTCGAGATGATCGTGGTAATTTCTCTCCTCGGCTCGCGTCTCGGCTCTCTTTCCGATTCCGACGAGTTTTCTTTTCCGCCCCCGAATAAGAAATTCTCCATTCGTCAGCGACGATTGTCGAGCTGCGCGCCTCGCGCTCTCTCGGCGACGACGGGACGACTTTGGTTTTTACGCTGCTCGCTCGATTCCGATCGGCTTCGCCGGCACTCGCCATCGTTCGCCGAGACAAACGAGCAAAGCAAAGCGAAGCAAAAGGGGCAAAAGGTTTCCTTTTAACCCCTGGGCCCCTGGGTTACATCTTGAAACATCCTTCTCCGTCCGATGCGTTTCCAGGTCGGAATCGACAAGAATCCTTTCCCCGCTCGAATCCCATTAGGATCCCGGTTTGGTGTTCGCGCGGCCATCCCTCGGGGATTCGTAAGCGGGAGGACGAATCGACTAGGAACGAGGAGGATCGTTCGGGGCTGGCCCGTGGGGGTTGGCACTGACTACTTGACTGACAAGCAATTATACGAGCGAGTTGGTCAGGCGAACGTCGTTTATATCGGACGAAAACCTCCGGATCTCCTCCGGATTAATCTCGGCCAGGGTGAGGGGCCAGGGGGAGCGTCTTAGGACGGATTACGCGCCGGCTGGGAGAAGGACCGTCACGGCTGCCGCACGCTTGAAGATTTCTGCCAACGTGGGCAGAACGATAGCCGCCGATACTCCTTACGACCATCTTACGATCCGCGAGCGAGCGAGCGACGATAAACGCGCGCATGCGCGGATCTCGCTCGGCTTAACGCACCGCGTATCGCGAGAAGGATGCTAGGGCTCGGGGGAATCGCGTTATCGTTGACGCTTTAACGCTGCGGAATAGTCTCAAACGTGATTGTGCGGCTGTAATTAGCGGTGCGCCATGTCGGACGCTATCGCTTCTAAGAAGCGCGCGCGCGCTATCATTTTTGTCAGCTCGCCTGTGCGATGCTTTGTCCGTCTCCGTTCATCTTGCTCGCGGTGGATCCAGAAGAATGTATCTCTCATGGCGAGAGATCGAGATGAGAATGACGTGCGGCGCAAAGGGAAGAGAGAAAGAGAGAGAGAGAGAGAGAGAGAGAAGGTGGGGGAGAGAGAAGGACAAACGAGATAACCCCGGGGTGTAGCGCGATAAAAGCTGCCTGCCGTTTATTTTAATGAAAGCGGCCGATAGTCACGGGTCAACGAAGGAGCGCCATGTTGTCTGGTCGCTTATCGCACTTTTCGTTGATTGACGCGCGACAGGAAGAGGCCGGCACGCTGGCGTGATATCGAATCCGTACTCTTGTCACGCTTCGGGCTCGGCGCTTTTTTGCGCTTCTCCCTATACTTTTCCCTGCACCCCCACCACCCCTTATTTTTCATCGCGTCGCGCTCGTTACGGAAGGAAAGTTTCGGGCGATATTAAAACCTCGCCCGGCAAATTGGATCGTCGTGACGGATCGAACGGCTCGGATCGTTGCAAATAATCAGTTATTTTCGCAAGAGATCGCCTCCAGCCTCGTGGCTTAAAAATCCATTTCGTTAGCGGGACGAAAATGCCGAAACGCCTCGGCTCGGCTCGGCTCGGCTCGGCTCGGCTCGYCGCGCYGCAGCGGATAGCGAGATTATTGTACGATCGTTACTCGCATCGGGCGATCGGGGGAAAATAAAGCAAGGTATCGCGAAAATAGAACAGACACGGGCCGGGCCAAAGTGTCCAATAAACGAGGCGGTCACTCGTTTCGGGAAATCGCTCGTAATTCTCGTATCGGCGCAAACATCATTTTTGCAGCCCGGGGCTGCGGAGCGCGAGCGGTTCTCAACTCTCGCGCGCAAAAGTGCGCGCACGCCCGCGCGCGCGATAATAACCGTCCGCGCGAATAACAATTTTCCACCGCAGTTTCTACCCTCGAGCGCGCCCGTACGGCGGCTCTGAAAAATGGTACAAAAATGCCCGGAAAAAGAGCCGATATCAAAAATCCTATCGCCCGCGGGCAAGCGGATCCCAAACCGCGTCACCGTGCTACCGGTAGTAAAAAAAACGTCGGGACCATCGCGCAGCGAGTGTTTGAAATGATCTTGCGATTTATGTCGCGTCGTTATTAGCCCGCGAGCGATTACGAGCCGTCCTCGCGGATGGATGATTTCGCCTTTCGCCTTTCGCCTTTCGCCGATGCTCTCGTCGCGCGCCGCCCGCGCCATTAAAATCACTCTCCTCGATCTGACCGTGATTATTGTTATTATTATCATCCCCGGCGGCGTAGCGTGGCACAAAGTGTAGCTTCCCCATAGCGCGATGATCGTCATCGTGTCCTTATCGTCCCTCGCATCGCATTACCGCGATCTCCTTTGCATCGCTCGTTCGTTCGCGCGATCCGCGCCAAGGATCGCTTGGACTTTTGGCGAAAGCAATTGGCGAGCCGCACGTAACGAGAGAGAGAGAGAGAGAGAGAGAGAAAACTTTGTCGCCTTTATGGATCATTGCGTTTGGAGGAAAAGAAGCGTTGAATCGATCGCGATGCTTGGATAGGATGAATGGACAGCTCGCTGAGCGCATCACTCTGATTGAGGAGGAGGGGGAGGGGGAGGGGGTGGGGTGGGGTGGGGTGGGGTGGGGTCGACTCTTCGCCGACTCGTGGGCGCGAGATTTCGGATCGACGGAGCAAGGAAGAAGGAAAGAAGGAATCCGTCCGGAATTATCGATGCATCGTTTCCGCGAGCCGAGTCGGCGACCCCGCATGCGATTTACATGTTTCGGCGTGCGTTTGACCGATAATAATGTTTCAGCCGGTTTTCAACGAATGGCTCCATTACCGAGGGCCAGGCCCAGGCATCGTTGGAGTTGACTTTCCGTTATTATGCGCTTTGAAAAATCAACCGCCCACGCGCGCGATAGCGCCGCGTATCGTCGCGCGCGCACACGCCGAGCCGTTCCTTTGTATCGACGCGCGCGCGCACGCACACGCACACGCGAGTCGACGATAAACGCGGGGGACGAGCGTAACTTTTCACAGAGGCGGCAAAGTCCGTGCGAGCCATTGATCATCGGTCTGCCGGCTACGCATCGCGCGACGGTCGCTCGTCGGTCGCTGAATTTTGCCTATTTTTCGGTGGTCTGATGTTTGTTAAAACGGATATTTTATTGTCGCTCGTCCACTCTGTTCTTCCGCTCGGCCGCAGGAGCCGGTTCGCGCGCGCGCGCGCGCGCGTTTTCGTCAAACGATAAATCAATACCGCGCGAATCCCGACGAGCGAGGCCCCGCTTCGATCCCGCTTCGATCCCGCTTCGATCCCGCTTCGATCCCGCTTCGATCCCGCTTCGATCCCGCCAGAGTCGTTTGAGAACGCGAGCCTTCGGTCTGCTTTTCCTCCTAATAACCTCGGCAAATAACTCGGCGCGGCATATCCTCGCGAAACGGCCGGCAAAACTTTGTCGGCTTTGCTTAAATATTTAAGTAACAGGGCATTTCACTCCCGGGAGTATGCCATCGCGAGGGGAGCGGGAGGAGTCCTCCCTTATCTCCTCATCCGTGAGATATCTCGCGGACGGCGAGGACGGCGGCCCCAGCGGACTCCAATCGCGGTTTTATTGCCCCCGCCCCCCTCCTCCACCCCCTTCTTGGGAAGATGCTTTAAGTACGTTTCTGTGTCCCACGGAAATTCACCTTGCGAGACGGAAAGACGCTTTCCGAAGACCTCGCTCTCCTCTTCCTCCCTTGGTCCTTGCACCGTCTTCCCGATCGGTTCTTTCGTTTCGCCTAACCGCGCGCTCCGCCGCCGAATCTTTTCCTCCTTTCCTCATTTCCGTCGGAGAATTCCGCCAGAATCAGAGACGTTGGACGTTGCGAGAATTTTAGCAACGGCAACCGGATCGGGCGAGCTTGAAATGGAAATTTTCGAGACACTCGAAGCAGCTGCCGCTAATTCAGAGCTGCTCGTCGATAGACGACAGCATCGAGTGACAAACGGCACGCGCGCACGCCACGCATCTATCGTCATCGATCATTGAGAAAGCCGCTGCTATCGCGCGGTGGCGAGAAAACTCGCGCCACCACTCGTCCATCTCACTTTCGTCCCACCGTGGCGTAATTCGCGAATTTGGAAACGAGCCGTTAGGCGTTAGAGCTCTTCGATTAAAAGCGCGTAATAGCGAGAGAGGCCGCGACGAGGCACTCGAGCGCGCCGAAACAGTTGTTGCTTGGCACGATGTGCCAAGTGTCGTTGATGTTTCAAAAATGATACTCCACTCGATGCGATGGTGTATAATTGAAAAATCACTGAAGCGCCCTCGACACCGTTGGCCGCGCCGCGCTCGTCGAAAAACGCACCCTCGCACGCGCCTGCACTCGTGGCTCGAGTACACTCGTTGGTCGATATCCCCCGATTGTTTTTCTCCTCGAACGGTCCGCAGCCCTGGCGTGTGATTTTTCTTCCCACCCCCAGCCTACCGCGTCCAGTTTCCGCGTGCTCGCGACCGCGTCGAAATAGATCCAAAGTCGAATCGCGGACTCGAGACTCGAGTCCGACTTTGCGAGCTTCGATCGGCGATTCTTGGAATCCCCGAAACGCTGATCGACGATCGAGCCGCGGCGTGAAGAAAAAGCGAGCGAGAGCGAGAGAGAGAGAGAGAGAGAGAGGGAGAGAGAGAGAGAGAGAGAGAGAAAATAATAAGGAAAGAATACGAGGAAATAATAAGGATGGATAAATAAAGTAAAACGGATCTACAAAGATCGCGCGCTCCGCGCAATTAATTATCCACTCTATATGCTAATCGCGCGTTCGTCCATTCCGCAGAGGCGTGCCATTGTCTCCTGAAAAATTAGAAAGCCCATTTACGGCCTCCTATGCGGTCTCATTAATTTGCGAAAAAATTCGCAGCCTCCCCTATGTTGTAAACGCTCGCGAGCCCGCGATCCATAACACACCGGCGATGACGTACTACGCCCGTGTGCGCCGTGTCGAAAAGAAATTATTTACGGACGTGCGTCTTGTTTATGCAAATAGCGATGCCGGCGTGGCCCTCGTGGTCAAACACGGATATTGCACGGACGTTTCGCGGCTCTTCCAGGATGAACGGAATTAAAACTGTACGGCGTTGCCGACTCGCGATCCGATCGATCGGCGTTTTCTCCCTCGAGCGATTGTCGCGAACGATACACCTCTCGTTGAATCGATTTTATTCGATTCGATCGACTTACGTTCGCGTCTCTCTCTCTCTCTCTCTCTCTCTCTCTCTCTCTCTCTCTCTCTCTTGAGCGATTCGCCGTGTATCCATAAATGACACGTCGCGCGACTCGTCACTCGCGACATTATCAACGTCAGCGTAATCCGGATCGACGTCAGTCCATCATCTTCCATCGACGATGATAAATAATGCGAAAAAAGCGGTCGAAAAGCGCCGAGTCAGGCGCTAGAAGCGATAATAATATCGTGTTCCGGATTGATCGGTTCGCGCACTTAACATTTGCGCAATTGCCGCAGGTGCGGCTACAATTTCACACGTCATTATTATTTGTTATCATTTAATTAATCGCTCGGGCGAGCATTTATTTATTTACGGAGCGCGGAGCGCGCGTCGCATCGATCTCTCGCGTCGTGTTTCACCAGCGTTTCACCGAGAGCGAGAGTAAGAGAGAAACGCGCGAGAGGGTCGCGAATTAGCACGGCCGCGTCGCGACCGCATTAATTATTAGTACACGCTGAAACAAAATTAGGCGCTGTCATAGACGCGTAATTTAATCGCGCGCGGGAAACGGTGCAATAAAGTCGGCCAAAGCGCCGCCGATCGATGATCCCCCCTCCCCCTTCCCGCGCGGGGAATCGCGGAGTAGTAAAAATTCGCCGACCGCACAGAGCTTGTCGGACGCGATTTTCGGATGCGAAGCTGATCGCGGGGCGATTATTACAACGTTATAGGCTCGATTCTTCTCGTCGCTACTCTCTCTCTCTCTCTCTCTCTCTCTCTCTCTCTCTCTCTCTCTCTCTCTCTCTCTCTCGGCGCGTTTGATCGGATTCTTTCTCGACTTGGTCGACGATTAGAAAACAACATCTACGGAGATAACGGATAAAAGCTACCGAGACGGGCTACGGCAGCATTAAGCGATTTCCCGTTAGCCTCCGGTACAACGACTTGCTCCTCTCCTCTCATCGGAGAGCGTGAATTCGATTTGAATTCTGGATTCCGATCCGGTACCGCGGCGCTGCCGATCGAACGCGCCGCATTCCGCAAGAGCGAGGCCGAATATCGATGCGCGCAACGCACACGCGCAATGCGGATCTGTATCGAGGCGATACAGAGCGTGCAGCGTGCGCGAGCGATTTATTGCGTTTTTGCGGCCGACTCGGCGCGCAATATCTCCTGTCGCGGTAATTGAATATCTGAAAATGTCAGGGAACGTATAAGTCGGAGCAGCGCGCGTCGAGGGCTCGTTACGTTCGCCCAACATTCTCACTGATCGATCGATCGATCGATCGATCGGTCGTTACATGTTTCTCTTTCCTTTGTCTCATAACGCGTTATTATCTCGACGAGATTGTCGCGCGTGATTCGCGTGAGTCGTCGCGTGGCGCCGTCGCGTTACTTCCGCGACTCGCGGGAAGAAACTTTAATCGCGATCCCTGAACGGTCGATGCGCGACGTATGCGTGTCTCTGTCTCTCTCTCTCTCTCTCTCTCTCTCTCTCTCTCGCGCGCGCGCGCGCGCGCGGATTCGAGAGCGTTCGGCGCACAAATCATCCTTCGATCGTCGGTCGGATGCACCTTCTCGATGGAAGCAGAAATTGCCGACGATAAATAATAAACCGAGCCGTGTAATTTGAGCTAACGGGTTCTCCCTCCCCGTCTCCCGCTCCTTTCCTCTCCTCTCGCTCTCCTTCCTGTCTTTCCCTCCCTCGCCCTCGTTCGCCGTGTACAACACACGTGGACAACATGTTGTTCGCGGCGCTTCGCGAGGAGACGCGTGCTCGGCACGCACAGGTGGCACAGGAGCGAAGATTACACGCTCTCGCGCGAACCGCGAAGCGGATATTTCCGTCCCGCGCAAAAAGCTCCTCGCGAAATCGGCGTGAAGCGAGATAAGCGTCGGTCATGCCGGCGCTTTGGC
Source organism: Eciton burchellii (assembly GCA_020341155.1). NCBI lineage: Eukaryota > Metazoa > Arthropoda > Insecta > Hymenoptera > Formicidae > Eciton > Eciton burchellii. The sequence continues at coordinate 247,727 of JAHMML010000023.1, forward strand.
GGGACCGCTGGAGAAACGAGGTAGCGATGCGAGTTACCTTTATCCAGAGCGGAGTTAGGAGCCGCGCGCACTCCGATCGCTCTGCCATCGATTCCGGGATCGCCGGATCTTGGCGCGATCTTGGCGGGGAAAGTTTATCCGCTCCTTTACAGACGTAATAATAAAATTATCCGGAATTGATCGTGGGATAGAAAATATCCTACGCGCAGGCGCTAATACAGCAGCGCGGTTGCTAATTACCGCGCCGTGATCTATATTCCGGCCAACGATGCGGATGCTGGCGCGCTGCGACTCGGCGGCCGCAATAATGACTCGCTGCAACTGTAAACTGTCGTGATTTTTCATTTTCCGAGATTTGATGCTCCTCCGTGCGTCGCCCGATCGCGGCCGGCGACTTCCATCCGCGAAGATTGCAGGACGGTAATGCTTCTCGTGGCCCGCGTATCGATTAGCGGCCGCGTTTCCGCGAGCTTAATCATCCGCTGGCATGCGAACGCGTGCATCGCGCGCGGTCCAAGCAGTCCGCTGCGAAAGAGGAGGCGAGAGGAGTAGCGAGCCGTAAGATATTTATCTCGCGCTCGCACGCGCCTCGTAAATTCGCGCGTCGCTGAACTTTTACACTTGGCCTTTAATACGCTTTACGCCGCTCCGCGGACGGCCTTACCTTATCTCGCTCTTATCTCGGCTCGGATTGGAACCGGTATAACTTTAACGAGTTTGATTTCCAGCGTTATATATACGCCAAGTAGCGTGTTTCGCGATAATTGCATCGGGTTGCCGTCTGACGATTATACTCGCGACTCCCGCGGCTTTGATTATCGGCGAGATCCGATAATCGACAAAGCCGCGCGCGCGCTACTCGCCGCGATTGTCAGAGCCGATGCTCGCTCGCGCCATGCGCGGCGCGGACTTTATCCTCGCCAGAGACGACGACGACGACGACGACGACGACGACGACGAGCGAAATAGCCATTAATTACCGAGAGTCGATCGGCCAGTCGATCTTCTAATTAGCTCGAGGTTCCGGTTTTGCTTTCGTCGTTTCCCATCGCCGACTCGGCGCTTTCTCCTCTCGCCCTTTGCCTCGACATTTCCTCCGAATTGTTAATTTATGAACGAACCGGACGTTGACGAACGACCAACGAAAAAATACGAATCGGCGAACCAACGCTTTAATCCCCGCGCGTTCCCCGCGCTCTCCTCCTCGTCGCCGCGCCGTTCCTGGTTTTCGAGATCGCCAAACGTTCCTTTTGCCACTTTTTGCGATCGCATGTTCCGCGAGATGTCCGCGCTAGACGAGACTGGAGGAAGAATTGGCATTTTCCACGCGGCCGACCTCTACGTCCGCCTCGCCGTGAAAAATTATTTATTACGCACTTGGGTTGGGTTGGAGAGCCCGATGAACCGATGCTGAGAAAAATGACGAGGCAACCTCGTCGTCCGAGCAACAATGAAACGATGAGGCGAGTAAGGCAATTTTCGACACCGCGCACAATGCCCCGGGGAGTGCGCTCGTCATATCGGCTTTGTGTCCCGCTCCCCTCTCGAAGGAGAAGCTTTTCCGGGGCGCGTTCTCTTCTCTCGCCCTCCCTCGCCGTTCCGTTTCAATCTAGATCTGCTGCGGCGCGTATAATTCCATCGACCGATCGACGATAATTGAAACGCTTTAATTCTCGATGCATCCTTCTCGCGCTTCTCCCTTATTCCGCGGCACGCGAGCCCCTTCCGTGTTTCGAGGGGCGATACCGATTTTCGCCGGCGAGGCGAATACGGCCGATGAGAGTCTCTCGGCGCATGAGATTGCGCGCCGAGGGCGAAGCTTTAATAATTCTTTCCTTCGAAGGAAACTCGAGGAGAGAGGGGAGAGAGATCGGTCGCGTAATCGCTGCTCGACGAGCAGATTTCAAGCGAGCGTGAATCGTGTAACGAAAATACGCGTAACAGAAATGATACTCGGATGACAGTTTCCATCCCGATGGAAAGATCGGAAAGACGCGGCAATGGAGAGGAGTACGCGATCGGTCCGAGAGAAAACGCGCGGCGAGCGGGTTGGGAAACGGGGGAAACGGTAACGACGCGCACTCCAATCCTGAGGGTGCCGCCCGGCCCCTCGACAGGGATGGCCAGGGATGGTTCTCGGGGGCGAGCCACCCCTGCCCGGATCCACGTACAGTATACAGTGTACCGACGCGCGTAACGTCCCACTGTCGGCGGCCCCTCGTCCAACGCACCGACACGAACGCGCACGCACGCTCGTGAAACACGCGCTCGCTCCGGCGAGCGGGAGGGGAGGCAGAGCCTGCCCTATGATTTGTAGCCCTATGAGCCGTTGCTATAATGCCTCCCCCGGCCTCTCTCTCTCTCCCCCCCGCTTCCGCTCCGTAACGCTTCCCTCACTCTCACTCTCGACTCTGAGCCGTTCACGGACACGCCAGGAGAGCGGAATACACGCGCGATTCCGCTCCCTCGCGCGGAACGTAGCAAACGGCGGTTTGCCGTTTCGAGAATCGGCGGCTACCAAGCCAGACTCGCTTTCCAGTCGGAATGTACGCTCGGATCTCGCACTCGCGTCTCGAAATTAGTAATGATCGATCTCGATTAATCATCGACCGATCAACGCGCTTCTACAGGAGCGAGTGGAAGCTTGTTGTATCGCTTGTCGCTATCCTTTAGCGATTTATCGATGAAGCTGCAACGCGGCTGTTGCGCGCGGGAATATCGACTCGCGGCTAATCGCGAAACGCGCAGTTATTTTTCATTGCACACGCTCAGTGCACGCGCTCGTTTGTTCAGTTTCGAGTTCAGTTTGGTCTTGCGATCGCGCCATGTTTGAGCTCTCGATCGAATCTCAATCGAATCGAGCATTCGCGGGGATTATTCCATTCGCCGGCAAGCTCGCGCGATTGATAGGCGAAACGGAGATTCGTCGCGAAAAAAAAATTCTGCCAGATAGAATCCAGCCAGGAACCTTGACGAGAAGACGTCGACCGTCTCGCCGACTGTCGCGCCCGCATCAAGATTCGATAAACTCTCAGTGAAGCGAATCGAATCGCGAATCAACGCGCGCGCGATTATCGTCGGACCGCGAGAGCGGAAAAACGCAAGAGAGCAGGCGATCGGCGATCGGCGTTCGCGTCGTAACGCCAGCTAGCCAACTCGGACAGTTTGATCCGCACGACAAACGCGCGGCGGCGAGCTTCCCGTTTATTGGTACACCCGACATACGGAGCCGTAAAACTCCCAAAGATCAACAAGGAGACGAATTTATGGCAGTTTCGTAGCGCGACTGCCGCCAAGAGGAGAGAACGAGACGGGAGGGTGGAGGGTGAGGATGGGCGAGGGTGGGCGGAGAACGTTCGTGGGAGAACTTTGGCCGTATCGAAGAAGGCCAAAGTCGCTAGCTATCGGGTGTCCCGAACTTAATCGCGCTGACGAAAGCGGATAGAGAGTGAGATCATCGAGTTAAATTAGGAGCCGGGGTTGGACGGTCCAACTTGCTTCACGGAAACTTGCAGATACGTGCAAGTGGATTCGGAAAAGCTCGTTTCAAGGGTGTTTTCTCAGTGGTGGCGACCGAGCGAGGGTAGAGAGACCATTTCAAACCATATCCGCGCGCGCGAATGCGAATCCTTTCTTCCGATGCGTCCAAGAGATGCTATCCGGCCCGGAGACACCCTGTAGCGTGAGCGAGAGGAGACAGAGGAGGGGACGAGGGCGAGTTAAATCGCGAAATGAAGATAGCTTTACCGTTGTTAAGCGAACAACGGAACGAGAGAAGCTGACGGTACGGTTGCTGCTGGTAAAAAGGAGATGAATGATACGTCGGTACGCTTACGGGACAAAGATGCTCATGCAATTCGATGGCGCGCGCGCGCGCGCGCTCATCCCCAGTGTCTCTCAGCTTGCGGCAACCTCTTCCTCTCATCGAATATCCGAGATTTGAGCCAGCAAGGCTGGCTTGGCGATTTTCTTTTGCTCTTTTCTGCTCCCTCTCATCGGAAACGATCTCGCAGAGGTCACAGAGTCGTGACCGTTTCGCGACTCTTCCTCTCTCGAGTCTTCCACCGAGATATGATCGGAGATGAAAGCAGCCGTTTTATTGTAATACTTAATGCTCGATACCTCGAGGTATCTCGAGTTCGCAAAGTGCTCGGGAACTATTGCTATTGAGCGTCGCTGGATAACTCGCGCGGGCTTCTGGATTTAAAGGGATCCTCCTGTTACTCGCGCGCTCGACGACGAGCTAGCTACTTTACCATCCGACCAACCGAGCGAGCCGAGTTATTAAATTTTTAATGTGTCCAAGTTGCTACAGTCTCCCTGCTCACCCTGTTCCCCCCTCCCCCTCCCCCCTCCCCATTCCCATCCCCTCTCGCTTCGCCGTCCTCGCCGGCGATTCAACCCCACCGGCCGAGCGAGAACGAGTATCGAAGGGGGGGGGAGGAGGGGTCGGCCGAGGGGGACGGAACGGAAGGAGAAATGAGCGAGGGTGAGCGAGAAAGGGGGCGAGGGATCTGTGTGTGCGCGCGTGCGTGTGTTGTCTGTCGCGATAAATTTATGAATTGTTTCGAATTACACGGAAACTCGCGGCCGATCGAGTTAACGCACGCCGCGTCGGTTTTGTTTCCGTTTCTCGGCGAATTCGTCGAGCGAGTGCTCGATGCTGAGGCGAATCAACGGTTTCAACGGTTCTTCAACGATCGAGGCTCGGACGTGAGCGTGACGACAAGTGGAAACGCGTCTCGCGGGATAGGTTTGCGATTAACGCGTCAGGCGCTTAAATTAGTCTTTTAAAAACAATGGGGATGCGTTACTCCCGTGTCAGACTTGCTCGCGTAACTGGATAGACACTAGATATCCACCTGATGACTGTGCGTTCGCATTAAACACTTGACGTCGGTGTCGAGTGGCGGCTGTCAAGGATTGTTTGCGTGTCATCTACGTGGAAGCCGCGATCACCTCGCCACGATCGCCTCGATATGATAAATCGATAGGAACGCGCGTGTCCCGTCTTGGATAACGGAGCTTTCGCGTTCGCGTCTTGACGGAGATGCCGATCGTCTGCCGATCATGTTGGATCACTCGACGTTGGACCGTTGAAGGATCTGACTGTGGCTTCTTGCCGCGAATTGACGCGAGCCTTCGCGCCTTCTCTCCTCCATCCATCCATCCATCCATCCTTCTCGATAATCTCGATGCTGGATAACGCTGGATTGCGTTTGGAAACCGGATCTCGCTGGATCTCCGTACGGAGATTCCGTATTTATCTCGTCCGAGGCTGACTCTTCGCTGGCTCATCGCGAAAAGGCGCGCGCGATAGAAGCGCGCGCCGGCCGCTTCAACGCCAACGTGCCCCGGTGACGTCAGCCCGTCAGCAAAAGAGTCGTATATCTGCAGGCAAAACTTCGCGGGAGAGAGACGATCGTATAAATTCGCAGAAGTTGCGCCGGGATTCGACGTTAGTCTATCTATTCCGTGCCGCGGAAGCTTCGTGCGTTTTCGTTTCTTCTCCGTTGGCGCGGAGCGCGCGAGCAGAGAGAGAGAGAGAGAGAGAGAGAGAGAGAGAGAGAGAGAGAGAGAGAGAGAGAGAGAGAGAGAGAGAGAGAGAGAGAAGAGGCAGAACGGCGTTACCATCGTTAAATAACAATTACAGCGACAACGGGAAGGGAAAGCAGCCGCCGAAATGTCCGTGTAACGTCAACCGGCGGTAATTTAACTGCCGCCTCCATAAACAATCGTAGCCGGGGCCATAATTATTATTGCGCGCGGGTAGCGGCGGGGCCGCGACGACCGGCTAGAGCACATTGTACGCGCGCAGCGCGCAGCGACAGTTAAATCGTTGTCGTTAAATGTCCGGCTTTACGAGTGTCGGGTTGAATCGACGTTCTGTTCGTTATCGCCGCAAACTGCCCTCCGCGCTGACTCCATTCTCTTCCCTCCCTTTTTTTTTTTCTCTCTCCCCGTTATCAGAGCAGTCGTCAGTCGCACGGCGATTTCGCGTCACTCGGCCTCGGCCTGAGAGAGACTTCCGGTTTCGAGACGCCGCCAAAGTCGCCGCGGCTCGGCTCGATCGCTCGAAATCCGCATTCGAGTGCGAGTTTGAGTTCGGGGGGATGAAGAGACGACGCGATTGTCGTCCGCGATCCGCTGCTGCGCAAGCCGCGCGTCGACGATTCGCCAATGCAGGATCCACGCGACATCCACGTGGCGACGTTGCTGACGGAAACGAGCAACCTCTGTCCTCTGTCGTTTTCCATTTATATACACCTCCATAAAGCGACTTTGAGCGCTAGCCGTTTCGGGACACGGCCTGCAAGAAGCGCCTTCTTCCAAGTTCGGAACCTCGAGTTCGATCCTCTCGGCAAGAGTCGTTTGCCGTGTGCCTAATGAATCTTTCAAAGTACGAAAGATGCTCGCGCTCTTTTTCCTCGCGGATAACCATAAGAGGCAGGCAGAGGCAGAGGCCGGCCATCGGCGAACCGAAGAATGGCCTGCCGTTCTATTTCGGGCAAAAACTGAACGGAACGCTGAGCGCGCACTTTTTCTAGAGTAGAACGGGCGCCAAGAATGGGCGCGTAGAGTGATAAGAGAGCTCGTGATTTCAATCGCTCATTGATTTTAATTCTTCATCTCTCTTTGTTTCCAGGTAAGTCCAACACGTCTCGTCGGCGATTAAGAGCGGAGCGAGAATCGGTAACCAGATTCACGTGAGTTTCCCAACGCGAGCGCGAGCACGTGGGTAGTCGCGCGATCGTACGCCGCCACCATGCTTAATTCATTCAACTTTCTAACATCGCGCCTACCCGACGAGACCCTCGTTGTTTTCGCGCGGATGCGGGCGCGAAGATATCTGCCATGCCGCTTCTTTCTGCAGCTGCGTTAGTTACGTGCAGCCGTGACGTTTACGCGATCGTCGATCGTCGGTAATCTCGCCTTGTAATTGCAAGGCTCGTGTCGTCATCCTCAAAGTCATCGAGTCTTGGACAAACGTGTCGATGCGGATAAACAGCCGCATCGCGCGGATAATCACGCGATGGCGCGACTTAACGAGATCGACATTTGGCGACACTTGGCGACCGAAAGTTTGTCCGAGAAGGTAAAGCCGCGACTCTACGACTGTTCGCTTCTCTAAAAATCGGATTCTAAAGCGGAGTAAAGCGCTGCCGCGACGGCTGCAGCTTTCCATCGCTTCCTCCAGATCCGTCAGGACCAATCGACCGATTGGTGGCTAATGATGCATCGGGATGCGAGACAACATCGACTCGAGATAACATCCCTTATCCGGTTGAAAATACCGATAAATACCGCTCGTTTCGAGCGTACAATGCGTATAGTGTCTTTCGTCTCATTGAACAAATTAATGATCGTCAAAAGTTAATAATTAATAGTCACGCGTAACGTATGGCAAGGGGCGCGTTTGCGCTCTGTTGTTGCCGTCGAAAATGCGGCCAACTGTTCACGCGGGGTACGTCAAACGCAATGTTTAACGCGCGTGAAATCTGTGGTAAATAACGTGTTTGTTTTATGCAACTGCTATACGGTGAATTATTTGCGTTACATCAAGATTCGCGTGATAGTAGATAGCTGGAGGTCTTGATTTTAATTACGCACTTGTGCAAAATCCAGAAATAATTAACGGGATAGCGGATAAATAAAATCTGATTGCCAAATGTACCGTGATGATCGATCGTTACGAATTAATGGGGGTTGACGAACGATGTATCCTCTGACGAGGATGATTGGTCATTTGGTCATTTCGTCGATCTATTCGATCTATTCGATCGGCACGCGAATCGGCTGCCAGAAGAACGGCCAAAAGTCCGCAGCTCGTTTCTCGCTGATTAAGCGATTAATCCTTTGGCTTGACGGATAGATCGATCATACTCAAGCTCGCAAAAAATGTATGCCACGCGCAACGAGCATTTCAGAAGCGAGATCTCTCCCGACCTTGCGATCTATCGGCATTCTCATTTGGCTCTGTCAGTCCTTCTTTCCTCTCACGTTGCATTCGTATCTCTTTACCTTCGTATCCCTTTGCTTCTTTCTCCCACTTTCCCTCTCTCTTCGTTCGTCTCGCTGGCATCGTGCTTTCATAGCATCGTCGACAGGCGACAGGCCGTCTGGCTCGTTCTCCGCGTCTCCTCTCGTCCTTTCTCTTTTCTATTCTCGGTATTATGATATTAGAAACAAAAATCGCAGACAGCTCGCAAACGTGCGCAGCGCTGCGGTGCATTCCATCCGGCAAGGAACGTCCGCTGCCGCGCGAATGCGTAGTACGGCTCTTACTGGCCGTCGTCTCGTCCTGCTCGCTTGTTCGATCCCAGCTATCAATTTCCTCCTCTTTTCTTTATCCTCTCTCGTTTCCCCTCTTTCCCCTCCGCTCCTCTCTCTCTCTCTCTCTCTCTCTCTCTCTCTCTCTCTCTCTCTCTCTCTCTCTCTCTCTCTCGGGCACGTTGCATTACCTCGTGTCGGCGGCAGGCAGTCTGGTCAGTTTACTCTTCAGTGGCTAGTCCCTCCCCCCCCCTCTCTCTCTCTCTCTCTGTCTCTCTCTCTTCGTCTCTAGTCGGCCGTTCTTCTCTCACCTTCACTGTCGCTGCTCTACCCACGGATACGTTCCTTGGGCGCGTGCGTGTGCGATACCTGTCCTGCGTGCGTGCGTGTGCGACACGCTCCTCGCCCCGGCCGTCCGCCAGCCAGCCTCGCGTTCGCCAGCCAGTCCTTTAAAACCAGTACAGTACCCGTAGAAAAGGCTCGCGCGTATCTCCGAGCGTGAACACGCCCTTTCGCCGTTTCGTCATTTTTTTCACGCGAGCGCCGAGCGCCCGGCCGCAATTAATCGTAAAATTCCTATCGCGGCACGCCTTCGATCGAAACGAGCAGAAAAACGAGATCGTTCTCCCCTGACAATCGCCGATTCGTCGTGTATTGATGATATATATATATATATATATATATATATATATATATATATATATTAGACAAATATATTAGAAAATATATTAGAAGACGCCACGATCGCGAGCTTCTTACGTAACGTTCCTGCCGGTCGAAGTTTGCGTCGCGCGTTCCATCACTCCGTCTCCTTTACGAGGAGAGAGAGAGAGAGAGAGAGAGAGAGAGAGAGAGAGAGAGAGAGAGAGGGGGGGGGGGACGGCTCGTTTCGCAACGAGATCTCTATGCTCGATCATGCCGCGCACGGTACAGTCCGGCTCATTAAAAGTGAACGTTCCCGTTCCGTCCATGCAGCTCGAGCCGCGAGCACGTCAACGATGACGACGGCGATGATGTACGTTACGCTACGCGTGTGCGTAACGCACGCTAGATCGAGATCGGATACGGGGAAGAAACCGAGCCGAACTGGTCACGCGTGAATGGGACCGCAATCGTGCGAGAACGACGAGTCGTTCGTTACGTTTAGACGATGGTCTTTGAACCGCCAGAGCGAGACAGATAGAGAGAGAGAGAGAGAGAGAGAGAGGGGGGGGGAGGAGCTTTTCTCTTTCCGCCATCTCCTCTCCCTCTCTCTTTCCCATCGGGCGAGTTTGCGATATAAATTCATACTCATGCTTCGAAAGTATCGAGATCTTATCCGATCTCGATAAATGTCGATCTCGTAGCGTTCTTGCGCTAATTTCGCGTAAATCATGGATCGACTATCACGTTCTCCGATCGAGCATCGATGACTCGACTTTGATTACGAGCCAAGCTAGAATGTAATGCGCGGAACGGAGTAACGTGATGTTGATCCGACGGAAAAAACTCGTTTAATTCGATATCATCGATTTTATCATCTTTTTTCTCTCTCTCAAAGAGTAATGCGGAAATGACTTTTGACTTTCCGGTCTGTGAATGAATAAATTAATAAATATACCCGCTTTATTTATATGCATAAATATACTTTTGCGTAACGTATGCCTCGATATACGTCGATCACAAAGTATCACAAAGTATTACGCGATTTGTATTACTTTGATGACTACGATGACTATTACGTCGCTTTTTGCGACGTATGCGGAAGCAGACCGCGGAAGCTCTTCTCGCTCAGCTCGCCGGACATCTCCAGGATGCCGGAGATTCGCGGAATGAACTTTCAGCTCGTGTCGTTACTCGATTCGAAAGAACGTGGCCGTCGTGGTCGTGATAGCCGAAATATCTAGCCAAAGGCGTACAATCGGTGTAGAATTTTGCGGTGAACAGTTTGGTCGAACCGGCAAGGAGTTTGCTCGGCCGCTCGCCTCGATTTGCTACCGCACTTGAGCTCGCGATCCGATCTGGATCGACGCTGGACCACCTACTCGTTATCCGCGCGCGCGCGCGAGATCGCCGTGCACATTACACAGATAGGGGAAAAGGTAAGAATTGCGTGATTATGTCGCTGAAGCGTAAAATACGACGTTTAATTCCACTGCGCGCCGGCCGTGCGCCGTTTGAATCTCAACGACGCAAACGCAAAGTTGTATCACGCACGCACCTGTCGCGGCGTCTGTAGATTTTTCATCGAGGATCGACAGCTCGAGTTGCGCTCGAGCGTTTGAAATTTCCTCGTCGCTGCGTCCGCGATATCGCCGTTGAGAGCTTGAGAGAGGGAATGTCGCCGCGATTATCCATCGAGCCCTCGAGGCGTTACCGTGTGGGTCTCACCTTGACTCGAATCTCGCGGAGAAGGATTTCGACCGATCGTCGTCATCCCCGATCCGTCACCGTTCGCGGCCGGCTCGAGCTCTCGCGGACTCGCGTCGAGCCTCCGCAACGTTCACCAATGGCTTTCCCTACCTGTTGCACGCCCGGCCAGTTTTTCCTCGAGTTTACCTCCTCGTTTCCACTCTACGTCGCGGCGAGCGGGAAGCTCGCTTGAATCGTGCTACGAATTCGTTTCGATCGCATCCGACGCGTCTCGATCGATGATGTGGATTGTCTCGCGATCGTCTGGATCTTTACTCGAGAGTCGAGTCTTTCCTCTCTTTCGCGCGCGCGCGCGAGAGAGAGAGAGAGAGAACGAGGATCCATGCGTCAGAATCGCCGGCATTCCCGGCCGCGGAGAATCGATTCCGCGCGTCGCGGAAGTCGGAACAAAGGAATCGATTCACCCGGTAGCGGCCACCTAATCCTCACAAAGCGCCTCACGTCGCCACCAAGTCGAAGTTTACTTTTCGTGCTCAAACATAACTCGGGGGCTTTCGGAAGCGCGTTTGCGCGACGGCGAATGCACAGAGAATGGCCGGGAACGAGGAACCAGGGCGGGGACGGCGGCGTAGGGGGAGGGAGGGGGAAGCGGAGGCGGAGGGGGGGGACTAAACACACATAATCCATCGTTTTCCGCTGTAACTCGTAACTCCCGCTCGTATTTTCCGTCGTTCCTCTCTCGGTTTCTCCTTCCTCTTTCTCTCCCCGTTCGACCTCCCCTCTCGAAATCCCTCCGCGGATAAACTATTTCTGTATCCCCTCAACGGCGCGCGGCGAGGGACGGGGKGGGGGGAGGGAGGGAGGGGAAAGTGAGATGAGCGGCGCGCGGAGATGCAACTGCATCTTGGAAGCTTGGAAGAGAGTCGTGCGAGAGTCACGCGTTACGGTAATTCCGCTCTTTCGCGAGCCAAGCAGGATGGCGAACAAAGCCTCGAGAGCGAGAAACCTCGAGATTTTTCGATTCCGATTAAATTTCGCAATCATGCCGATCATCCCCCGCAGTCTTCGATGATCGTTGGAGCGCTACACACCTCCGATTCCCGCTACACCACACCCCCACCCTCCTTTCGATTCTCTCGTTGAGCCCGCGATACGGCGCGGAAGCGGAAGCGGATTGTTTCGCGTTTCTGATGAGGCGAGCAATTAGGGATTAAGAAGATTTCGCAGATCCCCGCGACGAGACGAGAAAATATCGCTGCCGGAAATATCGCGATATCGCGACTCGCGATGCCTCGGCAATAATGCTCGATGCCCCGGCGAGGTATTTGACCTCTCGCGCGCGSGSGSGGGGGGKGGGGGGAGGGGAAGAAAAAGAAGAAAAGAAGAAAAGAAGCGGAAAGTAATAGGCGATTAAGATATCGTACCGATCCACACGATTAATGATCCGCCGTGCGGAGCGAGGCTGCAAACAGTTCGTGCAAGCGTTCGTCCGCTCGAATCAATATCCGATTTCCTTCTCGCGCTCACTTTCGATCCACATTGTTATCGAGCGAACGTTGCGCTGTGCATAATGACGTAAAATTGGAACGTTATCAAAGATAGCGCGCACGCGCGCAAGCGTGCGGGGTAATCTGTACGCGAGAGCGCGCCGATCATCTCGACGTAGCGTCGAGAGAAGCAACGATTGTCGCTCCACGTAATCATCGTCGTTACGGAAATACAACGTACAACGTAGAGTGCAATCGGTTGCAAATCATCCCCTCCCCTTCTCTGTCCCCCGTGGCATGCAGCGCGGCGTTGGAAAGCGCGAGGAGCGCCTTTCTCAAATTTCGTCGGATTACGTAAGCGTATCATCGGTCTGTTTACGGCATCCCGATCTTAATTCCCACGACTTTTCAGCAGACGTTACTCGACTCTCACGTAGAGTGCAACGTTTGCAGTCGCTCCGCGGCGGAGTCGCGCATACGCGTGAAACGAGACTGTAAGCGTGTCCCTGTCGTGAGATCAAGCCGCGCGAGAGGCGGTGAGAAGGAGAGCGAGCGAGCGAGCGAGCGAGAGAGAGAGAGAGAGAGAGAGAGAGAGAGAGAGAGAGAGAGAGAAGCGTGCACACACGGAATGCGAGAGTGAGTGCATCGGTGTACGCGCGTGTACAAGGGAGACTTGCACGTAGGGGGAACAAGCACACTTGCTCTCTGTGTTTCCCGTCCGGTGGAGGAGGGGGAGGGGGAGGGGGAGGGGGGGCGCTGGACCCCAGCCTCCTTCGTGCCGTGTGCGGTGCGGTGTGTAGCCTATGAGTCGGGTAACACAAAACCAGTCGTCTCTCCACTGGCTAACCAGCTGGCCGTTGGCTCCTAATCCTCTCGCTCTCTTTCTCTCTCTCTCTCTCTCTCTCTCTCTCTCTCTCTCTCGTGCTCCCTTCTCGATTGTTTCCGTCGTGGGACATCCCGCGATAATCGGTCGTCGGCGAGGAAAGGCAGGCCGATGCCGATGCAACGAATCCGATCGAGTGCGCGCCGCTGCATCCGCGCACACGAGAATCGCGTGTGACAGCGTGTGATGTAATTGCGAGTTCGCGTCGCGCGATGGCCCGCGAGAGTGCCGGGGAATCGAGTGCGCTACGCGTTTCGTTACTCCGATGCGTTTTGTGAGATTGCTCATCATTCGCGAGCCGCGAGCTTCAAGACTCTATCGCCGACAGTCGAGCGGGATGATCGCATGATTCGAATCGACGTGGATCGATCCTCTCGTCGCTGCAACTTTCTCCGACGATCGACGATTATCGTTACGGGAATTAAAATGTGCAGCGAAACGGCGTTACGGCAATTCGATCCGTCGTAATCGGCCGCGAACGAACGAGGCGCTCGACGCGAGCGGATTCTTGGCTTTCACCGAATGCCGAATGCTGATTCGCCGTTTGCGCGCCGATGGCGATCTCGCGGCGTGATAAATAGCGACCTTGCCGCTACCGGTGACGCCTGACGTCAAGGCCAGTTTGTCGTTATTACGGTTAGCATTTGGACGCTGGGACACAGAATCCGCGCGATCGCCAAGCGGGAGGATAGCGATGCCAACCGAGTGAGAATTGCTCGCCGCGAATATTGGAGGACGTTCAAAGGAGCGCCATCGCGCGAATTCGCGACGAATGCCGAAGCGCGACGATGCTGGATTCGTGTCAAGGTACGCGGCGCGGATGGATCGCGAGTGATCGGTTTCATCTGCGGCTCGACTCTGCTCCGCGGTGAATCTCGAATCTCGAATCTCGTCCGTGGCGCAAGTTGGACTCGCCGAGGTCGCGAGCGATCGAGATGGATCGCAGCTTCAAGAACAACGCGGATTTCAAGATGAATCAACAAAACTTTAAGCTCACCGACTTTGGCATCGCCGACGCGAAGCCCAGCCACGAGTCGAGGAACGCGGCTGCGAGCGGTCGATGCAGAATTCGGCGGAGCGCTCAGCTCGATCATCGATACGTTCGCGCGGAGATCGCGCGCGTATCGATGAATCCGGCACGGCTCGCGAGCGGCTCCACTCTGCTGCAGCTCGCGTGCGGTCATCCTCGCGCGAGTCCGTGCAGCTCGCTGATGACGTCCAGTCACCGCGGGAACGCTCCGAATCAGCTCGGGCAGATGCGGAACGCGCCAGAGCGATTTCAGGCGTCCAGCCCAGCGAGCAGCAATCTGTCCGGCGCCGGTTCGATCGCGCGACTCGGCTCGTCGCCCAGTTACTGGAAACAATACGGCGGTCAGGAAAGCGGGGTAAATATGCGGGTCGAGTAGCGAGAACGCGACTCTCTCTCCCTCTTCCTCTATCTCTTCTGATCGGAGAAGACCCGCGGCGCAATCGCGGTCACGTTGCGTCGTTGCGTCGAGCATCGAGTCTCGTCACTTTGGCGAATGTAATTCGCAAAATCTGAAGCATAATCCGCGAGACGCGGTGACGACAATTACGAGGCGAGGCCGGAGCGATATCAGCTCAGCTAGAGATGGAGGTTCGACCTCGACCTAAGCTCGGCCACGGTGCTTCCCTTGTCTAACGTCTGTCCCCTTCCACGCGCAGAGTTGTATTCACCACGCGTTTCGCTCGCAGAGCTAATTAGCATGTAACGCTGCGCCTCGTATTAGGCGGTGCTCACGGTTGCATACGAAAGACACGCGCGAGGCGAAACGTCGCATCGCCACCAGCCGCCACCTGTGTAGGAATATTTTCACGGAATTCCACGACTCTCTCTCTCTCTCTCTCTCTCTCTCTCTCTCTCTCTCTCTCTCTCTCTCTCTCTTTCGCGCGCGCGCCCATCGAGACGGTCCTCTTCTGCCGATGTTCGTTTCTCCTTCGTTCCCATCCAGATACAATCGTCGTTTACTTTTCGCGCACGCGAGAGATGCGGAGCGATGATCTCTTGACGGGCGATGATTATCGAGAGATGATCGAAAAGTTTGCTGCACCTACTCGATCCTTTCAACCGTTGCGCGGGCAAACTGGCGAGAAATGAAGAAAAGAAGAAGCCCAAAAGGGCTTCAAGAGAAAATGACGCGGGACGAGACGCGGGAATCGATCGAGATCGATGAATCGGATTGCGTGCTCGTCGATATCGGTCGTTGGCCTGCAGGTAATTGAAAATTCTTTTTGCGCCCGAGGGACACAACGTATCCTCCCGGCCGAGCATCCGGTTAATTTATTGTAAGCGGATACAGCGCGTTATCGCCATTCGATCATAACTCATTCGACGTATCTCTCTCTCTCTCTCTCTCTCTCTCTCTCTCGATTAATGAGAATTAATTGATCACGGCGGTCCTTAATGCTCGCAGGTGTATCTCATGACGGGAGACACGAATAAATGGGAGTCACCTCTCTCTTTTGGTCGGAGCCGAGCATTTCGATGCGTCGACAATTATATTAATTAGGTCGCGGGATCATTAAAGTGTTTGCGATGACGCTTTGTGCGCCGCCTTTAAATGCATCCTTACGGTGTACTTACGTGCTTACTTAGATTTATGACCGTTGTCAGGCACGACGTATCGCATTTAAATAATTACGGAATGAGAAGAGGCCAAGGCACGCACCGTCGCGACAAACTCGAGATTCTTTGCGAGAGGATCATCCTTTCCCCCGATAATGCCGTTAATGCCGGTTTGCTACGTTTCTACGTTACGTAATTATAAGCTTGAAGCTAAGCGCGCGGCAGATGAAATCTGATGCTCGATCGTCCGCCTTTTTATTTTCACCGTGCAATTAACTGCTGGATTAACGGATCGTCAAGTTGCCAGAGCTAATTTTTATCGATAAAACTTAAACGATCGTCGTTGACGTTGGCATCAGTAGACGATCGTAGACTGCTTTCGGTAATTTCACGGAGCGCTTTGTCAGATCGCTCGCGCGACTGATCGAATAAGAGCGATCAGCTGCGAGAATGCGAAAGTAAATCGAAAGTAATCCGAGGAGGAGGGAGGAGGGAACGCGCGAGTGCGTGAAATTCGTAGCAAAGTCAGACATTAATTAATTAATTAATTAATTAATTTGTCGGCGCGTTTGGAAGAATTCGAATTTCCAGGAGGATCTGTGGATGTCAAAGACTGGTTTCCGCGCTTAACATCGGGCTTTCGGAGATTTGCGTGCCGATAACTGTAATCGTAAAGCGAGCCATTACGGTAATCCTGGCCTCGTTGGTGCAGATTCGTCGTTGGCATCGCTGCGGCGAGCTTAAATTCCCATCCGCGCTTACTTCTTAGGTTTTAAGCGTCCTCTCTTGAAACGACGCTTCGATCCTTTGTCGTAAATTTTTACAGCGTCGTAAATTCCTCGATTATTTAATAAACGTAGAACGCCGGAGAAAGGGGGACACTTGCCCGACACTTTGGCGACCTTGAAGCGATCGCTGCGTCCGCGTGGAAGATTCGAAACCGTCTCGTTTACCGTCTCGTTAACGCGCAAACGAGCGAGCGAGCGTTCGCAATTACGAGACGGTTTCGGCTCGAGACTGTCGGTTGCATCCTTCCGTATGCCACGCACGAGGGGAGAGAAGGATTCGTTCCTGTCGGCGGACGGAACTCGGTTTATAATTCCGCGCAATAGCGTCTTTTATGCGGACCTGAATCACATTCCCGAGAAGTGACTCGCTTCGCTGACGGCGCGGCGCGGCGCGGCAACGCGCGCGCACACGCTCGATACGTTTCTCCATCGGGCGGGATTCGAGAGGGATCTCTAATGGCGCGCGCGCGCGAGAGRGRGRGRGGRGGGGGGGGGGAGAGGAGAGCGATTCCGCAGATTTGATCCTTTTGCGGCTATCTGGCTTTACATGGTCTCGAGTCGCATTCTCGTGGAATGAGTCGACGCAACGGTAACGGAGAAAGAAAGCCGCCCCGCTCGCCGCCCGGTTCGCCTGCTCGCATTGTTCCACGCGGCGGGCCATTGTTCGCGGCGCGCGGAGCGCGGCGAGTCCCTTGCGCGCGAGTCTTTGTTCCCTAAATTTGTAAACGTCCGTCCGCCCGATAATTTCTCAATCGGAGAGATTGCGAGTCTCGGCTTCGGGAGTGGAAGCGATGCAACCCGCGGTGTAGATCCGCGATCTGCCGATCTCTCCCGAGATCGAACGCTATCGAGTTCGCACGATGTCGAGGATGATCTCGTCGCTGAATTCCGAACGCGCGGAATTGGACGATCGCGACGTAACGCTCCGGCGTTGATGAATCGTCAAGCGGGGGCACGTGTCGGGCGCGAGAAAGCGTCGCGTCCCGGACTTTGTCTCCGTTGAAAAAGCGTCGCGTAGCATCGCGCATCGAGCGGCTAATTGTTGATTATGCGGCCGTTTGTCCGCGCTCTCTCTCTCTCTCTCTCTCTCTCTCTCGTAGCGTGTACGCGCCTCGGCTCGACACGCCTAATAAATAATGTAAACCGTCGCGGATCTCTCGCTCCGTTTTCACGTGTGCTGCCGGTCGGAGAGGCATCCGCACCGAGAGAATTACATATGCACACCTGCCCTGCGTGTTATAACGTTGTAAATCGACGTGCCACATCCTCCGTAGCGTAGCATCAGCGACGGCGATAACGTCCGCGAAGGCGGCGGACCGGTCCCGTGTAAATGAACGTAAGCCTCTTACGTATCAGGTTGCCGCGTGGGCAACTGCTGATAATTAACAATTAGTGGGCACCAATTAAAACGAGTGGCACCGACCGGCCGGGCATGTACGGATCGTCGTCGTCCCGTTCGACGACAGATTTGCACCTCTTTGTCGAGTCGATTTGCCTCTAGCGACGACGAGAGAGAGAGAGAGAGAGAGAGAGAGAGATCATTAAAGTCTTGGCGATCATCGCGACTCTCCTCGTCGCGCGGCGAGCTTTCATGCGTGAGCTCTCTCCAAATTCAGGCCTCTTAATTCGCGTTATTGTTTCTCTCGAACCCGATTGAAATCCGTCGATCTGTCACATGTTTTCCCTGTTTGCACAATTGGCCGATGACGACGCGTATCGCTTCCTCTCGCCGGCGATTAATCCGAGGAACTCGATCCGTTGTCTCGTCCTCTAGACGAAGCAGCTTTGTCTTGGAAATATTCTCGAGGCGACTCGGCGAAAATTACACGTGACTGCGCGACTTTAGTCATCCGACGATCATGGCGTGCTGGCGAAGCGTGCCATATAAAGATATCCTCCCGCGAAAACCATGGACTTTAACCGCATGCCGATTGCCGGAAGATGCCGAGTCTCTTTCAACAGAGCTATATAGTCGCGAAAGAATTTATTTTCGATTACCGCTCGCACTTGCAGTACTTGGTACTTTCAAGGCACCGTTCTACCGTTACAAGAGAGAAACCACCTCTCAGATTTATCTCACAAATGGCATTTCTTGAAGAATACCCGCAGCCATCCGCGTTACGCGTGATCCATCTAACGTTTGCCTAGCCGTGACAACCTGGCGCTCGCGATGAGCGCGATTGGATTCCCGCTCGCGGACAGTAAAAATGATTGTGAAAGAGAAATATCAGTAACGCGCGCGCGATGATGCGCATTCGGAGGTCGGAAATTACGCGCCAAGTGTCTTCGCGCCAAGTCTGCGATCGGTCTCGATTTCTGGCGGTCGTTCGACGTCCGACCGGATGTCGTTCGCTGTCAGTACATGCCTCTTCCATCTACGGGTATTTCCTTTACGGCCGCCCGCTTCTCCGCCATGGGAAAGCCATCGCGATCCCGAGCGGGAGGACTATACGAGGCGCATAAATTTACAAAAAGAAAAGACGGTTAACACAGCGCGCTCTTATCGAGCCACGAGGTTCCCACATTTCTCCCTGCGGTCTCGCGCGCCCCTATGCGTCGTCGCAAATTAAGATTTCGCACCCGGCACGCCAACGGCGTCACAAGTCGGCGGTGTGTGTCGTTAACGTGCGCGCGGACGTGTGTCGAGCGGAATGCATTCCGAGGGTTGCGTCGCGACAGCTTTGATCTGCCGATATCTGCCGCCTGATTCCGCCGCGCTGTCGGATAATCAGGTGATGTGCGAGGGGAAGCAGCCGGGAGGGAGGAAACAGAGGCAGAGGAATCGGCAGACGATTCCAAAGTCCGTCAAACTGGCCGGCGCGCTGTTGGTTGGTTCGATTCGTTCGATCGACCATCGAACGGGGCAAATTGCAAAAGTCGGAATTACACTCTATTACCGATACCGACATCGACTGTGCTTGTGCGTGACGCCAGCAATTTGTGTGGGCAGCGCGCGCGCGCGCGCGCGAGAACGAGCGAGCGAGCGAGACCGCCGGCTGGAATTATCTCGCCGTCATCTATGGCGCATCTACGGGTCCCATTAACTGCAAAGACCGTTGCGTTTATTCTTTTTACAAAGGCCCCGTCATTAAGGCATCAGGCATACCGACAAAGGAGAAAAGGCAGCGTGAGACGAGTGAGTCGCGATAAGGCTTATCGATTCGCCAATTACGTTTGGATTTGTATCAGCCGAGCGCCGAAATCACGCGGATCCGCTATCCGCTTGTTTGAAAATTGGCGGCGATCGATCGCGGTATCGATCGATCGCGCTTTCTCACGCGCGTCTCGCGCGCGCGCGCGGCATACGTCGAAACGATAGGAAAGGATACGTTTGAGGCGATACGTTGGCGCTAAAGCTTACCTCCATGGGAATTCTCAGGGCTTGTACGGTGGATCTCGAGGGGAAAGAAGAAGAGAGAGAGAGAGAGAGAGAGAGAGAGAGAGAGAGAGAGAGAGAGAGAGAGAGAGAGAGAAAAGAAAATTCGTTACCTCCGCACGGACGAGGCACCTGGTTTCGTCGTCTACTCCCTCGCTCGAGGACAGGCAAACGTCTCGTCGCGGTAATTAATATGGGGATAATCGGCGATCCATTATCTCCGTTTATAGTGACCCTTCACTTTTTACATCTCCTCCGTCGTTCCCCGCGCCCTCTACGCTGCCCGCAAGCCCACTTCCGCCCACGTGTACTTAATAACGATCACGTAGGGAGCAACGAGCGTGAGAGGGAATCGCGATCGCGTCGTAGGTTTTCCAATTCCTGGCGCGCTCGCGTTACGAGCGTCGCGTATCGGCCACAGTGTCGATTACTGTCGATTACTCGATTACTCGTTATCGCGCTCGTGCACGTGTCACGTCGCGTTTCACAGGTTAACGGATCGTGCCGCCGCGATCGCGGATGCGGAGTGTCGAAGGAAAGTGTCGATCGAAAAGACGCGGCGGCCATCGCGTGCTCAATTTTCCAAAGCTTTCGTAACATCCGTCTCGCGAGGAGGGTGCGGACAGCCCTCCGAACCATTCCGGATCCTCGGATCGGCTAATTTCCCTGACAGAGACATTTCCGTTCGCCCCGTTGGCCCGGTGGTCCGCTCGGGTCCGGTTCGCTCCCGCGCCCCTCTCTCCCCCGACGCGTTGTAAGACGAAGGAAAAGGGAGAAGTAAATCAATGTAGGACATTTATATTGGCTGGAAATCGCTGACTCTCCACGAGGGCCTCCACCGCGAGCACGCCCGACCGGGACATATTAAGATTTCTGATCCGCCGCGTCGACCAGCGGCGACATTTTTATCTCCGCGTGCCCTCTCCTTTCTACACCGGCGAGAAATAAAACGTGAATTATTGTCCACGCGGTGTCGGCCTCGCCGCGGCCGCGCACGCGGTCCAACCCTGGCCACCGGGGTTCGGCACCGGGGTTAAAGTGGCCGTTATGCTTTTCGGTGAATAATTTAATGGTCCGTTTAGCGATGTCGGCTCGTGAATATCAAACTATCGAACGATGTCTCGCTCGCGCGCGCGCGCGCGAAGACGCGGTAAACGCTTTTACGAAACGCGAACGACTTGTTACGAATATCCCGACGTTGGATTCGTCGTGCACTTTGAACTGCTCGGGATCCCGAGTCTCCTCGAGTCTCGGGGGAAAACGGAGACAAGGAGGGGAAAAGGGAACGTCGAGCGGCCTCGAAGCAATTTGTTGAAATCAACAACGGATCCACGGAAGCGTGTGAGACGTATAACGCGTATACAGCCGATTATCAGCGGTCTCGTTTGCTTTCTCTCGCCCGAGATGCGCTCTTATTTGTAAGGCCATTATCGAGCGGTCCCGCCGATAAGATTCGATACTTTTATCAGGCGGCGATTATTCCTCGCCTCTATCTCCCCCAGATACATCGCGGTGCGTCGCGCGCTCTCGAAAACGATGCGATGCAGCCAGCGCGATGTCCGCTCTTTCTTTCGTCCATTTTTCGTCCGCGATCTCGACGCGACGAAACGGCGATCGTAACCACCGAGCCACCGAGTCGGCCAGTTTCTCCGATCGATCGATCGATCGATCGTGTGCCACGATGCAGCAGCGTGGCCGATTGCGTTTTACGAGTCGGGACGATATCTGGCTGATGCTTATCGCGCGCGAGCTCTTGTCCCATGCGGCTGGATCCACGTCCGCTCGCCGCTTCCCGCCGCGCGCGCGCGCGCTCCTACTCGACACGGCGCGATATCGGTGGCGGCGAGCTCGGCGCAGTCAGCTGCATGTAGTCAGCCACGTCGGTTGGCCCGGTGTCTTCGTTTCCGTCGAGTTTCCCGCCATCGCTCGTCTCGTACGCGCGCGATTTTCCGCGATCGCCGATCCATCACGTGGATCCCGCGCCAAGTTTCTCAGTCTCGCGCAAACTTGCGTGATTTCTTTCATGGCGCGCCGTAGTCGTCGTCGCCACCCCGGTTAAACGGAAGTTTATTCGCCTGTGTTCGCCGCGGCGCTTCTCGACGAACGCGCGCAGCATCGGACAAAGTTTTCGGCGCGGTGCAGCACGGATAAGGCAGCCAACGCTGTGGAATATTTTAACGGAATATCACACGGGGAAATTGAAACGGGCTAGCCGTCTCGCCGGGAGGCAGAGCCTCCCTTCCGCTTCATCTCGCTCTTCGGCATGCCGTCCTCGCCGCAGTGACGCCAGGTCGCTCCGCGAGTGCGAGTTCGACATGTACCGAATCGGTGTGCGCATCCCCGCCGTCGACGTGTTTGTCCGCCCCACGGACTATGGCAAGCATAAAATGGTAAATTTGCCGAGGAGAAGTCAGGGGTGGACGATCGAGTCTGGCGATCGATAAGCTTCTTCGCTCTTGTCCGCAACGCAATCTCTCTCTCTCTCTCTCTCTCTCTCTCTCTCTCTCTCTTTCTCTCGCGCGCGCGCGCGCGTATCCCTGACGCATTCGATCGCGCGACTTTTCTGCAATTTTTCCTCCTCCGCTGCGGATCTCGCCATTCGCGCCGAGTAATCGCGATTGGATAATCTCAAGTGTTCGCGCGACAGCCTTGTTGCTCGTGTAAATGATCGGGGCGTAACATCGGGGATTAAACATCGAGCGTTTATCGTGCCGTCATCGTGCTTTATGTACAAACAGCGCGAGTCGCCGATCTTCAATCGCGGCGGCAGTAATTAATCGATCGTCGCCTCGTTCCGCGAGCGAGCTTTGGTCGTTTGAAAATCGCAGCTTGCTGCTAGAGGATCGAGCGGTGGTCGCGTGTCGCGAGGATTAAATCGAACCGCGAGTCGAGATCGCCGGTGTTAATTGGATCCGATCTTGGATTCTTATCGACGCCAGCGAAGGCAGCAAAGCTCCCCCGTCGATTTAACGACCAGCGGCGACGATCTTCCTCTCTGTCTCCCGTTCGTGTCGCTGAATCGACAATTGCCGCGACGTTGCTCGATGTCGTAATGCTCTCGGCGGAGTCTATCGCGAGATCGATGCGGGAGAAACCGTACGGTGCGATATAATACGCACCAAGGTGTCGCAAGATGCGCTCGGCGATCGTCGACGCGACTTGTACTCGCAATTGCGGCAATTTTCGCGTTACGGCGGGAGTGAAAACGACGCGCGCGGGCCGATGAGAGAAACCTACGAAACGACCTGACGCCGGAAATTATCTCCGTCGCCGGCGTGTCGCTCGGAATATTGTTTCTCCGCGACTCTTTTTTTTTCTTTTTCTCCCCCCCCCCCCCCCCCCCCCCCCCCCCCCCCCCCCCCCCCCCACCGCCCCCCCCACCCCCGCCCTCCATCCGTCTTGTAACCTCTGCCCCTTTGTTGTTTGTTCTCAGTATGGCTCGGATGAATTCGGACAAGACTCGCC
>JAHMML010000023.1:271021-283867 GCA_020341155.1 Eciton burchellii
AACGACCTGACGCCGGAAATTATCTCCGTCGCCGTTGTCTCGCTCGGAATATCCCTCCTCCGCGACCCTTTTTCCTCCTTTTCCTCCCCCCCCCCCCCCCCCCCCCCCCCCTCCCCCCCCCCCCCCCCACCGCCCCCCCAACCCCCGCCTTTCAAACGTGTTGTAACGTTTGCACCTTTGTTGTTTGTTTGCAGTATGGCTCGGATGAATTCGGACAAGACTCGCCAAGATACACGTCCCCCAAAGGCACGCTGTACGCTGACTCGTATTACATCGGTGAGTAGCAGAATGCTGTAATGCGAACGGCTTTATCCGAACGACGCGAGGCAAGGCGGATCGGATCGCTAACGACTCTGACGTTTCGACTTCAAGGCTCACTTCAAGACCAGAAGCGATGATATATTATTAATCTGCGATTTTGTCCAGCCAATCGAGATCCTCGGCGCACGTGTACGTTCACGCGTATACCGACGTATGAAAAGCGCAGATTTTGAAGCGCGGCCGGTTGATCAAGCACAGATCGTTAATTCCATCTGTTAATAATCGATAACATCCTATTATAGCGTAATCGAACGGGACGGCGGGAGACCGATGGATCGATCGTTATCCGGAAATCAGCAGCTATCGCCGCGGCCGCGCATACGTGTGCGTGTATAGGCGCGTGTGCATGTATATATCATTTGGAAATCGCATAACGATCCGAATGGACGATAAAAGGGATTTTACGAGCGCACTAATATTCAACTGTTTAACGTTCACTCGTAAAATTTGCCGCTCTGCCTGTCGCGCGTAAAAACAATAACAATCTCGTTATTTGTTCAAGCGACGGCAGCGGCGGGCGGGCGGGCGGGGGRGGCGCGTCCAGGCTGGTTGCAGGATTTTCGCGGATGTATCCGCCGGGAAATGGGAAACAAAAAAGAAAAAAAAGGAGAGGGGGGGAATAATAAAAGCTCTGCGGGGAAACTTTGCCGATGATTGCCGCTAAAAAGCGATTCTTTCTCGTGCTCGATCTCGACCGATCGATCGATCGTAATCGCGTCGTAATCGTTTTAATAATTTCGGTCGTCGGGCTGACGAGATCGTCTCTCTCTCTCTCTCTCTCTCTCTCTCTCTCTCTCTCTCTCTCTCTCTCTCTCTCTCTCTCTCTCTCTCTCTCTTTACAACGCGCGTTACATTTCCTCGCGATGCAGATCGATCCGTGCACGGAATCGCGCATCCTCGCGTCGTCGAGACGAGCCGTTCGCTCGCTCGCCGATCGATCGATCGATCGATCGATCGCTTACTTTTATAAGCGTAATCGAGCGTAATCGTGGCTACGTATAGGGTTTAGCTCGCGGATCGAGACGCGAGAGACTGAAAAGTCTCGCGATACGGTCTCTTTGGCGCGCGCGGATGCGATCGTTATCCGCTTCGCGGATGCTTATCGCGAAGGCACGCGATAAGCGATCGCATGAAACTCGGATCGACTTATTACAGTGGATTATCGATTCCGAGATTCGAACGCACGCGGTTGGACGATGGGGAGGAGAGGCGTGTCGATAAAAGGACAAAAGAATCCACGTGAATCGTGAACGTGATCAAGTCCGAAGATAGAATCCGCCGAGTCCGGTGAGTCACGGATCTGTGAGGGAAGGAAACGCAGAGTTTTTCAGCGGGACGAGCTTCGTTATTGCGGATGAAATGAGAAAAGTAACGGTCCAAGTACGGCGCTTCCGAAATACGCGCTCGTGGCACCCGGTAGCTGACCGGAATGGCTTATAAATGGGCGGCCAGGGCGGGGAGGGGGCGAAAAAGTTTTATCAGACATCGAACACCGGTAGTTGGTAGGAACGCCCGAGTAGTTTGGCTCAGTTTCCGTTTTCTCGTCGAGGAGCGCCCGGCACGGGAATTATATCAAGCAAAAGTATCAAGAAATACGTTCCCGAAGCTTATTGCTGTTGTTTTCAACTGAAATAATGGTCCGCGCCGGCTTCCAGCGGCACCCTTATACCGAGTGTGCATTTCACCGCGATGAGAGCGAGACGAGTCGCGACGAGTCGGGTAGGTGGGTAGGTGGGTGCTGCGGAGCTTCCGCTTGGCCAAACTCCAGCTGTAATCGCGTCGCGGGATCATTCGGCAAGTAATAATTAGCGCGGAAGGGACGGGGAACGTCGCCGGCTCGCCGCCATCGGCGGGTTCAAAGTGGAGCATCGCTAGGTCGCTAATCGGCTCGAGTCGCGAGTTCGTTCCGAGTGAGAAACTCGGTCAAGTGCCAGGGCGACGCCAGGTTTAGCGCGATTTGGACGCTCGTTATCCGGGCACGCGCGCCCGTTGGACGCTGTCCGCGTTCGCGGCCACGTGCCGCGCGCCATTCGTCCTTTTCCACTCGGACGGCGGCGTGGAAAGCGCTCGACGTGAACGCGAAGGGATTCCGTGAACGTGAAGAAGCAGTGTACGTAGTCGATTACGATAACCGAGCGTCCGTCTATTATCGAGACGCGCGCGTTCGAATCTCCAGCTCTCCGAGCCGCGATGGAGAATGGATCGGACGTTCGAGCAGCGATCGCACGTGATTGATCGGAATCGTCTTTCTCTTGTTGCAGATGGTAATACCGCGGGAACGGGTCCCGGTGATCCGTGGACGGGCAGCGGCGGTGGTGTTCAACCCCCGTACAGCGGATACGCACCATCTCACCTGGCGCAATCGACCTACTCGATGCACCTACCCCACGACCCCATGGTAAGTGACTCCTCCTCTCCTCTCCGGCGTCTCTCGCGCGTTTCACTTTTTCTCGTTTCTGTCCCGGCTACCCTCCTGCCTCCCCGGCCCTCCCCCGCGGCCGAACTCGAAGAAGCGATCGATCACTCGTTCGCAGGCAGCAGTCGCTGAGAGCGACGCCCCCGAAACTTGCCGATAGACACGGGGATATTCCCTCCCTCGAATTTTCTGTCGTTGAACACGGACGAGGTCGGACGAGGAAGTCGACGGATTAAAATCTAAGCGAGCGATCTAATCTCGCTTCCCCGGAAGATCGATATATCCCTCGAGCGGTGTAAGTTGCGGCGAGATTCGCCGAGTCGTCGTCGTCGTCGTCGTCGTCGTCGTCGTCGTCGTCATCGTCGTCGTCGAGACGACGCACATCGGGACCAGTTCGAATCGATCCGATGACGAAAGATTTCTCGCGGACTCGCGGACTCGTTGACCGATCGCTGGATTCGATTCGCGTCTTCATCGCGATTCTCATCAGTCGCGGGCTCTCGTGAACGTCGGTGTGCGTCGAAGCGAACGGACTCCTCTCCCGCTCCCGGATATGCAAACTTCCCGCCTGAGATTTATCGCGTTGCTGATGCTGGTCCGCGTCCCGCGGACTCCAGATCCCCGCTGGAGCTTAAATCTCGCCGGCAGTTGATCGATTTGCTCCCCCGGAGATTCGCTCGTCTCGGAGACAGGTCGCGGCCGTTACCTCGCGACTTAGCACCTGATTGACTCTGATCCTCCTCATCGAGCGTGATCCGGCGAACCAGCTGGCTGACTCTTCCGGCTGACTCGTCTGATTTCGGACCACCCGGTCGACCAGAGAGAAAGAGACGCGTCTTGTCCTGATCGCTTCAGCACGGTTGAGAGACACTGTTGACAGTGCTCCATGCTACCCGGAGAAACGTCAAATGACTCACTGGCGTCTATATATAGCCCCGACCCTCCCGCTACTCCGTGTTTCTAGTCAAGTGCAGCCTTCGTTTGATTTACGCCGTTCATGGTTACCACGAAATCCTCCTCTTCGTGGCACCTCGCGGTGCCAGCCTCTTTCTCTTCGAGAGAGAGAGAGAGAGAGAGAGAGGAGGTCTCGCGACGTCGCGCGATTGAGATGCAATCTTCGATGAGAATCCGAGAACATCGGATGACGGCGAGCTCGTCAACGTCGCTCGATTCTTCGCCGGACGCCGGAATCCCGGAATCTCGAACGGATCGCGCCGTAGCTAAACTCGAGCTCGCGTTCTCCCCGCTCGTAAAAGCCAGGCTCTTTTTAACGAGATGTAAGACAAACCGTTTTATTATCGCTCGCGCAGCTACGGCGAGTAGGTCTTTCGACCTACATGACGCGACGAGGAACGTCGTAAAGATGTTGCACGATTTAGGGCGAAGATGCCCAAGGGGATGGAGAGTCGAGGGTCGAGCGCGAACGAAAATTTTTTTCGATTACTCGGGGATTTAAGGAGAAAACATTTACGATCTCTCTTCTTTAACGATCCATCTTCCGAGAACAGGGTCCCCGATGCCCCCCGATGCCTATCCGTCGATGCGATTCGAAACGCGATGGCCGATGCTGGTTCGCGAAAGGCGACGCGGCAGCGTTCATCAGGGAATCGCCTCGATATCCGACCATTGTAATCCGTTGATGAATACAGTGCGCGCCTCGACGTGCGCCGGAGCGTCGACGGTGGCATAAAATTAGACTTTTACGAGCGCTATCCCCCGCGTATCCGATATCAAAGCTGGCTGAGGCGATCCATTATGAGCGGGAGAACGCGTTTAAGAAATCCTACAACTCGTCGAGATCACTCGACGGGGGCCCTTGTAACGCGGAGGCTTTATCGTTTGTAACTACACTGCCATAGATAAATCGCTCCCTGCTCCGCGCTGGAGCATTCCCTTCCGAACTTATCGGAATTCCTGAGCGTTTCACGCGAGCGGTGGCTCGCCGAGCGATAAAATCTACCGAGACACACGAGGCGACCGAAAGCGCACCGAGAATAAACGAGTACGCTACGTCCTCGTTGTCGTCCTCGCGAGCGAGTTGTCTCGCTTACGAGGTCTCTTTGTACGCCTTTGGCACGTTCCTCCGCTGATTGACCGAACACATTCCCGCCTGCGTTCCCGCGATTTCATCCGAGAGAACGAGAGAGAGAGAGAGAGAGAGAGAGAGAGAGAGAGAGAGAGAGAGAGGGGGAGAGAGTCGAGGATCACACGGCGACGCGTTTGGCGGTTTCAGGCATACTCGGCGTTGTCGCCGAACGGGGAATCTGCAACGCCGATTCTGGGCTCAGCGGTGACCAGTGCGGCTTCCCTGCCGCCAATGTCGACATTCCGGGGTAGTGCCGCGGTCGCGGCCAACAGCGGCACGGGGGCACCGTCCCCGGCATCGTTGCAATATAGCCATAGTCCTGGTGCACCGACGACCGCGCCTTCCGCGCCCAACGCTGCGCCCGCGACGAACCAGCAATCCACCACGGACGACACCCTCGGCAAGACCCTGGCATCCGTCGTGAACACCCGAGTACGTGTCGACCATCTAGCTCTAGCTTGGCTCTAACCTCCAACCTCTAGCTCGAACCTCCAAGTTTTCATCTCGAGTTCAGATTCGAGTCTGCTCACCTCTCGCGTGATCGTTCACGCTTGAAACACGATTTGAAGCGAGTCGATCGAAGCCGCGCGCGTTATCCGTTTATTACTCGGCCTTGTCACGATTGCGACCTTTTCGCAGATCTACCCCACGGACCAATCAGTATCCAGTTATAGCAGTAATCCATCTACACCCGTCAGTTCGCCACCGCCTTTAACCGGCTCGGCGCCAGGCTGGGCACCGGGGGCCGCGCCGGTGTCTCCGCATTTCACGGCGGATCCCAATCGTGGTATCCACATGGTACGTATCGAGAGTATCTGAATTTATGTCCAACCCATCGGGATTAATCCAACCGGCCCGCGACGCGAGCAGTCGCAGGATCTTTTCGACGTTCCCCGCCTCCTCCCCGCTTTTATTCGCGATCGTCTGTCGCGCGTGCCGCGAGGGAAGCATTTCTCGGGGGAGCTCCGCGGGAGATGAATCAGGATGTGACCGATGATGTCGTTGAGAGACTCCTGAGGCGCGTCCTCGTACGTTTACGCTGTTGCTTTAGAGACACCCCCACGGAGCGTCTCGCACGAGCTTTCGCTCGAGCGCACGAATAGTCACGCGCGACACACGTCGACGGCGTATCGGCGCACGCGACTCTATCTGTCTATTCTTTTCTTTTTCTCTTTTTTTTTCTTTCTTTTTTTTCTCTTTCCTCTCTTTAGGAAGAAGGGGGAGAATGGGATAAATCGCGCCAAATCGCGTGAATAAAGCGGAGAGAGAGTCGTACCATCGTCGTTTCGAACGCTATATAGAGAAAAAAAAAGAAAGAAAGAAAGAAAGAAAGAAAGAAAGAAAGATGCAGTCGCTTCCCGCACCAGTGTTGGCACCAGATTAGCGTTGATTGCGCTGCACCGAGGAATCCGCACACTTTACATGCGCCACTCTCACGCGGCGACCGTTTATTCGCTACCCCCACCCCCCCAGCCCCCCCCCCCCCCCCCCCCGCCGAGTCAAAGAATTGCAAAGTTTACCGTTCCTCCCTACCGTTCGTCTCTCACAGATCTTGATTTACTTTGTCCTGTTTGTTGTGAACGTTGTGTTGATTTGGTTGTTTTTCTCTCTTTTTTTTTTGGTTTTGTTGTTGCGTTGGTGTTGTGTGTGAAGCCGGCGCCTGAACAGCAGAGGCTAGACGATGCCATCGGCTTCCTTCGCGACCATGCCGAGGTGAGGATTGCCGAATTTCAGTTTCTTTTTTCTCCCCCCCCCCTTCCCCTCCCCCTCCCTTATTGACAAACACTTGCCTTTCTCTTGTATTATGAATAACTCGACGCATGTTGCCTCTGTATCACGATCACGAGACATAAACGTACACATGTCCGTTGCACCTCTCGCTGATTACTCGCTTTCAATGATTATACATTGCGATAAAGTCTCGCCTCGTACGCAATTTGTAATCATAGCTCTTTCTCACTTGAATCTTCCTTGATATAAACGAAAATTCCGTTAATAACGCGCGCGCATCTCTGACGATCCCATCTAATTAAGGGGCTCTAATTAAGATCCGATCGCCTTCTCTTTCTCGATTACTCTGCTCGATACCGTCCCGAGATCTTTGATCAGCCAACTCGACTGGCCAATCTCGGATCATTCGGACTTTGGACTTTATTTCCTTTATTATCGTAAACTCCTAGTAAAGCGAGAAAGAGAGGGCTCAAGTTCGAGGAGAGAGACGGCCGTGATAACTTTCGCCAAGATATTTTAAGAATAATACTCAGCTCGAGCCAAGTCCGTCTCTCGAACTATTGGCGTGTAATCGGGTCGGAATTTCGGTATTCTGTTGGTACAGGGGACCCGAATGGAGGAACGACTAGACGATGCCATAAACGTCCTGAGGAATCACGCCGAGAGTCAAGTGGCTCTCCATCTCGGCCCGGTTGGTCCACATGGCGGGATATACTCGCATACCTCACCACCGCAGTTGGAGCATTTGGTAAGAATTTCAACGAAGCGCTCGTCCGAGCGTCATCAGCGTCCGAGCCTCTGGCTCTACACTTTGCGCTCTGTCTCTTCCAGGCGAGTCCACATCCTGCGGTAACGGTAGCGCAACCTCAGGGTTCCTACCCCGGTCTTACGCCTACGCCCGATACAGACGGTTCCATCAAGATCGAAAGGTTACCAGTTTCGAATGCCAGTAAGTTGAAAGTGACACCTTGAGGAGTGACACCTCGCTATTCGCGAGTGACGATTCGCAACGTAGAAGGAACCGGCTCGCCGATCCGTGCTCGTTTTTCACATGGTTGCCTCTCTCTTGTCGTCCTCTTGATTTCTCCATCTTTCGAAGAATGCTAACGAGAGTCGCGATTGGCGTCGATCCATCTTTCTCCTGCATCGTCGCATCATCGAGCGATCACTTTCCCCCGCGTGTGACCGCGATGGAGAAGGAAAAAACAGGAAGGAGTTCCCAGGTGTTCTCCGCACAACGGGCGCACTCGCGCGCCCGACCGAATAAGGAAATATTAGATAAATCACGCGGTCCTTGCCGCTGTCCGATGCCAGCATTATCCTCGCGAGTGTGTTTAGTTATCTCGCTTCTCGTTTCTCTTTGTCTTGTCGCGTTTCTCTCTCTCTCTCTCTCTCTCTCTCTCTCTCTCTCTCTCTCTCGGCCTTTTACCACTGGAATCGTTATGCGGACGAGGAACATTTACGATGCCGACGAATTAGGAGATCCCGCCTCAGACGCGAGTATGTACAGGTCATGTCGTAGGCGAACGGGGATTCGTCAAGTCATCTCGATGGTGAACGCATCCGGAATTGCACGAGTCGAATTCTTCAACGCGCGAAGACGTAATTAGCGTCATAAATCTCTGCTGGTTTGGATCTCGGTGCGCGCCAGCGTGCTAACTTTTGTTCCGCAGATTGATCCGTCTTTAGCCGCGTTTAGCTTTTAAAGAGGCGCATTCGCATTCGCGACACGCGCGAGCTAACGCTCTCTTCGCGAAACGCGGCGAATTATCAGCCGAGAAAGAGAGAGAGAGAGAGAGAGGGGGGGGGGGAGCGTTTAAGGAGATTGGCTGAATCAGGCTCGAGATCCCGCTAAAGCCTGCTTCCTACTTCTAATTGGATGCTTTTCACGGTTTCGTGAGCGAGTCTCCTGCCCAAAGCTCCAGGATAATCGAAGATCGTGATCGCCGTCTTCGGCGGAGGTCGCGTTCTTTCTCCGTTTCCGGGTAAGTCTGGAATCCCTTTTTCCCGTCCGAGTTGAGATAATGACAACGCAACGACTCGACGACGACGACGCGACGAATAAAGTCAT
Source organism: Eciton burchellii (assembly GCA_020341155.1). Taxonomy (NCBI): domain Eukaryota; kingdom Metazoa; phylum Arthropoda; class Insecta; order Hymenoptera; family Formicidae; genus Eciton; species Eciton burchellii. The sequence continues at coordinate 279,647 of JAHMML010000023.1, forward strand.
TACGTCGTAACGTCCTTTTATACTTTTTGAGATGCTTCTTCCGCTACGGTGCTCTCTAATTACCTTCCCGGAATTAGAAGCAATGCCTTTGCAACGTAAACACGAACACGGATCCGCCTGGATGGTTCCTTTTTTTCTACTTTGCAAATTACACAGTGTACACGGTGCGATTGTTCCGAGAGTCTCATGCGGCTGTATTAATTATGAGCAGAATACATCCCCCTAGAAAAAAGGAAAGATCCGCCAGATAGTAGTGGAGGCGAGACCAAGCCATCGAGCAGCGAACTCGCAGCAGCGGGCGTAATTGGGACCGCCACGGTCAATTCGACGTCGCAGGGAAAAGGAACGAAGAGATCACGCAGATAGTAAGTGTCTGGAAAATTTCTCGTTAACGTTAACGGCCAAGTTTCCCGTCATTTCAATATAATCGATCGGTCGGTGATGAAAGTAACGCAGATATTCGGTCGTATTTGACGCGTGCGTTGGCACGTTTTCGTTCGGTCCCAAATTTTGGGCTGCAAAGTAACTAAATAAATAAACGTGTGTGTATATATACATATATATATATATATATATATATATATATATATATATATATATATGTAGATGTGCAAGAACTGCAAGAATACGTGGATTGCAAAAATGATTGATTGATACCGAAAGACCGAGCGGAATTGATCTGAAAATATTATCCCCCCGTCTCGACGTAATAAAACTCTCGAACTAACTTGCTTGTGTCTTTGAACAATTGTTGTTCGAGCGCCGATGAAGACTGCGACGATCCCGGCACCAAAGCGGTGCGCGAGAAAGAACGTCGCCAGGCCAACAACGTGCGCGAAAGGTTAGTGAACACACGCAGTACGCACTTTGTTGCATCTTGATACAAGTCATAATCCCCTCCTCTCCGATCAATCCCGATATACGTGCGTACGTACGTACGCACGCACGCACGCACACACACACACACACACACACACACACACACACTGCACACACATCGCGTGTCACTTGCGATGCGAGCGACGCGCATCCCCCATCACCGAATGCGACATGTACGACTCCCCCCGCCCCCGTCCCCCCTCCACCGCACATTCTTGCAGAAGATACCTTTGTTTAGTCATATGCATGCCTGAGGAGCATTTAAAGTGGAAAGAAGGAAAAGAAAACGCGAACCTTAAACCGGATATTGATTCGTCATCATGAACGATTTGGTATACGAGGAACATGGCATGTTTACGGCTTACGCAACACCGACCACTTCCGAAATTTCCCTCTCATCCGTTGCACTTTGTATAAGGCCCGTATTCAAGCGTAAAAATTAAAATGTTGCTGGTTAAGGACAAGAATGAGACGAGACAAGATGAAATGTTAACGGCTCTCTCGTGCGTACCTGCAAATCAGTCTCATTTTAATTCAGCTGCGATTCGGTCCCTAGGCATGCTATCTCGTTTAGATGATTCCGCACTTGTTCCGCATCACTGAACGTTGCAGTAAACGTTGTATATTCCGTTCTCTCCAATTCTTTTCTTCTTCTTTTTCTTCTTCTTCTTCTTCTTCTTTTCTTCTTCTTCTTTGTTTTGCCATCTCGATTCATTTTGAACAAAGGTACATGTCATATCGTTTTCTTCTCGACGGCTAAATTCGTTCTCGCTCGCGTACGCGATGCGACGATAACGAAATTCCCGAATCTCATTTCTTAGGCCGTATTCCCGAGACAGGGGCGTAAATCGAACTACAAAATGAATATCTCTCATTACACAATCCGTTTTTTTGATGTTGATCGTACATTTTTCTTTTCTTGTTTCTTTTTTTCTTTTTCTTTCTTTTCTCTCTCTCTCTCTCTCTCTCTCTCTCTCTCTCTCTCTCTCTCTCTCTCTCTCTCTCTTTGGTTTGCCTAAGTTTCTCGTTTTGCTCTCTACCACCGTTTTGTTCTCTCATTGTACTTTGGTCGTTATTCCTTACGAGATGTATGATCGTATGCAATACACTGACAATTATATAGATGTCATCTGAATTTTTTAGGTAACAACATCAGAATAGAAGATCTGCATTTTTCAAGCTACGATAATTCTGATCGTTGGCGCGCGATTGATTCGCCATTGATAGTTGTTTGTTCTGTGCAAAGAATACGGGCCTTTCGTCTCGTGACCTACTTACTACTCCACTCAATATCGAAATTACGAAGCTATCTGCGTGTGTTCATGATCTCATGTTCATTATCGCTTACATTGCGATAAAGAGATTGATATACGAAATTCGCGCTCGGATAACAATTACACAATTAGCCATCGGCAAGTTAAAGACTGGATATCTGGTAATTCGCGATTATGCGCGCGTATCAGGGTTGATTTGGTCGTTAGGTAATTTAAGTGACGTAGGCTACAGTAAGTCATTACGTAAGCCAGATGATTAATCGCGTATTATTATTGCGCAACTGTTGTTCGAGCGCTGAGGATGAAGATGATGATCCCGACATGAAGGCACAAAGGGAGAAAGAGAGGCGGCAGGCAAATAACGCTAGGGAAAGGTAAGATCAGTGATGTAAACGCAATGATACGTGCAGATACGTGCGCGTAGAGGAACAGAGTACTTGGTTGCTCGACGATCCGAGATAGTTGACGCGGTCCGAGACTTGAGTTCCGATCGGTAGTGACAGCGGCCCGTATTCTATGTATATGTGACACAACAATGTATCACGGATATCACGAGTATCCGGAGAGTGTTCCGACGACGACGATGACAGAAATAAATGGCGTTTCTTTGTCCAGTTCCTATCTTCTGGCAAAAGTTAGCATGTTCGCGAAACGCTCTCTCCTATTATTTGCATGCCCGGTACCGCGTGTACCGATTAAAGTTTTCACAATCTACTACGCTACGCACCGATTTCCTCTGTGATATGCTCTGTAGAAAGCTTGATCGATAAGTGTGCAAGTACCCAGAGTCTGTCTTAACTTGGGGAGATATTGCGATATGTTTCGAAAGAAGCTCGATTAGGCTCGGTTAGGCAGACTTCTTAAATCTAAACGAAATCGACGATCGCGTTTCGACGAGTGCTGAAAAGCCCGATCTTCCGCTCTAGGATACGTATCAGGGACATCAACGAGGCTCTGAAGGAACTTGGCAGAATGTGCATGACGCATCTGAAGACAGACAAGCCCCAAACGAAGCTCGGTATTCTCAATATGGCTGTCGAAGTTATAATGACGCTGGAACAACAAGTCAGGGGTACGTATCAACTTTCGCGTCAGCGTTACCGCGCTCGCGCGCTATTCAATCCGCATTTGGCGCGTTAGCTGCTGCCTCCTCTAACTGCTTGCTTTCTTCTGTCTTCAGAGCGGAACCTTAATCCGAAGGCTGCGTGCTTAAAGAGAAGAGAAGAGGAAAAAGCCGAGGATGGTCCAAAGTTACCAGGCCATCTCGCAGCGCACATAGCACATCCACATTCTCATCCACACGCACACTCCCAACCGCCTTTCCCCGCATTACCCGTAAGATCTCGCAGACAGTAAACTCGTGTTACGCGAATTACGCGCCGGAAGTGCGTGACAAAACCCGATCCCGATCTGACGTGTACCTTTGTTTCAGGGCCCGCAACCTTCTCTTCAGCACAATCCACCGCAACCACAGTAGCAGCGGCTCAGCGGCGGTGTCATTCTGTGTTAAAGGGGTAGATGCATCTTAAAATCGACAAATTCACGAACACAACTTGCATATTCATACAAAACTTTTTTTCTGCTCTTTATGAATATTTATATATTTTCAAAGAGTGCTCAAGGAATTGCGGATGTTGCAAACTGGAACGTCGCAAACTGATTAAGGAGGAAGTACTAAAAGCGTTTTCGTTTCAATTAATGCATTCAGCCTGATATCTTGATCATTATTTAATGATGCAATCTTTGTGCATTGGTACGGTAGTTTCTGCTTCTCTCTACTCTACTTATGAACTTTCTTTTGAGATTAATGATTGATTGATAATATATCAAGATTGAGAGTTTAAGATTAAGATTCTTGATCTCAAGATTAAGAATTAGAAATGTTCGTAGGTCAGTGTGGACATTGTTCAGCCGCGAATACGCAGAGCGTAACGCACAAGATTTTTTCCAAGTTCCCTTCGTTTTTTCTTCTCGAATGCATTGCAATAAAGAAAAGAACTTTTTTATGCCTATGCAAGCGTAGCGCAAGTAATTTTAAGAGGTCTCTACCCCCGCCCCCTCCCCCCTC
>JAHMML010000023.1:283952-300768 GCA_020341155.1 Eciton burchellii
AGGCGGCTTGAAATTATTTTTATAAATAGCGAAAAGTGAAAACAAAGGAATATGGTTCCTCTCTTTCGAGATACATAATGTGTAGTACACGATCGAGATTTTATTGACGGTCGAACTTCGCTGCTGACTCATGTTAAATTGCCCACTTCTGTGTATACACTACCGATACCGTTGCGTTTACGTTATAGCGCGCAATAGCTAGGAAGAGAACTCAAGTTGGCGGCAAAGTCAGTCGACCAAGGCTGAGGATAAAGACGACATATTTCCGATGTAGAACCATACTGTCGCGTTAGTAAAATTAACCGGGTTTACCGAATCGGCAAACGACTGGACAAGATTGACAACCGCTGCGTGTACGTGTGCGTGTATAACGTGAAAGAAGCATCATGTGTGAAGCGTATGGCGATGTGTTGTGATGATAACATATCATATAATCCGAGTCTTTGCGAGGTTCTGTTCTCTTTTCTTTCGGCTTTCGGAGTATGCATGAATTTACGTTACCGATAAATTTAATATCGCGGATCATACGGTCGTCTTTATGGTCGTCGTTGGACACTGACGATACTGTACATAGAAACTATTGTTTACGAATGTTCAGAATGTGAATTGAGGATGCCAGCGGTTCGTTCACGCTCCGTGAGAAACGCCACTTGCAACTGTTTCGCGGTGCCACGAGGGAGGCATACCTCGATACCTGCGGCTTTTCCTTTAACGCGCACGCAACTTGATTTAAAGAGATAAGGGAGAGAGTTTCCTTTTCATCGATGTCGTCGTTCCTTGTCTTTTACTTGAAAGGAAAAGAAAGAAAGAAGAAAGAATTCGCTACCGCCTCGGTCTTGCGGAGAAGCCGCAGCTCTCGGCGATCATATGTTTCTCATGACATCGCGTTTGTTTGAAATACTCCATCCCTTTTGACATCAACATTGTATAAAAGTAACATGAACATGCGCGATCATGAAAATAGCCTACTTAATAAATTATTGACATGTATTTATTTTGCTACTCTCAGAATATTTCCCCAGCAAAAGTTAATTACGTATGCCATTCGAGTGCCATTTAGAATTTGACTCTTGCATCGAGTTGCATTAAACGATTCAGCTATAACTTTGATTAATCATATTCTGCCCATTATTGTATACAAATTATTTCTTATTTATAAGTGTCTCATTTTAATTTCTATTTTAAATTGTATAAAATATTTTTATAATAATTGTAAGTAAATAGCGTGAACGATCCGTGTCCAAAACCGGAGAGTACATTATAAGATAATATAAGAGATAAAAAGATTCGTGCATTATCATCAAATGATTTGTTAATCGTTTTATTTTAAAGGTCGTAAAGGGGACGATCTGTAATTTAAGAATAACGGATGATTCTTAACTTAAGATACTTTTAGAACATTCTCTTGAATTATATATTATTAATTATTTTTATCATTTATGTTTTCTTTCTCTTTTCTTGTTTTCTTTTTCTCCTTTCTTTTTTTTCTTTTTTTCTTTCTTTTTGCTGTCGATGTTCTGGCACAAATGTCGTGGTTACGGAATAAATTGTCCATTGTGTTACTGCGTCATCGAGGAGCATCGAGTAATAAAAGCAGCTGAAACATGCATAGACTTTTGAGAATCCAAGATAATTGCTAGAAAATTGGCGTTTTTCACGGCAAAATTTTGTCCCGATGATTACGCGCATCGCGGAAAATCCTTCCGGTGCTTCTTCTTATTTGATGCCGCTGGTACCGCTGGAAAACAAGATAATCTTTGATGATGGAAAACTAGATGACAGATCTACTGGTTTTGGTACATCATCGAATCACTCTGGACCTTCTCGGACGTTCGAGGCCCTCCTCTTCCTGCGCTACCTTTTGCCGGCGATTATTCGGGCAAAGAAAATCTGTACTTATATATGCGCGGTGAAGTGGAATATATATATATAGAGAGAGAGAGAGAGRGAGAGAGAGAGAGAGAGAGAGAGAGAGAGAGAGAGAGAGAGAGAGAGAGATCAAGCAAAACGGAATATAAATAAGCTTTGTAAGACTTTATTAAGATCGTTACAAACACGATTTAGCTCGCACAACTATGTGAAGAGTACCAACCTGTCATAATCATGATTAATTATTATTAATTATTAATTATTATTATTATTATTATTAATTATTATCAATTTATTACCGCCGACGCGAGATCTTTCGTGAGAGAAAAGAGAATGGAACGTTTTTGTTTTTGAACAAAAATATAGCTCAATCCATCTGTACCCAGTTGCCATGTATTTTAATTTATTTAGAGATTCTTAAATAAATTTTATTGAAAAAAAAGACAAGAAAAGAAAAAGAAATGAAATAAACCCAACGTGCATCGAACGTCAATGTTTATTCTGCCTCTCTCTTTTCTGCTCCATTTTCTATTTCTTTCTCTGCTCGTCTGTCGATCCGTATATTTCTCTTTTTAACAATTATACGACTATACGGCTATATTTTTCTTCAAAAGCAAGACAGAGTTTCCTACAAAGATTATGGAAGATTATACAAATCGTGCGTATATTCTTGCTCAAGCTTGGTAACGAATCTTTCTCTTCACGGACTTTGAAAATCCTTAAACTCATATCAAATATATCGAACACACATATCGTAATTGTATTTATTGTAGATACGTACAGAACATTTTACCTAGTTTTGAAATGGTCATTTGAAATGCCTCGTTTTGTCTCTGGTCCCAATTTGCGTCTCGATTGAATAATTTAATCCGTATAAGCTGCTCACGAAATTTACACCTAAATGATAACACCACATACACACGCGCGCACACACACATTGAAAATTTTGTTTAAAACTTGTCTCGTCGCATTCTTTTATTCCCTGGCTAATTGTCAATAGCATTTTAGTAATGTCTAATGTTTGTCTCGGTTACAACATGGAACATACTTCGCTAATGCACAGTTGAGCCGTGCAATTGTAAAATAAAGATCGCTCAACATTGCGAATCAGACGGCAATCATGCGGATGATATAATACTCCGATGTAGCATTTCATATAACGACACTCGATCGTAAACGCTCGATGATATTCTTTTTTCAACATTACCGTAATTAATCGTAATAAAAGGACACAAATTGATCACAATACTGATTTTACGAGCTACACAAGCTCGTGCATTCAAATGTTTTGTAAATCGTAGAGGAGAACACGTTGTAAGATCACTTTCGTCCTCGATCAGGATCTATAAACACTGTGTGTAGGCAAATCTGATCGGCAAAAACTCGCACAACCTCGCTCCACGTTTAATTAATAATTATTAATCATGCTCCGTTGCTGTGGCGACGCTATAGCATTACATGAAAGATGCGACAAAGAGAAAGAGAGAGAGAGGGGGGAGAGAGAGAGGGAGAAAACGTAACAACAAAGGATAATTACATTGTACATTGCGACAAGTTACAAGAAGCCGCTCACGGACACTGATAAAAGCACACACTTGTACTCGCGAAATTAATCATGTAAAATAATAACGACAATAAATAGCTCGTAAGCCAGTCTAAGCTAGACACTTGTCGATAGTCGTAGATAGTCAAAATGAAACAGAACGAAGAGCAAAGAGGTCTACAGACGGGGGGTCGAAGTCGATACGAAGTCGACCGTGTGAAGGCCCCTTCACACAGACCTTTTGTTGTACATGAAATAATTATGCTCTCGACGTATAACGTATTCTTTTTGGAACACGCGCATATCGAGAAAACGGGAAAAACCGCATTTTCGTTTGGTATAAGTCGAGTTGGTTGTAAACTTCCGAGAATAAGGAATCAATTTATAATTACTGTTAGACGTAAATGTCGACGAGGAACGTGAGGGATTATTTGTTGCAGAGAGTTTAATTGTGTAAGGATTCAGTTTTATCGGTACAGTTGCGGATCTTGCGATAATTATATCATATCACGTAAGCTGTATCTATATTAGACGTATATATTGTATAATATGTAATAAAAAAAAGGGATTAATACGTAAGCGCGTTGTTAGGGCAGTTTGTGTGAATGGGCCTGGATGATGTTGGAAGCGATCTCTTCGACCCTACACGCGATTTCAGAAAAGAAATGCGATTATATTAATATTAATGGAGCACGAGAGGAATATAAATACATAAACTGAGCGAGGGAATAAGCGAAAGAGCGCGAGAGAAGGAGAGAAAGAATATGAGAGAAAGAACATGAGAGAGAGAGAGAGAGAGAGAGAGAGAGAGAGAGAGAGAGAGAGAGAGAGAAAGAGTGAACAAGTGTACCGATTGAGAAAGAAAAAAAAAGATTATGTAATTACATCGCTAGTAATATGATTATCACTAATATAATAAATGTGCCATTTTTTCCATAATCATGGTGTCGCCTGTGACGTGACATCCCACGCGATCCCATGCGTTTCTCTTTACCTGTTTCTCTTTTTTTCTTTCTTTCTTTTCTTTCTTTTCTCTCCCCCCGGGCGCGATTCACACGCATCGCGCTCCGCCATTCGCCGTCGTGCGTGCCTCTTTTCTTTTTTTTTTTCTTTTTCTTTCTCACTCGTTTGTATGTTGCATACCCTCGGTATTTTAGACGATACGTTTAGACGATTACGTTTCGTGCCCCTGCTGGCACGATTTCGATTTGTTTCGTTACGTTTCACGCGACGCACAAAACATTATGATTATGATTATGTAGTATGTACACAACGTGCAGACATCCTTGTAGGAGCACCATAATTCATTGTTTACGTCGTTTTTAATTGACACGAAACTACAAGGTATCGCGGTGCGTGCAAAGTTATTTGTAGCCGATACCTTGATATTCGTATCTCCTGCACCTCATGTACCTCACGCACCACAGACGAGATCGTCGTGCTATTATTTTTCTCTTTTTTCGTTTTTTTCTGATAAGTCCGATAATGCTGTTCCTCTTTTGAGAGCAAGTACAGAGCGATTGGATCTATTTAATTCGCTAATTTAATTTACTCGAGAACTGTGAATAAACAATACTGGCGATTTAATAGCTTGTCGTTTCGCCCGATTGTTGTGTATTGGCGCATACGTTGCATACATTCGTTTCGATGAATGACCTTAATTTGTCCATTACTCAAATGCCGTTACTCATATGCGACATTGCAAAATTATTTGCACAACCGCGGTCTGTTAGCGGTCTGTCGTTAATCTCGCGAGCATACGGAGTGCCGCGTGATGAGACATTCTGGTTAGGAAATCTCATTGCGAGTTACATCCGGTGATATATGATTCTGTAAAATCCCGCGACCTTTAGCTGTGCACGATTTTTATGAAAATTTTTCCTTTGCTGCTTCCTCCTCTCCGAACATGAAACGTAAGTCGCATCGCACGGCCTCGATCGAGAGAATACAATGGAAAAGAGCGATTTATCGTGCGAAGATAAATTATTTATTTGAAACAGAAATTTGATAATGAATTCTTATTACCATTACTTTCACGTTATCTGTTCATAATATCGTTATAATAAATATACATTGAAATAATGAGGTAATAAATATGAGCAAACGGTTACATGCTTACGCTTAGAGTACGCAATTATCTCCATCTGCTCCTTGTTTTCATTGTTACGTAAACAAATTATTGCTTAATTATGTATATTAAACATTTGTTACTTTATACAAGATTTAATTACTTAAAAAAGGAAAACAAAGAAGATAAATAAATACGCTCCTCGTCCAATGACTTGCATAGCTAAATTAGCGCCTGTAATGTTCAACGTCATAACATGTATCATATATCACGATCATGTATCATACTAACTTAACATAATATTAATAAAATCTTTGCTTTATTCTGGTTACGTGTTATTGATCCAAAAAACCTGTGGTTCGCACTTGACATTCGCATTGTTATCCCTGCACAATAATTGTGCGCAATAATAATCTTATGACTATAAAGAGGAATACTTTTAATCTGAATTACTCGAATTTAAATCAATTTGCATAACTTAAAAATAGAAACAAATCTTCATTTCCTTTTTCAATAAACCTCCGGCGTAATTTACAAGTAACAATTATAATCTAATCTATGTCGACTTGTAAAAACAGAGATTCAACTTAATCCGCTTTCGCTCGATCATTTTATCTCAAAGCTGTTCCTATGTTATCTTACACTTATGAAATATATATGAAAATATATATCGCTGATCCGATATTGACTTGTACTACGATCTTGTTTTCCGAGCAAAAGAAGCTGACTCGTAGCAGACATTTCGGGAATTAATAAGGATCAAGACGCGCCTACAGAATTGCAACCTGTAGAACGTCTCGAAACTGACGTTCGCAGAGCGGCCAGTTATCTCGTTCTTTTCTCTTTCTCTCTCTCTCTCTYTCTCTCTCTCTCTCTCTCTCTCTCTCTCTCTCTTTCTCTTTTTTAACAAGTCGCCAGGGACGTCCTTTGAAATTGCAAGAATTTATTGCAAGAACAGTTCAATTCTTCGATAAAATGTAACTCTTTTTATGTCCGATTATGCGCGTGGTTAACAGACATTGGCTTCCAAATTGGATAGAAATTCAGGAAATTCGAATTACATTAACATAGAACTAAAAAAACATAAATTAACGTAAGGAAACATTCAAAGATTTCAGACTAACATTAAGTGCTCGCCATGTGTTGCCATTAAGTGCTCGTCCAATATGTATTGTATTTGATATGTAGAGTTCGTCGCAATTTGTACGCGAATGTACATTTAATTAACATTCTACATTCTACATTCTAAATCAAATTAAATCACATCGATTTAATCATAAATAATAGGCTTCGTTCTATGAAATTCTGCATTTATCTTAATCGTTGATATGTCTATGTAGATTTTTCTAGCATGATGCGTCCGAAGAATAATTTTGCCAACATATCCCCACGAGAATCACGATTATCCAGAGAATTCGAAACACGACTTTTTACAAATGAAATGTCAGTTTCCTCGAGAAATGTAGTAACATAAATTCTCAATGCAATTTCATCAGTCTTATCTTTAATATCTTGTAACTCGCGATCCGAAAGATAACAAACCAGCCGAACAATACAACAACATCGATCCAAAAGGTAAGTGTGTTCATGCTCAACTCCTCCAATATTATTGATGGTATTCGATAATGGCAATAAGTTATGTAACAATTCAGTTTATCTCGATGATATCCATACACCGCTTGAAGCAAACCATTAAAGGCATACTTCATGTAATTAATGTAGCTTATGTAATAAAAGATTACTGGCATGTGATTGAAGAAGATAAAAAAACCGGTGAGAATCAGCATTATGGACAAGGTAACGGAGCCGACGAAGATGCCGTTGACGGGATTCAAAATGGCACCGAGGCCTATGCCCATGCCCTCCGCGGTGACACTCGTCAGAATCACGATGAGCAAGAATCTGTAAAACCGAAACCACTCCATGGGTTGGCTGGTCAGCGTGTACGAAACGGCCGAATAAATCAGGCCGACCACAATATGCAGCGGTAGACTAGTCATCAGTGCGGTCACATAATACGTCCTGAGCTGGTACCAGTTATTGAAGCGCTCCTTCCTCAAGATGTTCAGCTCAAGAGGGAACTTGAGGACGGCCGGTATCGTACTGGTATAAGCTATATACAATATGGTCACGATAATGTAACTGACATTACTGATGGTCTTGTTGCCGTTATTGCCGCTATCGTCGTATAACAGACTCAATAGAACAGCCACGAGAAAATGGAGGAATATTTTCATGTGGGCGGCCGTCCAGTCGCGATAGAGTAACATCACGCAACGACGTAGCAGTACGCGAAACCTCGTCTTCTCCGAGGGTGGATTCATCCTTTCGCTGTTCGCGAACGACAAACGAGACTTCATGAAGCTGTCCATGTTCAGAGGCACCTCCTCTCGCTGGCAACAATCCTTGGCCGCGATTGCCAACTGATTGTTGTATTCCCCGTATTCTCGGGTCGCCACTTCCAACATGTAGTCGGCGGGATTGTGATACTTGGGACACTGAAGGCCTTGTTTCGCGAAATAGTCCACCGTATTATCGGGTTTGCCGGCGTATATGCAGCGACCGTCAACCACCAGATAAACGTAATCGAACATTTGATAGAGCACAGCGCTGGGCTGATGAATGGTGCAAATGATCGTTCTGCCACTTCTCGCAAGATTCTGTAGCGCGCTGATGCACTGCGACGACGCTAACGAGTCCAGACCGGTGGTCGGCTCGTCCAGAAACATGATCGGCGGATTGTCTATCAGCTCTAGAGCGATGCTCAGCCTCTTTTTCTGTCCACCGCTGAGCCGATTGACTCTCGTGTTTTTCGCCTTGGTTAGACTAAGCTCGTTGAGGATGTCGTCGACCTGCATCTGCCTGAGTTTCTGCGTTATATCGGCGATTTTCAAATAAGACGCTATCATCATACTCTCCTGAACGGTGAACAGATCGTACAAGTTGTCCGATTGTTGGATGTAGCATGAGACTTTCTTGCACTTATCCCGGTTCAGTTTACCCTGCCGGCTGATATACTCCACCGTTCCGAGTACGTTTTCCTGCTGAAAGCCGGTGAGGATGTTCAATAACGAGGACTTACCGGCACCGGACGGTCCCATGATCGCTGTGAGTTCTCCGCATTTGAAGACACCGTTCAGGCCGTTGAGGATCTGTTTCTTAGGTCCGCGATATCCGATCTGCACCTTGTACGACAGATCCTTGAAATGGATGTCGATTACTCGTGTCGCGTTCAACGCGATGGATGTATATTCCATCGACATGTCGTGATACGATTGAGCCACTGAGAGAATATTATTGCTATCTACTCGTTGCTGCCTTTTTATTTCCTCGCTCCCGCTTATCGGCAGGATAAGCCTCGGAGAATGTCCGTTACGAGTGCTGTCCGACTCGAGCTAAATTATCAATGTTTGATGCACGTTACGTACATGACATGTGCGCGATTGTTATAATCGCGTGTCGGAAGTGGGGATTCTTTGCGGATCAAACTGCTAATGCTGCTAATTGTCTTTTCAACAGTTCTTCGTGTCTGAATTAATGATAGCACATAAACACGATCGGTATAGCACTCGGCCGACGAGCTTTCTCTTTGGCCGTCGTTTAGCCGTCTAATAATATGTTATCTATTTTAATATTATTTTACGTCCGTGTAATTGATATTGATTTATGTCCATTTATATTTATTCATTTATTAATGTATACTCATCAGTGTGAATTAGACATTTCTGCGTTACATAATCATACATGATAATTAATCAACCGCCGTACAATGTATTTGATGTTACCTCTCACACTTGAAACACGGACTTTCCGTGTCACGTCATTCTTCTTTATAATATTGTCGGCATTCTTCGTTCACCTGCAACACGACAATAATTGCGTTTTGATATACGCTTGTATCTTACTTGCGTGTTTTCATTAGTGTTGAATTTTTTGCATCGGAATATTAAATGAGGCACGATTCTCGGGAGGCGAGAATACGTCAAAACACGTTTTACGCGATAAATAATATGTGGATTATAATTATCTACAATTACGTAGCTTGCTAACTAGCAATATCGTTTAGCAATATCGTTCATCTTTTTAGTATAACCAATTGTGGAGTACGAAAAATGGAATTTTAATGGAAATACTATTGGAAACAACTATTCATGCAATATGAATTTATGTAAAAGCCACGGTATGCTAGCTTAATGCTGAATAAGTAAAAACAGAATTGCGAAAAATGTTTGGCTTTGGGAAGATAAAATAAGACGACGATTTATTATCATTATCCAAAGACATTTTGTATGTGCATGATTGTTCATTAATTTTAATTAATGAGGTAAAGAGCATTACGATATCTCTCTCTGAATATTTGCACAAGTTTTAAGATTATTTCAGAAAGAAAGAACCATTAATGATACACATTATTGCAAATAAGAGAACTATGCGCTATGGATATAATATGCAATTATGCATAGAAAGCATGGAAAATGTATATATACATAGGAATAAATCAGGATGAATTCGCATTAGTATGCGAATTTATTGTCACGTATATTTTAATATTAGGAAGAAAAAAAAGACGCTAAGATGGAACATCTTGTTGAAACGATGTTTATTCATTATCGCATTTAACAATCACATTATCTTTTAAAGGATGAAGTATATTATATACATGTCAAGATGTTGATAAAATATCAAGTTTCTTTGCAAATTTCGTACACATACACGCGACATGTAACGCATCGTAAATTAAGATGCCTAAATAACATAAATAATAATGGCCAAGTAATAAATAAAAGCATCAAGGAAATAAAATGTTTGAAAGTCAAAAACATTAAGTCTATGGTTTATCGTCGCAAGATTATGCAAGCTGACGAAATAGAGCGAAAGTCACATGAACATGGCTTGATTGTAGAAGAAAATGCGTCACAATGACGAAGGAATATGGAATTCGTCATTGAACATAATAGCTACTTTGCGGTATCCAGAATTCGCGGTCGCAAGGAGAACGATTTCGCCCGTCTCTTTAACGGCTGCAACTCAAAGCTTTGCTATCTCATGCATTCCTTGATATCTTGTTTACCTGTGATCAGTGATTCTCTGAGTCGGTCACGACGAAGCCCGAGCGTTTGAATTCGCAGGCCAATAAATTCGAAGACAATGTTCCCGCGACTGCAGTCCTAGCGATGCGATGAGCCACGATCAAAGATCGCGAGATTGAAATTGCAGAGGTACACGATCTCGTGGCCGTCGTACGATCGGGCACGGATACAATTGATCAATAATACGCACTGAAGAGATACTTAGGAACCGCTGTTTAAAAAGCGCGATTGGAATCACGAATGAGACACATCACCAATAGGTCATACTAGTCGACTGAACTCCGGCAAACGAGTGAACGATCAGCTTAGATCTGATGCACGATGCGCGATACGTCTTCGCGCTTGAATATCTGACGTTACATTTAGCCATGCTGCGCCCGCCAGCCTTGGAGCGACCTTTCCTTTGATTTTTATCTATTTATTTCCTGCAGTTCCCCACAAACTCAAAGCAAGTATCTTGCGAAACCTGTTTCAAACAGTGTATTTATTAATTTTTCTTTTCTCAGTCCAAATTCAGCGAATCTTATACTTTTTCGTGTCCTTCAGCTTGAACCAAAATATATTCCCGAAATATATATATGATATAGATAATTTCGTGCGAGTGAACGTTCTCCAGGAACGTTGGCTTTGCCAATGTTCTCTTCGATAAATTTAACGTCAACGACGATTCTCATCTTTTGTCGCTACGCCAACATAACGTAGTCTCTTGTTTCGTGAAATTAATCATAAAAGATTCCAGCAGCCGTATTCTTTTGGCCATCGTAACCATCATATAAAAAAAGAACCGTATTGTTGGAACATACGTTCCAACGCGGAAAATTCCAGTCGGCAATGTCAGGTAAAACGTTATTAATAAGATAAGACGTACAATAGCGATAAATATAAATTACAGCAAGTAAATGTAAGGATGATCATGGAATCGTTAGAATGATTTTATCATGAAATTAAATGCTGCAGCGATTGCAATATGTTATTGCTGCGTGACATGTTGATCTGCCATGGCAAGTGCGAAAAAATTCTATCCAATAGTGATAACACCGTTGACACGTTGCAGATGCAGTTTATTCTTATAATTTATCATCTATTTAGCAAAGTATGCAAAGTATATCATAATATCATTAATTTTCCAATACTTTTAATTGGACAAATAAAATTACGTAACGATGGCACTGTCTTGTTAATGCATGTCATGAGTTCTGCATAAAACTATTATTGTTTCTATCGTAGTTTTATTTCGTTTTATTTATTTACAATCTTACGCGCGCACATTCTTATGGAAAAATCTGACGGTTGGATTTGCATTTTATACGATACGAAACTCGATACGAAAGGGAAGTAATGACGAGGAAGTAATTGAAATTTACGTGCCAAGTATGTTTTTAACGCAGCAAGGTGCTTTCTTATTTGTCGGAAAAGATATACGTGACCTTATACGCTCATGCATGCACATAATTGAGGCATGCGATTGAGGCGGACGGAATTACGTCACACGGTGACGTGTATATCTACGGAAAACAAGCGAATCAGCGATAAGATTTTCTTTATATTTCAGGGTTACTGAATTCTCCGATCAATAATAGGAAATGTCCACTAACAAAAGCATATTTTTACACTGGATATATTTTGCATTGGATTATCTTTGTAAAGGTTTTTAGAAGATAACTTAAATCAATTAAACATCTAATTAAATTGTTTTTCATCCTCATTTATCGCGGACTTTCAACCATAACGACAAATGATAAGGATGATAACGTCGAATTACATTAAGAATGTAATCTTTCTGTAACTAGTAAAGATAAATGTAAAGGTAAGGATAAAGGTAAGGGTAAAAGTAACATAGACGTCACAGCGAAACGTGACTTATTGACTTATCAATATTATTTACCAATACAAAATTTCATTTATTTCAAAATATATTTCAATATACATATTTGTTCGATTTATCGTTGATTCCTTCCACGCTATCACCATCTAACCTTTGGATTTCACAACTGTTGGCCTCAGAGTACCCTTTGATGCACAGGTCGGGTGTCCTCCTTAGCTAACTGTTGGTTAGTTTCCGGTTCCTATGATATTCCAAATGGGCAAATATCTGCAATTTTCTCAGCTCCAGCTCTTGAATCAAAACTGGAAATTTAATCCAAGTACGATAGGATTTGAAATTGGAAACATGATGGAATAGAATACACGTATCTGTCTAATTTTTATCTGTCGCGCCACCAACGGCGATTTAATTCATGCTTCGTCTTCCTCCCCCCGCACGCATGTTGGACTAATTACAAATATATAGGGTGACGAGCAGTATTTTAAGGGTATTTGAAGTAATTTCTGCGTATCAGATATACTCAGAGATATTGGTGGCGTTTCAACAACGCCAATAACGCAAACGTTCCGAATAAATATGAAATTGGACTTATCGATCTTGCTACATTCTTTTCTCACTCGGGTAACCGCCCTCCGCGATTTTTGGCAAAAGGAACAGGGATGGAACTAAAGATGGCCGAACTTTTTCCATTGTTTTGCCCTCGGGATTCTCCCACTTTCGTAGCTTTACTTTCTAAAGAGCGCATCGCGCATCGGTGGGAGCGAAAAATGGCCGAAAATATTTTCAACCGAGTTTGAGGAGAGGGGCGGTCGTTATCGTTAGGGAAGAACTTGCTCTGTAACGCGTCTTTGGAAAGGAATTATCTCGAATAAGACGTGGCAATTCTTTTTTAAACTTAAAGACAGATCTTTATGTAAATTATCGCGCATAAATTATTTCTTATATATAATTTACATGATTATGCAAATTATCGTGTACAGAACATGCCCATCTATCGCAAGTCGTTTTTATTTACTGTTGTTTTCATAAAGATTTCTCAATTTCCTGACCTTTTGATTCTTCATTTTCTGCATATTAACCGAATGTGATCTGCGTAGCCTACTCGAAACGAAGGAGACACTCTTGAGTCTTTGATTTTATTTTCTGCGGGCAAAAGAGCAGCGAGCCTAAAGAAAAGAAACAGGAAGTAAGAATGGAAGAGAGGACGTAGCAAAGAGAATGAGATCGCCAAGGCGAAAGGTATGCGAGAGATTGTTTCCTCATTTCTTCCGCGAGACTCTCCTTCGCGTTTCTCGCGCGGTTGTCAAGCGTGCAAGTTTGCAGCGAACGCATCGCGACTCTTAAACAAGAACGATCGGGAATATAAGGAAAATTCGCCGATCGACCATGTTCTCTCTTTCTTTCCAAATTATCCGTGTTCCCTTTGAATTCCTTGAATTTTGTTTCCTCTGAAAGGGTGATTAAAAAGTTCGCCATTCCTTGCGTATAATCGCACACTTGGGGCAATGTCATTTTTCGCATTCCTGCGAAAACTGTTAGTCGCATACGCGTCTAGTGAATTTTCCAAATCGCGTTTCCCATACGCGGTTTTCATAAATGACTGGCCTGTTTCCCTCTGGCTTGCGTGACTTAATTGAGAAGATGGAGGGTGCGATACGATCGGCTGATTATTCTCTGAATCTAATTATCTAATCCCTGAATATAATCCAATTATCATTAATTTTCATTAATCACATGTCTATAAAATTTTATAAATATAAATATAAGTATAAAAGCCATTGCGTTATGTTAACAGCGAGTTGACCTTGTCGAGTTGATTTCTCGATCATTAAAATAGTCAGATTTACTCAGACTGTTTACTGATCAGCGAGCTTTTACAGAAATAAATAAGATAGTAGAGAACATCGTGCAAATAAATAAGACAACACAGAAAGAGAAAGAGAAAAAGAAGAAGGAAAAAATGCGACGTCGCGTTAATAAAATATGGGAACTAATAGAACATTAATTTTGCATATAACAAATCGCTCGCGGATTTTCAGACACGAGCTACTTATTTAACGACACTCTTTAAATTATCGCATTTAAATAATTTAAATAATTTAATGATTAAGGAGACGAAATGTGCGATTACGTGAGAAGTGGACCGAAGGCTCACCGAGCGCGACTGGAATTTAATTAATTCGCACATCGAGTTCCTCCATCGCACGATACGCGATCAGCGAGATATTAAATTACAATTGCTAAATAAACGCCTATGCTAACGTACATGTGATACGATGCAAATACGAAACGGTAAGGCGATACAACGATTTTCCATCCGGTACAAATACACCGCGATCGTAAGTTCGAAGATAATGTCCGAGGTTTCGCTTTCTTCTCTTTCTCTCCTTCTTCTTGGTACGGAACCTGCAGAAACGATGACGCGATCGATATTGGCATGATCGATAATGTGATACGATACGTCGAACGACAGAATATTTAGCAATAAAGTACGGCTAAGTAAGAATTCCAACTTTATTTTGGATCAAAGGTCAACTTATCCGACTAAATCATCGACGAAGCGAAGCGCTAAAGATCGTTCGATCATCGGAACGTTTGCCGAAAAAATTTTTATGGCGTGGCTAAATAAAAAATCCCGATGCGTACTCTGAAATGTACCATTTTTATCGCTCGGTCATGCGTCTCGAGCTTCACGAAGGCCGTCAACTTTTACCACTATGCAACCTTGCGCATTCATCATATCGTGTAATTTTCGATCTCAAATCTAATAGCAATAATAATCTAATACTAATCCAATAATAATCTAATAACGCGCACCTTTGCCCGTTACAGTTTGATAAACAATACAGGACGGATATCGATCGCTCATCCACATATAACAGATAGCATCAGTTTTTGTCGCGGTCGGAGCCTTCTCGGAGGAAATACGCGCGAAAATCCACGCGTCGCTGAATCTCGTATAAATAGAACATACATGGCGCACGCACGTGACCGTCGCCGGCTGTTGGACCGGTATGCAAATCTCACCTGACCAACCGCTCGAAAATGGTCCGCGCTTCCAAAATTCTCGGCGAAGGGTCGGCACGCCGCGCTCGCAGCTGCTCGCGGAAGATCCTTTTGTTCCGTGCACAACAAACGTCCGCCGTCCATCCCGCGCTCTCACGCGGTGAGAGATGGTACATCGCAACGTCTTCGCATTACATTATCGCAAGGAGATAGTTACATTATCATTATTTTTTGCCTGCCGGTTCTGATGCTACTTGACAATTGTGTGCATGCATAGTGTGCATAATCACACATAATCTTACGTAAACGCTATTATACTATTTACGCTACTACGATCGAACAGTATAGTCTCGAAGACGTGAAAGGACAAAGGAGAGGAGATGACAAACGTGAATCTCGCGTTCGAAGGAGATTTTTCGGAATCCCGCCAACGGAGCAGCTCGATTGTTCTCGCGGAATAGTGATTTCGCCGTTAATTCGAGGAGATGATTCCGGAAAGCCGCGTAACGTGTCACGGCGGACAGAGGGAGGGTCGATTGCTACCGGGGTAGCAAAGTAGCAAGGGCGAGCCCTCGATGGCCTTGCATGTTAAGCGTAGATCGAAATAGTTTTTCAATTTTCACGGACGATTGGTCACCCTCCGATCGCAATTTTCCCGTCACTTAACTCCGCGACTACCCGATTTTAGCGCCGACAGCCACGCTGCCGATTGCCGGGTGTGCATTATCGATAGAAATATCGTATTATTAAAGGAAAATCCATTATTTTCTTATCCGATTAAGAAACGTGCGTGACGAGAATATCCTATTATTGAAAATCTATTATTTTCTTGTCGGCCTTAATGAGCCACTTGCAATAATAAGTCACTTGAAGAGAAATAAATGTCGGTGTAATGAGTAGCCGTGCCTGTCACTCGCAACAATTCAGATTTTAATTCAGATTAGTGTCATCGTCGTGACATCATGTCGATGCGCGATAATGCAACTTCATGTTGCGATACGATACATAGGCCATCATTATGTAATTCTATCTCCGTCGGCATTTAAAGGGAAAGAGGAATTTATGGAATTTGTTGCACGCTCTTATCGTCTTATCGTTTACTGATTAATTTTCATGATAATAACTTTCAGGATAATCGTCGCAACGTCGACGATAAACATCAATCGCCTTTTTAAGATGGATAGGATTCCGCGTTATTATTACGACGATGACACATCATCGTGGTGGTAATCGATTGTTCATAAAAAAAAAAAAAAGAAAAAGAAGAAGAAAACATCGCGTATCCCCCGCGCTATTCCGCGTTTTGTAAAACGAAGAGGGTCGGGCAAGGATCTCGTCCCTTTGATAACATCTTGAAAGGGACAATAGTCGAGAGAAAGAGAGAGAGAGAGAGAGAGAGAGAGAGAGAGAGAGAG
>JAHMML010000023.1:300798-329044 GCA_020341155.1 Eciton burchellii
GAGAGAGAGAGAGAGAGAATGTCGGCCGGATAAATTATAATGTCGTAAGGCAAGGCTCAGGGGAAAAACAAAAGATGACGGCACGGCTAATAAAGACTTTTTGATTATACCATAAATCTAGGAGCCTTTGTTTTTGTGCGTCGTTTGCGGCTCGCGATGAATTTTATGCCAGCCGAGCGTCTTCTCGGCTCTTCTCCCATGCTTCGTTATTGATTAAGGCAAATCAAAAATCGTAGACGAAAATTTCATTTCCTGGCTGATCGGCGAGAAAGATTAAACGACACCGAATACTGTTGTTGAAAACGTGAACTTCAAGTCGTCCAAAGCGAGCTTTAAAAGCCGCGAGAGCTAAACGCCTATTCTGTCTGTACAAATCGCGAGCGTAGGAAATATTTCTCAAGAGTTCGATAATTCCTTAGCCCAGAGGTTACTAGGGCAAAAAGGCGAAAGGGGTCGGCGCGAAGGGGCCGAAAGCGAAGGAGGGGAGAAAGGGTTGGGAACTGAAGCGGCATAAGGCAGATCCCGCGGCTCGGACGAGTCCCTTTCCGGTCAGCGCCTTTTTATGAATTTCCAATCGAGATCCTTTGAAAGATCGTTCAAGGCGCCCATAAATTCGCGGCTCCATTAAATTATTTTAGGTATGCTTCAGAGAGCCGTAACTCGCTTTATATTATCATCGATGTGTTTCATCGGAGTATAAATATAAGTAGCATATAAACGATGAAATCATGGAAATTTTTCGATTTAATGTGCCTGCTTATATCATGAGCCTGCTTATTCACGCGCATTTTCAGAAAATGTAGATAATTCCAAACAAGAAAAGTTTACGCGTATTAGCCTGTTACGTAAAGTCTATCTTTGATTGGTTATTATTCAGTCTGGTGATACTACCTTGTAATTAGAGTTAATCAAGCTGGTACGCCTGTCAACGGGAAATAGATAGAGTTTGAAAATAAATAATTTTAACATAAAGTTGTGCGGAGGCTAGATGTATAATTGAGGAAATATTGCAAGCGCTAGTGCTCCTTGGTGCTCCAGCTGACGTTGGGAGATGGACGCGAGATCACGGGATATTAAAAAGTCGCTAGTTTTAAGCATGATACGATACTTTTACCTTCTAAAAATTGCGATGGCGAAGGTCGCCTCGTTCGAAGGGTAGCCTCGTAAAAGTCGCCGGGGATACGAGCGGGGAAGGAGCGGGAAGGTTTAGGATCGGTCCAGTCGTAAAAAGGCGGAGGGTTGGTCGAGAATGTGCCTTCGAGGGAGTCTTTGGTCGCCGCCCGCCCCGAAGAACGGCGCAATCCCCGTTTTCCTGTTTGAATGGGGAAAAATGTACTGTTAAAATCTTCCTGCCGCACAGCGATACGTTCGACTTGAAAGAGGAAACGCGGATTTTACGGTCCGGTTCGTTCCCCTCCTCGGGAAAAAGGAGGAGGTTTGATAGGTCGATGTCGGGTCGAGGCAGTCGAGTATCTGAATGCAGCGTTGTACAGCTCTCGCTCCGTCCGTCTGTTCGCCGTGCAATTTCCGCCGCGAGGGCAAACAAACCCCTAAAAATGATCGCGAGATTCCCCCACCATTGGGCGAATCCCCCTCTCCGCCGCTCTTTCGCTTCTTTCCAAGCTTTTTGCTCCTTCCATCTCGAGAAGACCGACTCCCGAGGGTAGAAAGACTGCTGTTGGTGGATGCTGAGGCGGCAACGATGCAAGAGGGAGAGAGAGAGAGAGAGAGAGAGAGAGAGAGAGAGAGAGAGAGAGAACGCGAAGAACGATTACCGCCTTCGTCTCTCTCTCTCTCTCTCTCTCTCTCTCTCTCTCTCTCTCTCTCTCTCTCTCTCTCTCTCCATCTCTTTCTCCAACATTTCAGATAAGAATAAAGTAAACGGCGAATGGGGTTGCCGGAGGGATGGTTGGCTGCAGCAGGATCGGCGGGGTGGACGAGAGCAGGGCGAGTTGCTACGGGAGAATGATGCTTCTCGGGCCGGGCCGTATCAAAGTGAAAGGGGAAAGGCAAAAAGTACGGCGATCGATGCTACCGGTCACGCGGAACACAATGAAAAGCCCGCGCTCCGTTTCTCGCCGCTCGCGAGTGCACGGCTCTCTCAAGATGAAACGGAAGATGACGAGCGGCGGCAGCGGCGGCCCTTTCAGCTTTAACGCCCAAGCATCATTTGCGAGGAACGCAAACCGCGTAAGGCGCTTCAAAGTTCGCGCAAGAAAAAATAGTTTTGTACTTTGGATACTGAGCTCGAATATTTCTCTTCTTTAGCTTGCTACCTTTTTCCTCGGCCTTCATTCAGAGGCTCTTCATCATTTGCGCGTTTTTATTTCATTGTCTATGCAAAAGACTCCAGACTATAAAAAGGAAAGAGATTTCTTGCCGATTACATTCCCTGGTTATTAGACGGCGATAAACTTCAAATGAATTCTACAAAATAACATCGCTTCAGCTTTATGATCCTTACCAAACTATTGTTTCTAGTCGGTTAATAATATGCGGTTAAAATATAGCGAGCGAGATGACTTTTTCTATACATTTTCTATATATTTTTCTATATAACGCAGACGATCGTGATATTTTCCCGATGTCTGGAAACATTATTCGATAATGATGCAAAGCTCGCCAATTCCACTGACATGAATACTTCATTATCTCGCGATATCACACGGAAAATTTAAGAGGCTCGGAGCATTTCTTCTTTTTCTAGGAAAAGAACGGCGTAAAGTGCGAGCCGCTATTCAAACTGTGCCGCGATTACTTAATAATAATAACGCGATCGGTTATTATACATGCGCGTGCGAGAGAAATTAGCTTCGTTCTAGAAGTTGGCCGACAATTTTCGTTCGACCGCCGGCTCGAAAGAAAAGAACGATGACCGTCGGGTCGTTCCTTTTTTTTTTTTCTTTCTTTTTTCTCCTATCCCTTTCAGCGGACGGTCGCCACCCCTCGCCGCTCCTATCGCCATCGTCACCGACGTCGCCGGCGCTCATAGGGTTGGTTGAGCATAATAGAGGCGAATGGGGCGGTAGGATGAATTTCCTAATTAAAACTCGCGCGAAACTATTTAAAACTTAAAAAGGAACGAAGCTAGACCCAAAGCAACTCGGGGCCCCATTATCGCCCATGCCGGAGGAACTTTGGCAAATTATAAATTTCATCGGACCTCGTTCCACGAGGCGAATCTCGCTCTCTTTCCTTCTTGCCGCCCGATTCCCGCCGACTATCCGTTTTGATCGTGCGATCGGCCGTTGCGTAATGAGAATCGATTAGTTTCTCATTTTATTTTCAAGTTGCCTTTAATGTGAATCGATTTGAAATAAATCAATGAGGAACGAGAAATGCAATCTTGTCAATATCTTCGAAGCTGACATTAGCAAATGTCAAATCTATAAGAAAAACCTTACGAAACTCACTTGAAGATCTTCCCAAGTGGGAAGATCCAGCATTTTTTTCTTCGTGTAATTTATATAAACATAAATCGCGATGTTATGTCGCTTGTATTACATATTTAACGTCATTACCGGACAGATTCGGCAAGCTATGTCACAAGCTGGAAGAAATCGATAATTTTCGTTGCTTTATTCTCGCCACGGCGAGAAATCGTCCTTTCGCCGGAATAATTAGTCGCACTAAGATCTTAGCTACTCCTTCCGCACGGTGGCAATCGTCCAAGGAACCTTCGTTCCTTACCGATCCTCTTTATTCTTTTCTCTCTGCTTTCCATTGCACGAACGTTTCCAGCCGAGACTTACTTTAACGGCCCCCGCCGTGTCGGCAATTAGAAACGTCGCTCTTAAGCCGGCTCGTAGATTTTTCCGCCCAACTACCCCGTTTAAAACCGGGAAATTTAAGGAAGTGAACCACTTGATGCACGCGGTTGTTGCTCGATTCTCCACAGAATTTTCCTGCATTCTCTCTCTCTCTCTCTCTCTCTCGTCCGTATTCGCTCGTCGCGAATGTTCATTTTGTCGAGGGGAATTAATCCATCCTTCTCGATTAATTTTATCCTCTTCCTCGAAGCGTAACGCAGCAGATCCCTGCCATACCGGCTTTCTGGAAAGGTCAGCTTCCGCCATCTATTTCGAACCGGCCGCACACGTGTCGATTTCGGGGCGGCAACGAGGTGAGTCGAGCAGAATGGTGTTTTTTTTAACAGCGGTAGAGAAACGACGGATGGGAAAGGACGATAACGAGAAATATTCCAATTAGGGTCATGTTTCTTTCAGTTGAAAATTAATTGGGATTTTTTCCAGCGGTAGCGTAAATTCAATTGCGAAAGAGCGCGAGTCCATCTTCCGAAGCTTGTCCTTCGTTCCTTCGTTTCGAGATCGAACGTGTAACATGTTATTGACGCACGTAATTGCGCACGACCTTCGAGATCGATCGTGTTAAAGGTCAGAATTGGATGAATTGTGGAGAGAAAAAATGCGATAATGAGATTCGCACGTGCGAGATTAATGCTGAAGAGCGAGCTTATTAAGCGTACTCGACTCGCTCGTCAAATCAATCGCCGTGGCTGACGTTGATTTGCATAAATATAAGTGCGAATTAGAGTTTTTGCAACGAGCGATTATGGTAACTCATTTTGCGATACGCGCGCACTATATTATATCCGTTCTGCTGATATAATAGAACGCAACGTTGACGCGATATAATTCGCGATAACTCGATTACGCGCATCAAGTAAATGCAATATTGCAACAGCATCTCACGTCGCATTCCGGAACGCGAGCGTGCGGGCGAGCGAGCGAGGTCGCGCGAATTAATCGTTACTCGAGCGTGGATTTTAAAATCTTTCGAATCCTTTTGCGGACATTAAGCGGACAACCGCAATTGAAAAATTGCGGCATCTGCAAAGGGACAAGTGACGTCATTCTAGCTAGGATCCTTGCGAGATTTCGGGAAACGATCTCGATCGCGACGATCGACCATGGAGAATAAGAAGGAGAGGAGAAAGAAGGAAGGAAGGAAGATAGAAAGCCCGCCAGGGATGCCGGCTTCGTCGCACTCGCGCAAAGATTCAAAATGGACGTTTAATTTTTGCGCGAGAACTCTACGAGAGTTTTGCAATAGAGAGAGAGAGAGAGAGAGAGAGAGAGGGGGGACAGCCCTGGCAACCATCGCTAAGGGTGCTCGTAAAAATTTCATCCCCCCAACCATCTCTTCCTCTCTCCGTCTTTCTCTCTTTCTCTCTTTCGAGGGTGAGGCTCCTTCTTTCTCCGTTCTCCGCTCGCGCGATATCGCTCTTACTTGCTTCTCTAAGCACGGCTAATTCAAAATGGCGTCGCCGCCCCTATATCATTCGCAGCCCTCTCTCGCCTCCGCATCATCCCTCGTCTACCCCTTCGACCCTAGGCAAAACGGCGCGTCAAGGGTGGGGCCATCGAACTATGGCGCCCCGTATGCCCTACGCCGCGAGCACATCACGACCAACTCGACCAACAAAATGAAATCCCGTATTTTCTAGCCGGGCCTAAACCCAGCTCTGGCAACTTTGTTGCCAGCGATGTATCGCGTTATCGCGTATCTGCCCCTCGCGGGCCGAATATTTTCCGAGGGATTCGCCAAGGAAGGAGTAAACGCGCGGTTCCGCTCCGACCGCGTAGCAGCGCCGAAGAGATGTGATTACCTGATCGGATGTTCATTTCTCGTTTTAAAAATCGAACGGGAAATTCCGTGTGAATTACACTGTGCGGGATAAATCGTTTACCGTCGACGATAATTGTTTTGTTTAATTCTCTATTAGCTCGATTAGCGATTGGAAATGAGACGAGATTATTTGGAACAAATGTATCTCTATGTAATTAGCCGTGCGGCAAATGCGCGACGCAAGGCTCGTCGAAACTCTCTCTCTCTCTCTCTCTCTCTCTCTCTTTGAAACGTAAACGGTCGATCGAGTATGTACGAAAGGTTTCAAGGACCTCCCGGCCTGATGCATTTTCCGTTCGGAAAATCGCGGCGAGCGAAATCGAAGCTCGCCGGGTGCACGCAGGGTGACAAAAGGGAGGAGGGAAAGGAGGGCGAGGAAGAGGACAGCGGTTTGGTGCGTCGGAATGCGAATTTGGACAACGAAGGGGCAGTCGGGGGAGGATGAACGGCAGGGTGGACGCCCGTGCTCGCGTGTCCGTCCCGCAAATTTCAACGACCACCGAGATTTCGGTGTCGCCGTCCATATAATCGCCGTGCTCCGAATTCCGGCAGCGAGATAGTTAGGACACTTGCGGCCTAACGGCGAACTTTTGCACTTTCTTGCGATTTTTCTGTTCCCTCCCTCCCCCGCGGCGCGCCACGCCACGCCGCGCGGGGCATATTTCGCCAAACTGCTAATCCGGAATTGCATCGAACCGACGCGGTCGGAGGTCGATAGGCGCCGCGTGCCGCGGTGTCGTCGGTGTTTCGCGACCCCGCGCGATTATGCGATCCGCCGCGCTCGCTATAAAATCATATCGTTCGTCTCGAATTCATGAGGTTTCCCGTAATGACGGCTCGGCGCGACGACGTGATTTCGGGTTAAAGCACTCATCCCGCCCTYCCCCYCCCCYCCCCCCYCCCCTYCCCTTCGCGACCCTTCGAACCGCCAATTCCGCGCGCGCGGAGCGGATTCGTAATTTCCAGATTCATAATTCTCCCGCGCGCGCGTCTTGCCGCGATATTTTCGCCGATGAGCTGGATTTTCGTGAAACTGGATTTCGCGCGGCAACTCGACCTTAAAAATGACCTCTCACCGTGGGAGGGTATGAGACGGCGTTAGCGTTGATGGAGCGATCCCCGTCGCGGTTGTCACTGTTTGCCTCGCGGCGAGAATATTGCTAACGAACACGTTGCGGACAATGCGCGTAATGTCGTTTCATGTTTTATCGTTTGCCGGCATTGAAAAGTGTCCGCGATCGTCAATAAACGGACTTAAAATTCGCGTCGCGGCGCCAACGCGCGCCGGGGACTGCGTTCGCGCTGTTGACGCGATGAAAATTTCATGCGCCGTCTAATGTTTGCGCGGTTAACAAATATCAAATAGTATAATTAAGCGAAATGTAATTAATACAATTTATGCAATTGCGAATCGGTGATTCGCAGCGCGGCATGCTCAAGTATTTCACTTTAAAACGGCGCAATTTGCGCAAAATGCGTTCTCGTTCGACGAATTTCGTCGAATCTCGATCGATGTTGGCGTTTCCGTATCGTTCACTCGCGCGTTCGCGTTCGCTCGAGATCGACTTCAAGGTCGCTTCAATCGTCGGAATAGCCGAAAAGGCGTTCACACTCGCAAGCCGAAAGATGTTCGACGAGATATCCGGAAGCCCGCGAAAATTTCGGCACGATCGCACTGTGATCAACGCGAATTTTTCCGTGGCTCGCGTTCGACTGACCTCGCCCTTATTTCTCGGCCTCTCCTTTCTTGCGACCCTCCGCCCTCCTTGCCGCCCTTTGACCGTCCCACCTTTGGCCCGTTTGGCGGATTTTTACGATTCTGCGCGTAGAAAAATTCGCCTTTCTCCGGCCGGTCCGTAGAGATTGCGCACTCTCGCCTCGGAAGCGCAAGGACGGATTTATTGGTCCGCAGCGACGTTAATACGCAAGGCGAAAAGATTTATCAAGTGACCAAAGATCGAGCGTTAACGGTTTTTAACATTATCATTGATAAATGCCGTTAGAATCAAGTTGGAATAAATTTCGAAACGTCACGTGTCTATAACGTGCCAGCCAATCGAAGCGCCGCCGACGTCGCTTTCCGCAATAGTAATTACGTAATGAAAGTCAACGGATATGATCGAAAGGCGGGGATGCGCTCGGATGTGATTGCGCGATGAGCGTATCCGCGTTCGATCGAGCAAAGACGCGCGAAGAGCGCGTTGGAATCTCGCAAAGGGATTCCCGCGAGAAAGTTTCGAAGGAAACGCGCCGCCTCGAAGGAGGCGATCTCTCCGCGAGAGGGATGAGAATTCGGGCCGAGGGTCCCGTAAACTCGCGTTCGTTTGGAAATCCTGTCGCGCAACGGCCAGCACGCGTTCGGCCACGTCCGGGCATATAAATTCGCATCGCGGAATAAGGATCGGCCCCTTTCAGACGTCGGGTGGTTGGCGCGTTCGAGAGGGTGGTGCGGCGGCGGTGTGGTGCGAGAGTCTCGCGTCGGAGGTAGGTCGCGCGGGTAGGAGGGTGGGTGGCACCTTCTTGGATCAATAAATGATTTAACATTCACAAAATGGCGGGTGAGCCCCCGGCAGGGGCGGAGAAATAATATAATCTACCTTAGACTCTCTCTCTCGCCTTCCTTCCTATCCACCACCCACGGTATCGTCGTAGCGCCGGGCCGCGCGGGGTCGCGCGGGGTACCGCCGGCTGGCTGAACGAGGGTGGGTCCCCCTTTTCCAACTTACCCCCCCGCCAAGCCGCGTCCCGACCCCCCGCGTCCCCAGCAGACTCCTGCTAGAGAACTCTGGCAATACCTACGGTTCCGCTACCGGTGGCGTTACCGCATAAGAGAGAGAGAGAGAGAGAGAGGACCTGAACCGTGCTACAGCCGGCACGGATCGACGGGGATGACGCCGTGGATTTTGACTTTTCAGATTCCGCGAATAGTTACGGAACCACGTCGCCTTGCGCGAGCGATCGCCGATTCGCGTGAGGTTTCAACCGTGCGCTGCACGTTTCCGAGTTAAGATTCTGACGCGAGATGTTCAATGACGAAGTCGAGTATTAAAACGCAAGCGGGAGACTCGCGAGGGATCGACTCGAAGAGACGGAGAACGTTAGCGCGAGGAAGTTTCCTGCCGAGTAGATTCGCGACTGGAGGTCTAGTGGAAACTGCAGACTCTTTCGAGGGAAACTTTTCAGGATGGCGTTTCAATGGCGCTTAATAGCGCAGAGTGTCGTTACGTGAGCGGCAAGCGACATCTCGGAATTAATCGGCGACTGCGATCAATCTTGAAAAACGTTTTGCGAGTAAGCTCGGAGCCAGTGCCGGCTCGGTCGAATATATTTTATCTTAATGGAGGCAGTAAAGTGGATTTTAAGAGGGAACGGAGAGAGGAGAAGCCGGAGAGGTGCACTTCCACTTGGAGGCTGGCGGACGTGCAAGATCCCTAAATATTAAGGGGGCATTAACGTGGTCGGCCATTTTGCGAGCCCTCGGAGCGCGTATAAGCGAGCCTTCTCTAGCGTATATTATTATATTATAAGGGGGTGCTGGGGCGCCTCCCAAGATTATGGAAATCGCGGCGGGTATTAAGGGGGCGAGGCGACGCTGCTGGCAAGACTAGGGCTGGGGAAGTGGAAAGGAACGCGAGATACACATTCCGTGTGCCCGCCCCCCTCTTCCCTTCGCCGATTCTCCCGGTCAAACTCCTTGGAGATTGGACGGGCAAATTGATTCGCGTCGCGCGATTCCTTGAATCTTCTCGCGAAGCAATTTGCCGCTTGCGACTGCGACAATTTATTCATTTGGTCGTACGAGCATGCGTCCTGTTCTTTCGTCACTTTCAGCGTTTATGTTTTCTTTTTCAATTCGTTTTAACGCAATCGCAGGATTGCGCGTTTGATCGGCATCGCGAGCCAATTCGCGATTCAAATATGTCGCGATCCTTATGTCGATTCAAATTTACTTGTGATTGTTTAGGGCTGAATTTAGAGGCTCATGTCGTTAACGGGAGAACTGTCCGCGGAGAACATTCGCGGTAAAATATACGGTAAATATCGGATGATCCGCGAGAGACTTGAATCGCCTCTCGAAAAAGTCCACGTAAAAAATCCACGAGAAGAGAGCACGAGGAGAGCGCGAATATTCGCGCGACGGTTGCTTCTGTCACATATCTTCATTAAGGGGGTGGTAACTGGCAGGACAGGAAGGTACTTAGTTCGCGGAGAGTGGAAGGGGAGGATGGGAAGGAGGTAGGAGAGAGTAACTACCGTCGGAGAACCAGCTTCGGAGTTCCTCCAAGTTTGTTGTGTGAGAAAACAGGGACTGATTTGAATTTATATTACTTGGCCTCCCCTCTGAATACGTTCCTGGCTAAGGAAATTTCCATATATCTGAGAAAGCCCCAGCGCCGAGCCCGCAAAATGAATGCCCCCGCTGCCAAATTCGAATTTTGAATATGGCCGGACTTGGGCGAAAACGCGAATCAATCTTGGCGCCTCCCTCGTCTGTTCTCCGTTCTGTCTCGACAACGCCCGAGGATCCGCAATCCTGAAGGAACGCCACGCTTTCGGAAAAGGTGCGATCAAGTGGAAGAGTCGAGTGACGGATCGGGAAGAGCGGAGGAAACGCCCCGTCTCATTTCTCCTTCGCTGAGGACGCTTCGCGCCGCGATCTGACGCGTCGCGATGCAACCCGAAATCAAAAGGCGAGAGGGATGAATGACACGCAAAACGGCGGAAAACATGGAGAAGCTCGTTTAATTCAGCGGAAATGTCGATTTTGTCTCCCTCCTTCTGTCGTTCCTCTCCTCTCTCTCTCTCTCTCTCTCTCTCTCTCTCTCTCTCTCTTTGCTGCTGGCGCTTAATTCTCGCTTAACCTGCAGGTTTTTACGCTAAATTTTCGCCGGTCTCACCCTCGTTACCGCAACCGACGGGAGTGGGTTAGGTGGCTGGCTACGCGCTTAAGCACTTTTTAAACGTCCCGTATATTTATATCATCCCCTTTCGCGCCGTCTCTCTCTCTCTCTCTCTCTCTCTCTCTCTCTCTCTCTCTCTTTCTCTCCTCTCGCGCCCGCATGAAAAGCGGCGAGCACGAAACAATTAAAACGTCGAAACGAGGGTGCGGCCGTTCCGCGGCGAAACGTGTTTTCGCACCACCGTGCTCGCCCTTCTCACCCCCGCCAGCACGGTTATATAATCCGAGATGGGAAAGAAGGTGCCGGACGAATTCCGTTTCGCGCGTGTTCTCGTTTACCCTCGGATCTCGCGGAACCGAATCCCGCTTTCACGATTTTCACTGGAAACTCGCGTGGCGGCAGGAAACGCAGCCGCATCCCCGCGTCGCGAGAAACAAACGTTGAAACAAAAGGATGTACGAGTCGAGAAGGACGATCCGCGATCGCCTCGATAATCGAGCAGCGAGCGAGGCGAACAACAGCGAAGCTCTCTCGCTCGGAAACGACACGGGACTGGTTATTTCCGTATCTGTAATCTTCGCGGATGTCTCGCGACGCGACACGACTACGAGGAAAAACCTGTTAGACGCTTGAACACCGGGGGTCGCTGACCAGTTACGTGAGAATCGCAACGCGACGGTCCGATGCGCATTATGAAAACAGACTCGCTTTCCGTGGTCAGAGAATATAGAACAGCTCGCAGGATTCCCACAGGACTGGTCTTGCCAACCTGCCGCTGCTGTTCCGGCTGTAGACCGCGAGAAGACGCCGACCAGTCGTCGACCAGTCAGTCGACTCCCAGGCAATCCTGCCGATCCTTTCGGCAGGAGCTGGATCGAGATGATTGTGTAAAAAATGATGAATCACCAATGGATGATTGGTCCCGATTCATCGCCAGGAAACAAGCACGCAGACTTTTGATTTTCACTTACTTAAGTTACGTTACAACGGGAGTTACGCGAGATGTCATGCGCACGAGAACGCTCCTGATTGTCGACGAGTCTCGAAAAATATTTAAAAATATCGAGAATCAGGAGGGAGTTGAGGGGATTAAGGCAAGCCGAATCCTCAGGCTGTGCCGTCGATTTTCCGACGGCGCGCTGTGCGTTGAAGCTTTCATTAAGGTCGCATCCTTAAATCTCGCATCCTCGCGAATGCTCAGGATACAGTATCGCGTAATTTTTGTGCAATTTTATGTACGGGGAGCACATTTTATCCTCGATCTCTCCTCGGTTTTTGCTCGCACGGTGCTTTAGACAAGCTAATTTCTTGCTCGCTTCCAAGGAACAAGATCACCATAGCGCGCGGCAGTCAGGCGATGCATCGTAACATTAATTAGTCAGCGGCTTTGTTTCTGCAGGGCTCATTCTTATGGAAATAATTTTTTTCCCGCGTTAATTTGCGGCGCTGCTCGATGCCGCTCGTTTCTGGTAGCCGGCGTGTCCACGATATAGCTTCGTGGACACTGGAACGTCCATAAAGGACGACAATGCTCATTGTCGTGCCCGGAGGAGAAACTTAAGTTCTCAAAGGCGACAAGTGTACAATTAAGTCATTAGGGGGACTTCCGGGAACTTGGACCGTGTAAGTTTTCGCACGGAGAATGGACCTAAGCGGCCGTTAAACGGTTTGCAAATTGCAATTTCGTCGCGTGTCTATGCTCGGCACGATGATGATCCCTCGGATTGGGAGCGGTTAGTCGGCTTTCTCTTTCGACGATGACGGTTGACGATTCCCCGTGATGAATCCCCGATCGTACTCGCAGGGATCTTTGTGGATCCCGATCTTGAGATGCCCCGTTGCTCCTGTTGC
The DNA here is from genome assembly GCA_020341155.1 of Eciton burchellii. NCBI lineage: Eukaryota > Metazoa > Arthropoda > Insecta > Hymenoptera > Formicidae > Eciton > Eciton burchellii. The sequence goes on from JAHMML010000023.1 coordinate 313,200, forward strand.
TTCCGGCATCTTGCCCCACGATGGAGCTCCGCGAATGATTCATCGCGGATCGAATGCACCGAGGATCTTCCATTGGTCGCTCATTAGTTTCGCGATCGAAGCTTCGAAGCTTCGAAGAGCAAATAAATAGATTACGGTGAAACGAGTCGATCGTGCCAATAGGAGCCGAAAGGAGAAAGAGGGCGAAGGGAGACGGTCTCGCAGGCCGAGGAGGTAGAGGAGGCCGAGAGGGTGGCTCGAGGGTGGTGACTGGCTGGCTGGCTGGCTGGCTGGCTGGCTGGCTGGCTGGCTGGCTGGCTGGCTGGCTGACTGGCTGCTAGAGAGTTCGTTCGATTCGATATTCATCTCGAGATTCAATTCAATTTCCCCGCAGCTATCCCGCTCTCTCGGGCGTCGCAGCGCGTCGAGAATCGCGAGTCGCGCGACGAGGGGGCGGCGGCGGTTGGCCGGGGTGGAAAATAGGAAAGCGGGCGGCCGGGTGTAGTTGCTGGATGCAGGGTGCAGCATTGAAAACCACCGTCAGCCACCACTCCCCGCCGGCCACCCTCTCGCTCTCTTCGCCATCTCGAAGAGGAGATAAAACGAGCCGGTGCACAGAGGCAGGACCCTTATACCGCCGACGCCCTTCTGCCAACCTCCTCTTCCTCCCCTAGCCGTCGCGCAGCCCGCTTCCAACCCCCGATCCACGCTCCCATCCCCCTCGACACGCTCGCGATGGCAGAAGGTACTACGCCGTCTCGAGAAACTCTCCCGTCGAGGGAGGTTTTGGGGTGGCGCGGGTCGGCTGGGTGGTTTAGGTACGTACAGGGGTTGAAGGGGGGTGGAAACTGTTTTCCACTCGGTCTTACTGTACTAACTGTACCTAACCTACGCTCGTATCATTAATTATCTAAATTGAAGCTGCCACAGCGCGCCCGAGTGTCTTACATCGAAATTCTCAAAGGAGCTCTCCGTGCTCTCTCGCTCGTTCCTGTCTCTGTCCCTCCTTCCTCTCCACCTCGCTTTCTCATCCTCCTCCTACCCCCTCCCCCTCCTGCCCTCCCCCTCCCACCCTCTCCTCCCTTCGTGTCTTACCCCCGTATCTCTCTGTCCCCGGCTGCGCCGCGTGTATCTCGGATGGAAAATGGCGGATGTTCGCAGGTAGAATAAGGCTACCTCTCTTCCGCGAATTAGAGTGCGTCGTGCTCTCGATATCGGCGCTGAAGATCGCCAAACGAGCTCGAAACTCTCCAGAGCGTCTCCGGAGGAGATGAAAGCGACGTGTGCTTTGCTGATAGGAGGACCACCGGTTCTCCGGCCATGGAGAAATATACACGTCCAATTCATTAAGATAATTAATTATTTCCGCTCTTGCTACGTTTGCGCTCTTTTTTGCGCCTCGTTTCGAGCCTCGTCCGCTTCCCCGGACGCACGGATGTTCACTCAAGAGAGGCCGCGATCCTTGGCCCGCGATTACTTTACACTTACACTCCCTCGCGATATCCACATCCGCTATCGATGATCGTCTTTCAACGGGATCCCCTTCGACGCATCCTCTTTTTGAGGAATGCTTTGCGCGCGCGTCTAGATGAGGAACCGCGAGGGGATGAGACCTAATGTAAACTCAACAAGGGTCTTGACCAACTCTGGTCGAGACCTCCTCGTTCTCGCAGACCGGCTCGCCCAACCCCGATCGATCCCTGAAAATAAATATTTCCATATCTCCGAGGGTGAAGGGATCGCCGGATGGAGGGGATTTCTCAGGTCATCTCATATCGACGTATTTTAGGCGTTTTCCCGGGATCGTCTTGCCCGAATCTAGACGGCGGAGGGTCGTGCGAGTCTTTACATGTATACACGTGCATGTGCGGGGACGCGGGTGTACACGCGCTTCTCTCTCTCTCTCTCTCTCTCTCTCTCTGTGTGTGTACGTGTGCGTGCCTGCGCGTATGTGTGTGTGCGCGCGCGCGCGCGCGTGCGTGTGTGTGGGTGCGCACGGATCTCCCTCTTTCAAGCGGCGGAGTCTCTACGCCGCCTTCCCTCCCGCCCCCTGCTCCCCTCGTCGTCGCTCTGCCCTCTCAACCCTCGACTTCCCCGCGACTAGTGAGTAACGATTTTCCTCCATCTTACCCCGATTCCGGAACACACCCTTGGGGCACAGCGTCCCCCCTTTTCCGAATACCACCGCCAACCTCGCTCCATCGGCGCCACCCTTATTCCGGCAAGCTGGTGCTTCTCCGCGTGAGACGAGAGCCGGGTGGACGGAAAGAAAACTGAACGGAGGGGTAGATCACGTTCGCTCGAGATTAATGCGGATCCCGGGAAGCCGGCGAGCGAGCGTCGCGAATCCCGAAAGCCGAATATTTCGCGCGCGGCGAGCGTTATAAATCGCCGCGCGCGAAAGATCGATGCGGCCGTTTGAATTCATGCCGTTTAGGCAGCGTTGTCATCTGCGCGAGCCCGACGGCTGACATTAATATCAATTCGAACGCTGACATTAACGTCGACGTGCTCGCGTTGCAATTGTGCAATAGCAATTGTGGTTTAAATCGAACGCCGTGGTGGTGGGAGTATAAACTCGCGCCACGCCGCGACGCGTCCTTTGCGTCCGCGGCGACTTGACCCGACAGCACTGGCAGGGTAAGGCCGAGGATGGGAAGCTGGAGAGTGAGGAAAAAAGCGGCGATTCGTCGGTGGAAAACGAAAAGTCACACCCACCGGCTACGCGGAGACATCAACGCTCGGTGCAACCGACTGGCATTCTTTTTCCGCGGAATTTTCCGCGAGACCAGCGGAAGGGCGCGAGACACGACGCGAGTCTCGCCAATCGAGCATGCTTGTCTCGCTTTGAGTCGAACCTCACGTGATCTGGCGAATCTGCGGCGAATTTTCAATTCTACGAGAGGGCCTTGAACGTCGTGCAACGTTTGCCGCATCGATCGGTAAGATATTCGCAACATCCAGCGAGCTGGTCCGCAATATCGCGTTGTCTAGTTACAGAAATCTCTTTAGAAAGAAATCTGCGATAATGAATTAATGTCGCTGATATCAAGGGGGATCCGGGAATTCGCTAGACTTTCGGGTGACGTCTCTCATCAGAGACGCCGCTGCCGCTGCCGCCGCCGCCGCCGTTGGAAGAGAGTGACGCAAAGGGTTGGTACATCATCAGACCGAGGAGGCTGGAGCGGAGAGGGGTCGCGCGCGCGGGGAGCGAACATAATCCAGGATCTCGTCTCGAGACAACCGGCAAACGAGGGTAGGTGCACGTAAATACATAGGTACGTCATCGTTGATGCGTGCGTATGCTCTCCTTTTCCGACTCTGGCACTCTGGCAAGCAACGGAACACACGGGCGCCCCGGAGGTGAGAGAGAGAGAGAGAGAGAGAGAGAGAGAGAGACCTACCTACCTCCCCCCCTCCCCCCCTCTCTCTCTCTCTTTGTCTCTCTAGGCACGGGGTGTCTCGCAGCCACGAAAGGCGGCCGCGTCTCCGCTGATTACACGGGACGAGTCTCGTGAGCGGCGTTGCCTCAGCAGTTAGACTCGAAGCTTCCTTGGCGGCTATATTCGGTCTTAGCACACTTCCAAAGACCTTACCTTCACGTCGTTGGATAACGAGAATGAGGGTAACGCCATGTCGGGGCGGAGGAAGAGAGCTGGGTCGACCGGTTCCTCTCTCTCCCTCTTTCTCTGGTGTTTCTCGTTTCATTGTGCGGTCATCCACCGGCGGAAACTCGAAGGCGCGCACCATCGAAATTAACGTAATGAACACGCCCGAAACGAGTGATCGCCTAATGCGATCGCGGGGCTTTGAGTTTGCGGCAATGATCAGATAGCGATTACGATCACTGGATGTTGATCCAGGCCGCAAGGTTATCGCACAAGCGAGGGTCCCACGAAGCTCGATTTATCACTGTGCTTTCTCCAGATATTTCTGGATTTCTATCAATCGTTAAGACAGAGCCGGGACCATCGTAGAACGCGATCGTCCAGTCCAAGAAAAATCTGAGCCCATCTGCGTTTCTGTGACGGAGCTCTGAATTTTCCATTGCGAGGCGCGAGATCAAACGAGTCTCGAATTGCGAACGGAACAGCATTGAATCTCAGCAAGCGATTCTTCGGCGAAGATTCCGCACGAGGACTCGCTCCGTCTGTCAAGGAGCAGCCGGGAGGAAGAGACGGCGACGGGGAGGAGGGGGGCTCCAGAGATGAGTAGATCTGTTGGTTGGCCTCTCATGTTTCTCATTTCATTGTGCAGGCTCCCTTAGAAACCCAAAGGCGCACGTACATGCGGGTGGTTCGTGGCGGAACGGGTTCCGCGGGGGTTACCGGCGTTTGGTACCGGCAAGGGGAGGGGGAGGGGGAGGCCAGGCCAGGCTCGGAGGTAGGTTGCGATACCCCCCCACAAGAAGAGGTGGCTGGCTGGAAAGGAGGATGAAGCGCAGCACGGATGGAGGGTAGTCTCCGCGCTCTTGGATCTCATACATACATTAACGTCGCTTGTCAGGCGCGCCGAGCTACCCTGTAAGACTTAAGATACTGCTCCGAGAAAGGGGGAAGTTGCCTGCTTGCCTCCTATCCTCGGTCTCTTACCTCCCCGAACCTCCTCCCGCGGATTCCCCTCGTCCCGCGGTCTCTCTGCACCTCAGCCGTAGTCGTTACTAAAACCACCCACTATCTTGGGAACACCCGCTTTGTTTCCTCGAAAATGGCTGCCGCGGGCCCGGATTCCATTTGCATCTGATTATACGTTTTACGCAATCCCGGCCCAAACGTGGAAATAATTCTCCGTCGCTTGCCTACTCGCGGAGGTTGTTTGCGCGCGCGCTCGCCGCCGCGGAAGCTGATTCGCGAACTCGACGACGGAACGGCGTGAGCCATGTGCACGATGTGCGCTCGATAAATCCCCTCGACGAGTCTTGGAATTATCGGGTTGAGCTGAACAAAATCGCTCGCAGAGAGATCAGCTTCTTCCCCATGGCATTTTTTGTCCCGCACGCGTCGATAGGATAGGATGTGAGATTCTTCAGAAATATGATCGCGATGAGACAAGAGGCCTCCTCGCTATTTTTTCCATTTCCGACTATTGGGAAACGGAAAGGATCGAGGCCGCGGATAAGTTTGCCGGTTCGCATACCGCCAGGAAAAAGGACGGCAGCGGCAAAAAGGGAGATGGGGGAGTCGCGGGGCAAGCGGAGGGTGGCCTTAGGTTTACAGTGCAGCATAATATGGGGGTAGTTTGTGTTAGGGGCGCGTAGTGGTGGTACGCTACACGCGTCTCCCCTTCGCCGGCCCCCGCCGCCCCCCCAAGACGCCCAAGCAGGGTTTCTGATTGGTCGACATTATTCAAAATGGCGTCTTCGCCACATAAGATCCGTTTTATTAGCATACCAGGAAAGGAGACGTCGCTGGTTCTCCTGATGACGCGCGAAAAATTCGCTGCCGCCATCGTGATCCGAAACGAGACCGCCTCGCGACTTCCGGCCAGGTCGATCTTCACTCGCGGCACCCCGCGGTCGATCTGACGGCGATAATGAGGCATCGGACGTGACCTTGAGAAACGTAACGGGCACTCGGCTGCGCGCCGGTGGACAACACTTTCCAGATGAGATGACTTTAAGCCGCTGCGAGGGTGGCGAGGATAAGGAGAAGGAGAGAGATCGTAATGCTGGCTCTCTGGTGGCTCGGATGTTCGCAGGGAAACTTTTATTACCGCACCGGAGCCGTACATTTATCATTATGTATCTCCAACCCCTGCCAAAGGAGCGTCATCGATTCGATATCAGGTCCCCTGCGCTCGTAGAATTGCATAAGAAGATCTCGTCTGTCGCGAGCACGCACCGCGAGTATACATCTGACGTAGTGACGATGAAACAAAGATCGCCGGCATTTTTGCCGCGGTTGACGAAGGGAACGCACTCTCGCTGCGAGAAGAATCAGCCGTCTTCGGCTCCTCGTCTCGGGAATGCAGAGTTACACAAGTCCGAGGGTCAAATCGCAGCGAGGCGATCTGTTTGCGCACAACTCGAAGAACTCGTCTTGAATGCCACTCGCTGCTACGAGCAGACGCGCAGTTATTGTACTCATTGTCGCAGGCTCGAGGCAATATCCTGCGGGACCTTTCGGCAGGACCTACACTCGTGGCAAACCTGTTTCCCGCCGTCCCACTTCGGCGGAAACAGCGAGTCACTTTTCAGGATCTTGGCCGTCGAGATTGCAACAAGTTTGTCCGGATGAAAATAAGTGCGCGACGAGGGGCGGGACGGAGGTGCTTGATTCACTCGCGAATTCGTGGGAACTTTCGATATTATCGCCCGACGTCGCGACGATGCGAGATCGAGGAACAGATTAGCCGGATCGATGGTGCGTTTCCTCAAGATGCGTTTTGCTTTGGGATGCATCGAGCCAGAGAAATGAGCAACGCCGTTGGCGAGGCTCGCCGAGGAATCACATTTCTTCATCAAAGCGCATCTTTTAGGGCATCTATCTCTATATATCTATTTATAATCGCCAAATCAACAAGTTATTGCGTTGAGTCGATAAAAATCATCGTCGTGCGGTTGCATCCTCGTGCCAGTGACTCCGATATCAAGATCAGAAAGTGTCAAGATATCGATGCGACTCGCTCGATGCAAAGTTCAATGAGCATCGATCGAGCACCGTCCGAGAACCGGCAATGGAAGAACGAGTAACTTACAATGCGCACTTGTCTTGAGTGATAAGTGGATCTCCATCGCCATTTGTATAGAAAATGCATATCGATCTCAAGCGAGGTCAAAATCATCAATCGTTCGAGATCATTGGCGGATTTGCGCGAAGCGGATGCCGGCGAAGCGAAATGAAGCGCAAGATTTGATACTCGGTAGAAAAAGTAGTAGCAGCCAGCAAACTCGTTCGGAACCAGTAATACCGGCGAAGAAGTTTCCAGGAGAGCACACGCGGCACTTTCCCACCGCTGACCAGTGGTCAAGCAACATCGGAGAACCTTAAACTGGCACGTATCGCAGATAGCGCGGGAACCGGGCGAAATAGTTGCCAGAGGTATCGAGCTTTGGGAAAGCGATCCGGATTGCGTCCAAGAGCCTGCTTCGAAGGGGAGGACGTTCTTTCCCGCGTTTACTCGTCATCCTTGCGAACGACAAGGTCAACATCATCACGGTCGGTCGTTTGAACGGTCGTTCATGTAGGGTTTCTCGCAGAAGTCGTCGAGTTTGTTTCGATGATTTTATTCGACTCGCGACTTCCATGGCTGGAATTCTCTCTGTGATTTTGACCTTAATGTGGAACGGCTTGAGAACGTGGAAGCTGAGATAATTTTTATTCCAGTTGGAACGCTCCTCGAGCGGATCTTCTCGGCGACAAGAGTACACTCGCGGGATGCGGACGGATTGTCACAGTCGTGTTACAGGCCGGAAATCCCATTCGGACATTACGGAAGTTCGAGATGCCTGCATGCGCTGCAACAACAAACTGTAATTACCGTAATTAATCCCGTTTAACTTCGTAAATCGGATTTTTCAGTTAGTACTGTAACTAGTGCTGCGAAGGCAGCAAATCCCGGCATCCCCTTTGCGTCAGCCGCGCGGAAATACCAAGAGAGGCAATTAGAACAAGACAAGGTCCGAAGGACGAACAACTCACCGTCGAATAAAACGACAACGAATCGCGAAGAATCGTCAGTTTGGATAATCTTTCGATGATGCGCTTGTTGAACGGTATTTATCGCAAGCGTTATGGGATTTTCGAGAATTCTCGTTTCGCTACAAGGAACGCGCTTCGTTCCGCGCACGGAGAAGCCAAGGAATCAGTTGGATGAAAATCAGGAAGAAGCTAATCGGCCAAATGAAAATTGTGGGAATCGAGGAAAGCCGAATAAGCCGCTTCTCGATGTCTCCGCGCGCAATTATCGTCGACTTATCTTTAATTAATCTTCAGCGAGGATCATCCGTAGCCAGCCGCAAATCTATTAAGGGACGACGATGTCAGTCAGCGATCGTGGATTCTTCCCACGTTGCCATCATAATCCATCTCGGCAACTACTTCGCTAACTACCTCGGCAGACTTGCCCGGGGTGGGTTCTTTCAGGCAACAACGACGATCATCCGAGTGATGCTACGTGGAGAGAGAGGAGGGCGGGTCGGGGGTGGGGGGTGGGAGGGGGAAGGTTAGGGCCGGGGGGAGAGGAGGATGGCGGCTGCTTTCGGGGCACATTAACGTCAATTTCCATCCAGGCTCCCGGAGAACTTACTTGCAGTCCAAGTTGCTCGCAACTAAGGCTGCCGCCTCCGTAGTCGCGGGGCCGGCGGGGGRGGGRGGGGGKKGGGAGAAGGTGAAAGAGGAGGGCCACCGCTACCGGGGGGAGAAGATGCTGCAGTACGCTCTTCTCCGGTATTATTAATGTTACGAGACACGTGAGCGCGCGATAGAGGAATAGAGGAACGTCGGGTTCGGCGCGGGTTTCGGCGCGCGATGGTGGCGGCGTCGGGGGCGGTGGTGGCGGATAAGGCGGATTTAGGAAGAGAGGTAAGGCGAGACGGGGTTAGGGGAGAGGCGGGCGGGCGGCGGCGGCGGCGGCGGCGGCGGCGGCGAATGGAGGAAGAGGCGGACGCGCGGCGAAGGAACGAGAGGAAGGTGCGCGCACGGGCCGCGCGTTACCCCCCTTTCTCGCCGGTCCTTTAGTCTTCGCTAATTGTCTCGGAGACGTTTCCCTCAGACAACCCCTCCCCCCTCCCCGCGCCCCTCCTCCCCCTCCTCCACCACCCCCTCCCTCAGAGGACTGACAACGTCTCACGGGGTGAGATTCCGCCGGTAGACGCCGGTGCGCGATGGAAAAATGCGCGCGGGCGGAAGAGCATGACGCGTCTGAGCGTGCCCGCGTAGATACCGCGTTTGTTCTCCGATTCCATCGGGAGGGCCCTTGCCCTCCTCCCCTCCCTACCTCCTCTCCTCCCCCCCCCCCGTCATCCTGAGATCGATTACCCTCGAACGGAGTTTAGCGGCGTGGTCTCCGCCGTCCGAAAAGTCCAGGAATGAAATCTGCGCTCGATACTCGATCGCAACGGCAATTGCGTTACGTCTCATCCAACGATGAGAATGCAGACTGTCTTTAGAGAAGAAGGCTTTTAATCTTGCGCGAGCTTTTAATCTCTTGCCGTTATGAGAGAGGAAGCACGCGCGCTCGTATAGCGCGGAGACAAGATAACCGATAAATTTGTAAAGTTACAAAAATCATGTAACCCATTTAATATTGTACAATGATACGCTTTATCATTGTACAATAAATGCGCTCACGTCGAGGAGCAAGGAGGATCGTTAAAAGTCTGAAATCCCTCCCTGTTCGAGGATAGAGATAATGTATAAAAATTCGATTCGCGCACATTCACGCAAGAGACGAAAATTTCTCGATCGCTACGATTCAATGAAAGCAAGAGCGCGACTCATGAGCGAGGCACAAATAAAATCGTACGACGAGATCGTTACAATGCATGTAGAAAAAATTATTCCCGACAAAGTCGAACGAGACTGAAACGCTGAAGCGTCCCATGGCAGAGGAGGAGACTCGACTCTAACTTATCGATTACTCGGAGTCGCCTTTCGCAGCGGCAGCGGCGTGCCATTGGCCCCTTTAAGGTTCCTGAAAAGCGAAGAAAAGCGCCCGGGTCGGGCCAATGGCCGTAGCGCGCGCACCCCTTCGCTCTCGTCCGCTTTTTTCCGTGGATTTTTCCGCGCTGTCGCGCCTCTAAGAAAGCCGCCGGCAGCGAATCGCGGCCGCGCAAAATCCATCGCGGCCACCGTCATTGGCGGAGCCGCAGCGTCTTGACGCCGCCCATCGAGAAACCCAGCACCCGGGAAAACAGAGCTCGCGTTCGTACCCTCTCTCTTCCCGGATTTTCCTGCCTCTCTCGAGCGCGCCTCCCGTACTCGTTTTCTCTCTCTCCGTACCGCGACGCCTCCACCACCCCGTCTTCTTCTCCTTCTTCGTCCGCCACGCATCCTCGCCCAGCTCCACCTAGAATCGTCTCTCTTCTTATCTCGCTCTACCTCAGCTTCCCTTCTCCGACGACGACGACGACGACGACGACGACGACGACGACGCCCGTGTTCTCACTCCTCGCCCTCTTTCTCTACTTTCACCCTATCCTCCCCGCTCTTTTGTTCCCCCATCGGCTTCCTTCCTCTTCTTCGGTGTCGGTTTCGCCGGCACCCTCGGCGTACGCCAAACACCCCTCACCGCACCACCGATATCCTTCTCTTCTTCTCTCCGTTTCTCTCGCGCCGCCGTCTTGCCACTTGCTACCCCGCGAGGCGCGGCATACGGCGACCCGGAAGGAATCTCGCAGCTTCGGAAAGAGCAGGAGAAGAGGAACGATAGGCTCCACAACTACGCAGCTGCCTATTAAATTTTACAAGGAACGTGCAGGGATTTTACAGAGGTCATAGGACGGTGCATGGACGATGATGAAGGTGAAGGGACAGGGCCGTTGAATCTGCGCCTTCCCCCTCTGAGGGTGGGATAAATATTAATTTACATTTCCGAGGGTTGTCCGCGGCTAGATTACGTTTCCTCGCATCCTGGATCTTCCTCCAGGAACTCGCCAAGAGGAACGTCTTCGCGCTTGCTTTCTTATTGATCGTCGGTACGGCTGCTCCTACGAGGTTGTTTCCACTGGCTCGTCGAGTCTTTGAAGGCGAGCGCTTTGAATCTCGAGCCTTGATTCCTCGGCCAAGGAAAAATCTTATCCCGCTGTTTCTCATCCGAGAAACAGAGAATCGCGTTCGTCGAACGCAGCGGAGAGGAGCAGGGCAAGATTACGGGATTCCCGTATTTGTATTTCTCTTTTCCGCCGATAATAAATAATTTTAGCGCGATCGGCCCGAGGCGGATCGATCGCGTTGCAATCGTACGCCGTTACTCCAGTCACGAAAATTCTTCCTTTGTCTTCGCTTAATGGGCACGTTATTATGCACCGCTATTATTGCGCGCCGTTTAAATCAGACACGGCAAAGTTTTATTAAACGTGCGCGCGTGATGCGCCGACGTGAAGGTGGAGCGGGGGAGGAAAAAAAGGAAAGAATACCTCGTCGACTCGCGACGAGGCGCATTCGCGACTGGCGGCATTCTATCTCCCCCGCGTTAAATTGATTCGCATTATTAAAAGCAGCCGTGAATTGGCCGTGAAAGTTTTTCAATTTCCCTGCCACTGTCTCCGCCGGTAAATTGCACTGATAAATTGCACAATACGATGCACGGTTCGGAGAAAATCGCATTCAAAACTGCGCTCCTCCCGGTGTCGCGGTTGCCTGCCTGCCTGCCTGCTTGAGCATCACGGATTAGTTTTGTGTTTCATTTAGAGACGCGATAAATGGCCTTTCCAGGCGACGTTGAACCGCGCGAAAGAAATGTACCGGAAATATTCCTCTGCATCATACTTATGTCGCGATACGCAACGGATATGACGCCGTCGAAACGATCGTCGGATAATTGTCTCCTTTATTGATAAGCTTTCAGAAATTGCTTCCACAAATCTACAACGTTGCAATCTCTTCGTTCGTTTTCTTTATCCCCGATTTAATCATGATTTAATCACGAGTTAACTCTCTCGACTGATTTATGATCCATCAATTCGATGTTTCCTTGATCCGGTGATTTTTCTTAGGCGCACAAGCGTGCACAGTTTTCGTCAGAAAAACATTCGGCGCGAGTGTTTTTTGAAACTAGAGAATTTTTCATCACTAATCGTTAATAACTTTGAGCCTCCCGCATAATTTTTCTCCCGGATCGCGCGCTTGCTTGAACCGACCGGTTAAACTGACCGCATCTCGCCGGCGGCATCCGAAGAAGGGTCAATTTATCGAATTTGCGGTATAATTATGTGGGGGTTGCAAACTGCACGACGTCGATCGCACGATCTCGTGGGTACACGTGGCTCACGATCATGGTCGATTATCCATGGTCGATTATTATTGGAGTCGTTTGCCGCTCTTCGGGTAACGAAGCAGATCACCCAGACTCGCTGGAAACACCCTTCGGGGGACAAGGACCGAGGGGTGGCTGGTTCGAAACTCGGCTGAAGTAGGCGCTGCTGCCGCGTAGTGGCGAACCTGCTAACTCGGCTTGTCTAGCTTGTAGCCTCCGCGATTCAGCAAATTCGCAAATTTATCCAAAGCATCCTCCCTAGAATGCTCGCGTTACTTGCGAGCGCATAAATTTCATAGCGGCTTCCAGACAAATCGGACAAATCGCGGGAAATTTGTCAAGAAAGATAATCAGTGAAAGAAACACGCATATTTCCACTTTAGTCTTGCAAGAGTCTGCTCTGTTGAGACTCTGATGATTTGGCATTTGTCTTTTCGTGCCAATTGCGAGTTTGGATTTAATCGCCGACATGGTTCTTCTTTGATGCAACCTTTTGCGTACGTGGAAGACGGGGAATAAATTCCGCTAGCATTGAAACACTTGTCGACAACGTGACAACGCTTTTATTTAATTTGCGACCAAGGATACACGCGACTGTACGGACGATTAAAGAGAGAAGAAAATTGATCCGCTGGACGACGATTATCGCGCGCTAAAGGTCGAGTGCCGGCTCTTGTCACCTCGTAGGACGGAATCGATCGATTCGTCGGTCGATCGCAGCATGGACGCATCCCCTGACAGGGCGCTAGATCGCCGGCCGAGGTCGGCCATTAGCCGCAAATGACGTACTTGGGTGGCAGACGATCTCCAGCAGTGATTTGATCGGATGCGGGATTCCTTCGGACAATGATTCGGGCTGGAAATCCGCGAGACGCAAGAGCGAGCGAGCAAGAGGTAAGCGAGTCCCCTTCTTCGTTCGCCCTATTGATTTTCCATTCGGAACACAGCTTCGGCACTCTCTCGAGGCGCCAAACGTCGGCGGGAGCTGCCCGATTGACCGACATTCGATTGTCAATCGACGCGCGCGATGTTCGATCCGCCAGTGACGATGATTGAAGCAGTGACTCGTTCGTAGCCCGATATACTCGGTAAGGCTGCCGCGAAATTGCTGGAAAACGACAGCTCACGGAAGCCAGAAGTATCGCTGATGCGATCTCCGATTCTTCTTTTCGAATATCTCGACGATCCCTCCCGATCGAGAGTTTCCACGAAGCAAACGAGTGCCGATGTTACGACTAGCGCGGTAATCTGCGCGATCGAGGTAGCTGGCGGTGAATCCCAGCGGTAATTAGTCGCACTGTTTGATTTGGACGACGGTGGAAGATTCGCGCGGCTCTGATTGGGCGAAGCCGGCGTACGTTCGTCTTCGCTCACCGAAAGGAAAGAACAGCCCGGGGCCTCTGGCTCCGGGAAATGACGAGAAGACGAGATGAGACAAGACGGGACCCGCGAGTTAGGAACGACGAAGTCGTTGAGTTCGAATGAGATGAGACGGGAGATGAGAGGGAGAAGAGACGACGAGATGAGATGAGAAACAGCAATGTCGCAATGAGATATTGCCAGTATGCGAAGGCGCACAAAGCTACCCCAGGATATCTGCCTTCGTGCCTTGTAATAACACTGTGCATAACTTATCGCATGGGACGACCCGTGCTATGATAATTAGCTCCAAAGAAGAAACATGTTTTCTTGCCACTGTGATGATCATGGTTCGCGGCGGAGCAGATGAACCCGGCGAGTTTCAGTTTAAGCCTCTCAACGTCTTCGAATAAACGAGTCGAATTTGCTTGAATAGTCTGCGACGCAACGGTGAACCTGCGAGAGAGATCTGCGAGGGAGATGGATCGTTTCGTGGAAGATGGTGTAAGGTGTAAATTTTTATTAAACTGCTTCTTCTCTCTTCTCTTCTTTCCACATACGCTTCAAACAAATCTTATTTCATGTTTGACAATACTCGCTCGTCGATCTCTGTCATATCCGAGACGCTTCGCAACCGCTGCTACATTCTTTCATCTGTCGCGTTCGTCGCATATCGCGACGCGAGACGACCAAATGGTGTATGGTTTAATCCTCCACATTTGCCGCGTATATAGGGCGGATTTTCCATGGGGTATGAAGATAGGGAAGAGGATGGAAAAGCAAAAGGAAAGGAAGGTGCCCATGGTGCGCTTGGGGGTGGCACGGGGTGCAAGATGTAAGACGAAGGAGGCGTGGCTTCAGCATTGATCCAGAACCCCCACTCTCGCGCTTAAAAGTACGGTCCTGGCTGCTTCGCTCTGTGCTCACCCCCGTCGACCTGTAAGAAACTGGCAAGAAATGAATATTCATGAGCCATCAGGCTCTGCCGCCTATATCTTCCACATTCGGTCACCGAAGGAAAAAATATCCTTGGCTCTAATTACCTCGAATGGTATCGGGTGTCGCGATTCGTATCGGATTAATCGGGAGCGAACGTTCGGCCAGGAAATTGGATAATTACACGGAAGAAAACAAAGCAAGTGTCGGAAGTTTATTTATCCGGCGAATGCGTTGCCGCTAAGAATGGAAAGTTCCGTTCCGATCAGCGAGCGTTCTCGTCTCGAAGCAGCGATTGACATTCGGCAGCCAAAGTCGCCAAGCGGATTCTCCGAATGCTATCAGCACGTGAATTAATCGTGGTAATTCTATTTCTATTTACCGTCGCAGGATATTGCTTTATCTAATTGCCAGCGATACGCGAGCGAGGGGAAAGCGCCGGCAGTCGTAACGCTGGATTGATCGCCGATCCCGACGTTGTTAGAGCATGCCGCTGCATGCTGAAACTCGGTTAACAATATAAATCGTTTTCAGGGTTTCACGAGCATTTGTTCCATCGGACGTCGGACATTTATGGCGGAATATATTTCGTTGAGAGCGCGTAGCTCGAGAAATAAGATCTCCCTTCGTTCGGACATTCCCCTCATTCTCCTCGCCGAGAGGAGCAATGTCAGATCTTCGATTGGCCTGCAACGTGATAACGCCGCTGATAACACGCTGATCCGTGGTGCTTGTCCTCGCTCGAATCACGCATCAGGTACTTATGCGGGGAGAGGGGCGGGAGGAGGAAACAGCAGGTCGAGATGGTCGCATGAATATTTCATCGCCGGCCATGGTGATCCGATATAAATAATCCCGGTGGAAGTTGCGGCTGAGACTGAAATTTTCACGCGACGTTCGCGCGAAACACCCAGAATTGGCGGACGACCCGTCCGCGGATGCAGCTCGCATTAGAATCACGATGCAAACGCGCTGGCAGTGCGGCTGACCGCGTACAGATTTCGAGACGTATTGTTATTATTATTTTATCGCTATCGCGCGCAGCTCGCCAGATACATTCGCAAGATCCGGGAAGGGGATTGGACGGGACGTTGGCGGATTGGATGCCAGCTACGACGTTCTCAGAGTACACTGGGAGTTTGTTCTAACTTGCAGTCGATGGCAGTTCTCGTCAAACAGGCTAGATTATGCTGCACATCTCCCCGTTTTCGTTCTCCCGGCTGGCTCGCGCGAGTCGCGACTACATCCGCGTTTGTTTGATCTAACTTCGCCCGCAATCCTCAATCTAGCTGATTGTGAAAGAAGCACGGACGAGGAGAGACTGCGCCAGCGAGGGGCGACGTTCCCGGAGTTTGCAGTCTTGGCAGACGCGCCGAGCGGGACCATCATTCACCCCCGGTGGCAAAAGGTTCGAGCGCCGAATGCCCGGCAGCTCGCGTTGACGATCGAGATGAATCGATCGACCGTCCGTGGCCGCCAGCCATTAATAATGCATTCCGTGTCTCGCGGAATTTCTTGCCGCCACTCGAGCGATCGCCACTCGCGCATTTCGTCGTTTCTGAAAGAGAGAGAGAGAGAGAGAGAGAGAGAGAGAGAGAGAGAGAGAGAGAGAGAGAGAGAGAGAGAGAGAGAGAGAGAGAGAGAGAGAGAGAGAG
>JAHMML010000023.1:329078-353782 GCA_020341155.1 Eciton burchellii
GAGAGAGAGAGAGAGAGAGAGAGAGAGAGAGAGAGAGAGAGAGAGAGAGAGAGAGAGAGAGAGAGAGAGAGAGAGAGAGACACAGTTTGCAGAAAGGAATCATACGGAGAGATACGACGCGCGATTCGATAATCACGGAAGCGAGTTCCGAATTTGCGGAAGCGGCGTGAATCTTTCTCGAATCTTTGAATTATTAGCCTCGACGAGGCTGCCGCTGCTTCGGCTATTCCCGTTGGATCCCTCGTTCCTCGCGCTCGAGAGACGCAATCGAGACGAAGCTTCGTCTTGCCATCGCCGAATGATGCCGCGTTAAATCCGAGTTTAGACTCTGATTTACGAAGCCGTTAACGTATCCGATAAAATACGGCCTCTCGGTTTTATTGCGACCATTCAGCGCCATTTCGGGGCGAGGATTTCTCTCCCAGAAACACTTGTCGTTACTCTTCCTTACTTGCCCGCTCTGTCCCCCGGCGCGTTTCCTGGCACGGTTTCAATTGCCTCGCAACAAGTTGCCTCGCGCAATTTGCGCGAGATTTTTCGCCGGGATTGATTCTTAACAGAGCGATTCCAAATGCCACCCACGTCCCGTCCCCGGCGATTTAATTCACTTTGATCGCACTGCCGACTTGGCAGGATCTAAGAGCTTGGGATCAATCGCACCTCGCGATGCATAATATATATCGGGATAATAATACGAGGACGTTTTCGTCTCGTCCGAGACGAAAATTGGCGGGAATAAACCTGCCTTCGCCGGCAGACGCATAGCGCGCGCAATACTTTCGCATCGCTCCGTCCGCATTATCTCGTTTAGAACGTAAATTTGTAAAGGTAAAAGGTTCAAACCGTCGATGGATCGCGATGTTTCTCCCTCTCGCATCGACGGCTTTTTGAGGCCCGCGCTTGCCTCTCCGAGGGACAGCGGCTCATAGAGCCGAGTGTCACGATCCTTTAAAATATTTAGAGGAGGTAGAGAATCCGGGGAAGGAGAGGCAGCGAACGAGAGGGAGAGGGAGAGGCGGGGAGAGACTCATCCAAGTTGGCAACTTTCGGTCGTATTAGCTTTTGTATATATATTACCTCATTTGCGAGAGGAAAGCTTATACTTCTACCCCCTGTAGACACAATATAGATATACCATGCACTCACCTTCCTACCACCTTCCTACTCTCTACAATATACTGGTGCACGTGCCATGTTCTGCCGTTAGCGCGACACGTCAATCGTCGTACTTTGCGCAGCGAAACGTCTACGCAAAAAGTCTGCCGCAACTTTGGCGGAGCGTTAGCGCCGGAACGTGAAGAAATTCGTGAAAATTCGTCCTCGGTTAAGGCCGTCCACTCCGGACGAGACTTCTTAATTTAAACGGACGCGGGTGAGGTGCAAGGCGCGGGAAACGCGATCGAGACGAAAATCCCGATGGGGAAAGTCTCGCTGGTGCAGCTACGAGACTTCGACGAGTCGATTCGACGAGAGAACGAGAGATCCTGAGAGGGTAGCGCCGCTACGGCACGAAGGAGGACGGATTAACGGGAGCGGATATCGCGCGGGGTGACGATGCACGTACAGCCTCGACGCGGGAAAATAGACGTTTAATCTGAAATAACACGCGGACAATGCATACGAAATATACGTCAACACGCGTCGTAACTCCCCGCTTCCGTTGGCCGGCGGTATCATCCCGGCGCTGTTCCGATTTCAGCTCGCTGACACCGTGACGTCCGGATGAGCCGCGCGTAAAAATAGGGAGACCGTAGGAGGGAGGGAAGTGGGAAAGTGGAAAATGCTACGGGAACGGGACGAGCGAACGATGGAGGACTCGGAGGAAGAAACGGTGGGGAGGAGAGAAAGAGTGGCAAGGGTGCGAGGAACATCGGCGGCGCATCGCCTTCGAGCAAGTATCGCCCGGCTGTTAGATGGTAGGTGGAGGGTTGGAGGAGAAGGAAGGTACCTACGCGAGCGGAGGTTAGGTAGGAATATAGTTTAAGCTAGACGAATGGGCTGGTGGGTGGCTCTGGAGGCAGAAGAGTGAGCCGAGGCGGGTAGTTTTGCCTGGGTACCGCCGCACCACCGTCGCGCCACCCTTCGCCCATCTCCGCGCCGATCTCCCGCCGCCCGCTCTCCCCTCCTCCCTCCCTGTCCCCCTGCCCCCTGCCCCCGGCCCCGCCAGCCCTCTGGAGGCACCCCCGGTTACTACTCCACCGCCTTCTCCACCTCCTCGACGACGCCATACCCTCGTTCATAATATCCTGCACGTCAGACTTTGAAAACTCCAACAATTTCCTCCTGCCGCCTGGCTGGAGAGCCGAACGCGGGAAGGGGAACGGGGGGAAGAGGAAGGGGATGGCCGGGGCTCCGGGGGTTGGTTCTACCCGCCGCGTGGAGATGGTTCCAGGTTGCTGATGCTGGTGCCGCGCTCTCCTCGCGCGGCGCGTTCGTAGTAGTGAGACGGTAGTAGCGGTGGTAGTGAAGGTGGCGGTGGTGGTGGCGAACCGACGGTGCGAGGGAGACGAGTTTCGAGTTTATATAAAGTTCGGGCCACATCAATAATTATAAGTAGAGAGCCGAGGCAAGATGGCGCACCCGACTGGCAAACCCCATCCTCTCGCATGCCAGCCGAGTCATTATTCAAGGCATCCTTACTTCTACCCGCCTGCCTGTCCGATTGATCCTTGGTGTCGTCTTGGGGCACGATCGACGCTTTTCCGAACAGCGGAAGACGGTCCGATTGCTCCTTAATGCTCCCTGTCGCGCTCTGACGCGCACGTATAATATCTCGATACTGTTGGACCTATCGTACGATAGCGTCGATTAGAAGAGACAAGTTAGGAGAAAAGTTGTTAAAAATTTACCACCATCCGCCATCCACCACCAGTCACCCGCCAACAGTTTCTCGGTGGATCTTTGACGCGAATCGAGATGCTAGAAAAAAAATGACGACCTTGGGCTAATCGTTCTAATCGTGACGAGCACGTCCGTAGGTTTTTCGGAGAGTCACGTCTTCTTGAGAGCTCTGCATCTATCGTTGCGATGCAACGAAGACCAGGATTATCAGGGGAACGCGAGGAGGCTGGCGAGGGGGAAAAACGCCAAGGGCCGAGGCGAAGGGTTGCTCGGTTTCCGGCAAAGATGACGGTTGATTAATGTTGAGGCTAGTTTCTTACTCGCAGCTAGCTCGGCTAGTCGGTTACAATGGCGAGCAAGCGCCAAAATAATATCGCGCGCGCAGGGGAAGACGATTGCCTCGCGCGCAATGCCGCCTTTAAGAATTTTACATTTTAACGGTATCCGATGACGGGACGGGGCTGTAACGCAGTCAGAAGGGAGGGAACCGCTTCGTTAAGATTCACGAGCCAAGACTTGTGAAAACTGCGAATGGACGAACGTCGAATTTCGCGTCGCGATCGTCTGCGGCGGATTGACTGCGTCTTCGCGAGCGAGAGCGAAGTCAGGCTCGTCCATGCTCGCGGAACGAGATTTTTCAGCATCCTCTCGAGCGGTCCAGCCGGCTGGATGCGCTGCACGCACACACACGCGCGCACGCGCGCGCGAATACTTGGCGTGGGATCGGTTCGAATCTGTCCCTAACGTAGTTTCCAGTTGAAACGCAGATCTGGTGTTGCCCTAACTCGGCCGGGGAAACTCAGAAATCTAATGCCAGGAGGACACACGGGCCGTACCAGCCCGACGTTAACTTTTAATGCACGGGATTAGTGCCGCGGATGCACGCGGGGACCTCGGCCAAACTTTGCGCTAATTTGTTCGTCTATTAATCTTGTACTTGCTATCCGCTATCGTGCCGCCAACGAAAGAAGCTGGCGCAAGCAGGCCCGCGAGTGCTCACTGAGACGAGCGGACTGTCTTTCCGCTGATCCGCGAGCGAATTTGCGCGAGGTCATTTGCGGAGGAGGGGTCACTCGTCGGAGAAACTGAAATTTGGTTTAAAATCTGAGATATTTAATTTGAGATATATTCATCGATGCGCATCCGCGGTTTACGCGGATCGCAGAGAAAATAATCGGGCGAGAGTGCTCCGAGTAAAATGCGGAATCTGGGTCGCAGCAACCGCTCGGCGAGATTTCTCGTGCCGAAGTAATGGACAAGGGGTAAACGAGGGGTGTAAAAAGCGAGGAAAAAGTCGAGGGCCGCAGAAGAGGAGCGAAAAGAGGAGGAGGAGAAGGAGGTGGTGGTGGAGGAGGAGGCCGCGCGCTCAATTTACCGGTCGTGGAAAAAAGGAACGCGGGAAAAGACGGGAAACAGCTTAACGGGGTTAAAACCATCCCTTCGGGGGCTCGGCGGTAGGAGGTAAAAAAGCTAAGCGGCGTTTTATAGACCCAACAAGCGGCCCGCGTATACCTACACGGGTGCCAACCCCCGTTTTTACACCCTCGTTGGAAATTAGAGGCTTTTTGTGCTAAATATACCCTGTCCCTCCTGACTCCTCTCTCTTCCTCTCTCTCTCTCTCTCTCTCTCTCTCTCTCATTCTCTTTCCCTCTTTTTCTCGCTTCCTCGCACATGGCACGCCACGCCAGTGAATCTCATATTAATTTTAACTCCGCGCGAACCTCACCGCGCTGCGAATTACTCGCTCGCAATCTTTTTAATCTTTCTATTACTCGAGGGTAGGGGAACGAATGCGTTTTTCTCGGTGGGATCGCCCGTTTAATGGGATTAATGCGACGTAAATTTTCGTCGTGAATTTTCCACGCATGTTGCTATTCAATCTTCGCGCGCGGTGCGTATCGCGCAAAATGCATGTAACGAGCTCCACGTAATATGATCCGTATAATCAAATGTCCGTGAATTCCTTTCTCCTTCCTTCCTCTCGAAAGATGTTTTCGCCGTCAGCCGGTGTGTCAGCCTGACACTTTGAACTCGGTTCGACGCGAATCCTGAACTTTTATCGGGAAATCATTTCGCGCGTGCGAAATCCGCACGAGGAACGACGAGGCGATCGCGGAAGCGGCTTAACCAAGCAGCGAAGGAGATTTGAGAATCTTCTCTGCGGTCCAAGTGAAAATAAAACGCTCGACCGGCCGGCCAAGAGGGTGTAAAACGAGGGTGGCATTTCTCTCACATAAATTAGCCGGCGGGGGCTAAAATGCAAAACATCCGTTCAAGCCGCAGTTCAACACGGGCGAGATTGGTCACGTTGCGGCTTTGTCCCTCCTGATTCGCCCGCAGGTGGATTCGCTCCATCCGTCCGCTCTCTTGATCTTTGGACTGACATAATTGTACACAATTTGGGAAATAAGTAATCTACCTCAGCCTAGAGGAGATACTTTCATCTCGTAATTGTCTCTCGACGGAAGCGAATTACGGGAATACTTGACCGACGTCTTGATCGTATTATTCTATTCGCAGGGTGGAAGGGGGATTCGATTCGCGCGATCTCTCGAATCTCGTAGCCGACGTCTCCACATAGTCACCCTCTGTATCTTCCATCCGTGAGCAAGCCGTGAGAGATTACCGATTAAACAATCGGAACGACCGCGAGGCGCCACGTTTCGGCGCGTATCACGCGCGCGATCGGCGCGCGGAAAAAGCGGCGCGACAAATCACGCGCCAGCGGCGAGGTTACGACCTCCCGAGCTACCTTCGGAGCGATACTCCGGGGCAACGTCGAAGATGCGACTAGCTGAAAATTCATGGCCGGCACGAAGGAATCGAGCGAATATCGGAACCGATGTGTCTCCCCGGGTTGTTCCCGCGGGGCGAATCGAAACGGCGAAGGTCGATGGTGCTGGAAGGCGAAACGTTTCTCTAGGCATTCGAAACGAGCGTTGCGCGCGTATATCTGGAGGGTAGGTGGGCCCGAGATAGCGCCCGATTTCCAGCAACGACTAACGGCGGATGTAGGTACGAGAAAGGTGGTGGCGGGACGCGCGAGAGGTGCGGCCCGGTCGTAGGTTGTGTGTTAGCTCGGCTGCTAGCTCAGGCAGTTCCACCCTGCCCCGTCCTCCTCTGCACCCGCCGCCGCTGCCACCTCGCCACCCTCTCCCCCCGATGTCCTCCACCTCCCTCCTCCTCCTCCTCCTCCTCCTCCTCCTCCTCCCCCCTCGGTCCCCCGCCTGCCAACCTACGCTTTTGGCTTTCGAGGCAATATAACTCGAAAATGGTGGCTGGCTTGCGAGTGCCGTTATCATTTCTTAGCCCGGTATCAGCCCGCCCTCCCGGTTATTACTGCACCCCCGGGGCTACGCCATGGACTCTTAGATAAGCCACCCACCGCGAAGGTGTATTGTCTGTTTCACCTACCATCGCCTTCTATACGCGTCTCCTTCTCCTGCCGTGTCTCTTATCCTGTCTTGTTCTATCGGGCTCTCTTACAGCGTTTCTCTATTCCCGACGTCTCCTCTCGCTCCGTCTTCGCTCGGCCCTTGTTCTTCCTCTTTCTTCCCCTCACTCTCTCTCTCTCTCTCTCTCTCTCTCTCTGTGGCGTGGAAAATACACCCCTCCCCGTGCCGGCAGCAGCCACTTCCGACACTCGGAGATGTATAGAATTGTTTGAGAATCGCCCGAAGCGCCGCGAGATTACTTGGGAAAACGGATATGTCGTTCGCCGCCCGGACCGATAAGTCCGAAACGCCCATCGTCGAAAAGGACCTCATCCACGGCCAGTCCAGGCCCGATCGATCCCCATCCGCGGGCAGGTGCACCTCCTGGACCGCTCTATCGGGACATCCTTCGCCGGACGCGCCGAGGCTTCCTATCGTCTCTGTTTTCTTAGGATTATGGCCGCGCCGCGCCCGGTTATCGGAATCGCCGCTGCTAATCTGATAGCGCGCCCGCGATCCCGAGATGTGCGGCGGATGCTTGCCTTTCCCCTCGCGATCGAATCGGGGACCTTACTTTCTTCCCGGACGCGCACGTATGCGTCCAACATTCCCTGTCTCTTCCTCCGCCGTCTTCCTCCCCCTAAAACTCACCGAGGATTCTCGGATTCCACTTTTCTCGCTAGTTTCGAGGCATCGGAAAGTGATGCCTCCGAGGGGAGAACCAAGGACGCCTCGAGGGGAAGAAGGGAAAGCCCGGCTGATCGTGGGAAAGCGCGCGCGATGATTCGACAGTTGCTCGGAATGAGGGTAGCGATATTCTTCCTTTGCGAGGAAAGCAGAGTGTCGCTTCCGTTAGTTCCGCACCGCGCGAGGTCTACGCGCCAGCCCGAGCCGGGGCTGGCCACGGCTGCGAGCGATTTGCGGACGTAGCCAAAGTTGAAGCCTGGGTTCGAATGCGAACGATTCCAAATGAGGTCGCGCCCGACTGACTGATGACGTCATTACTGTCAGGCTTAATGAAAATTTCCGGAAAGTTACCGCTCACCCCGACTGCCGACGCCGTGTTACCTCCAGCCACGGCGGGGGGGGGGCGTTTGGGGGGGGGGGGGGGGCGGGGGGGGGGGGGGGGAGGGAGGGAGGGAGGGATCGGGGACCGGTGCAGCGGGAGATGCCGGGACTCCGCGGGGAGCGGGCACGGGCTGCCCGGGGGAGGGGCCAGAGGGGGATGTATGGGGGTAGTGCTGCCGGCGCCCGCGAGCGAACGAGAAATTTTACGAGAATTTCCGAGACTAATTTCTCTGGCGCTTTGCGCTCGAGGCAGGCGGGCGTCGTTAATTTCTGACGTTAATTGCTAAACCTGAAGTTTCTAGAAATTTCCTGGGCGCCCCCAGCCTCGCTTCCACTGCACCAGTCTATCCTCCTCCTCCTCCTCCTCCTCCTCCTCCCCCTCCTCTTCCTCCTCTACCTTCCCCCGCGCCCTCTCGTTTACGCGTGTGTACGAGACCAACCGTCATCCTCCCCTTCGTCGGCGTTTCCTTGCCGTCTCACGAGCGCGGCTGCTTCACCCGGTTTTCTGATATGAAGATTACGCGTCATTTATTCAGGACAATGTAGCGCGGGCCCTTCTTGACGAGACTGTCGAGCGCTGATCGCCGGAAGCGGCCAGCCAGAAGCGGTCGAATCGTTTCTCCGATAAATCCTGCGTGACAGAACCGTTCGGTCAGCATCGGCAGAATCTTTCGCGCGAATATGAACGCATGCATGAACGCCGTTGAGGTCTTTTCGATTGACTCGAGCATCGGCTCGGCCTTCGGCATCGTACTCGGCTGAGAAATTGTACGTGTTTTCGACTACAGAGTTCCTGATGGTTCTTCGAGGTGGTTTCCCGAGACCGCAGGAAATAATTTCGACCGAGAGAAAGAGAAAAAGAAAAAGCGCGTATCCATGCGTGGCCATGTACCACAGAAACCGCAACTACCGCCTGCCATTCCTCGCGCCCGGCTTCCGCCCATCCTCTCGTCCCGATAGAAAGGGTTGCGCGCCCCTCTTCGATGTGCACGGGGGTCAATTTCGTTGCGATAAAAGGGCGAGAGAGAGTTCCTTGCGCCCTCGCCTAGTTGTTTAGTTTTCCGCCATCTTTGTTCGCGCTTAGGTGCCGCGGAAGGGGCGGGTAGGGGTGGGGAAGGGGGGGGGGGGGGGGGGGGGGGGGGGTGGCGCGCGGCAGGGCAAAAGGGGCGGAGGGGGCACCCGTTCCCGGAGAAAGAGCGAGTAGGAGGCCACCGGAGCGAGGAAGAACGTCACGAGAGGGAGGGGGTTGGGTTAATAGCGGGCTCCGGCGGTTCTGCAACCCCGTTGAGGCTTCCCAAGGTGAGGGGAGAGGGGTGAGATAGAGAGAGAGAGAGAGAGAGAGAGAGAGAGAGAGAGAGAGAGAGCAAGCGAGAGGATCGGTTGGCGGCGGCGGAGGACGGGAAGGAGGAGGTGTGCGAGGCGAGCGAGCGAGCGAGGCGGAGGCTTGCGATCGAGGGAGAAGGCGAAAGGCTCGCGCAGCTTC
The DNA here is from genome assembly GCA_020341155.1 of Eciton burchellii. Lineage (NCBI taxonomy): Eukaryota > Metazoa > Arthropoda > Insecta > Hymenoptera > Formicidae > Eciton > Eciton burchellii. The sequence continues at coordinate 337,906 of JAHMML010000023.1, forward strand.
GTTCGAGACGAAAAGAGAAATAGAGGAGGACCAAGACGGATAGAGAGGGTAGAAATAGACGCAAAAGACGGGAACGAGGGAACGAGAACGTGCGGCGGTGGCGGCGGCGGCGGCGGCGGCGGCGGCAGCAGCGGGTGGCACGAAAGGCGGGAAGGGAGAGATTTTACTTACTTACACCCCCACCAGGGTGGTCCGCACGTGGCGAGACGGGCTAATGCGAAGCCGAGTTCGCGGGAAAAGGAACGACGACAGCGACGGTTAGGTACTTCCCCCGTAGCGCGCGCGCAAAAGGCACCGTAACGATTTTCTGCTCCTTCGAAGGAATATGAAAGGCGATATTTGCGCGAACCCGGCACCGGGAGAACGGTGGTTAGAGTAGTAGGGTACGGAAGGCAAAGGAAGAGGAGGAGGAGGATGAGGAGGAGGAGGAGGAGGAGGAAGAGGAGGAGAAGGAAAAGCATAGGCGGCGGGAAAAGGAGGATGGCAGAGGGTAGAGGGTAGCATGGCATCGTCTCGCTCTCGCGCCCCTCACGTATCTCTCCTGTTCTCGTTTCCTCTAATGATGGAAAGCGAGAAGTATGGTTGCCCCGGCAAATACCGCTCGGCTGGGATTTAAGGGATGAAAAGGGGCAGGAAGCCTTCTTTGCTGCCTCCGGGAGCTCTTTGATGTCAGCAGACGTGCCGTCTAATTTTCAGGCCGGATCAACATCGCGCACCGACGCCATCCAGAAACGAAAAATCGTTATTTCTCGATAGCGGCCGACCGCTGTGCGAATAAAGTGTCAACTTCAAAGCTGGATTCTTGAGCGATCGAAGCGAGGATCATCAGAATTTCCATGGGGATTCTTCAAGCGATGTTCGGGATACCGTAAACACATCGCACATCGATGGATCGAACTGTGTCTCCGTTATTCGAGAGATGTATATATATATATGCAGCTAATGTTTGCGGCCTTGTATTCATTAATTGCAAACGATAAACGTAAGCAGGACTTTTCTTAGCCACGATTATACAAATTATTTCCAATGAACGAGAACGACTCGGACGTCTCGTAAGCGATTTCGACATTTCGGCGAGACTCTTCTCCGCGTTAATCTAAACAATCGTCCTAGTTTGAGGAACAAGCAAATCATCGGTAGCAAGACTCGTCGGAAGCTGCGGCGTAGATTATTTTTCTACCCCCGAGAAGAGCGGCAATGATACAACCGATGCATTCCCCGCATCGTTCAAGACAAAAGCTCGCGAGGGTGGCTCGTGGGGGTGAATGGGGATGGCTACGGGGAGGTCTGTGGATGGCGAAGAAGAGGTACGCCCGGGTGGGAGCTGCCTCATTCCCGACTGGAGACTTAGAGTTGGTAATTAAATACAAGGAACCTTGCTTCGCCTCGTCTCACCCCGAGTCAGCTCGTCCTCTTCTTCCGCTCTTCCTCCTCCTCCTTCTTCTCCGGCAACCACCCATCCTCCCTCTCTCACTCTCTCTCTCTCTCTCTCATCTCTTCCCGTCTCTTCTTGCGCCCCTTTCGCCGTGCCCGGAATACAGAGAGAGAGAGAGAGAGCTGTATTTAATTCGAGACTTCATTCGATTTACTTCGAGTCGCGAATTACGCGTCGTCGAACTTGGCGCAAACGACCGGCTGTCTGCGCGATCGGTCCATGAACAACGTCGGAGCGGAGAAAAGAGGAGCAACGAGTCATAAGTTTGTCGAGGGAGGCGTCGTTTGTTAAGTGTAACCTTAATTGCATCCAACATGAAAAATGAAAGCAACGCTGAGGGATCTCCTGGAGCTCAACGCTGCGGGCAGGCGGCGATGTCCTTTGACCTCTCGTCTAATTTCACTGCGCGCCGCGCAACATCGAACTCGCAAAGCTTCGATCGCCGCGAGATCGCGACGCGCGGCCGCAGATGATCATCGGAGCGTCGCGACGACGTTAATCGACAGGCATTAACCGCGATCGCGTCGCAGCAGCTGATTGCCGCCCGATGGCGGCCGCTTTTTTTTCGTAAATCAATTTCTTGATCGGCGCAAGGCATGTACGCGCATACTCGTGCCATTATTGGCAATAACAGTGTTACACCAGCCCATCCAGCCGGCGGAGGTCTCCCTCTTTCTCTTTCTCTCTCTCTCTCTCTCTCTCTCTCTCTCCCCGGCGCTTTCTCGGCGTCTCGCCAGGTCTCCTCTCTCGCCGGGGCTCTCTCGCTCTCTCGTGGCGAAACTCAATTCCCCAGGCCGCGCTGAACAGAGAGGGTGCGCGCACACTTTGCTTGCTCCTGCCGCACAAGACGAAATTTCATTCCCGCCCGCGCCCATCCTGTGCCCGGTAATTGTGCACGTGAAGCAACCTGAAACCTGCATTTGCCCCGTAGGTTCGCAAAGGAGGCTTCCCTTCGCCCCCCTCGTCACGGCGCTATCCTTTCCGGCGCTTCGAGACAGAATCGCCCGGACGGGAGAGCACCGTCGAAAAATTCCGGAAGTAACCAGCCGCCAGATCATGCTGCTCCTCCATCGACGAACGCGAATGGAGAACAAGTTGGGAATTGCCCGCGTATCGCGAGCGAAACGTCTAGCCTCGGACGCTGTTCTCGTTCGAAGGAACGCCAGCCTCGCTCCACGTAGAGACAAGATTGACGCTTCATCTTCGAGCAAGGTGAAATTTGGAGGATTCGTTCTCCAGTGATCTCCGATCGGCGAGAGACATCGAGCGAACGATCAAAGCGAGCTGTCGTTGAGGTCGAAGGCACGCTCGTAGAGCTATCTCCATCGACGGTGCTCCGAGCATCCGGTGCACCGCCTGAAATAAAAAGAGCGAGACATCGGGCCGCGCAAGGAAGGGAAAACGGCCGCGCGTAGTCGGACAAACGTTGTCGGCAAGTTCGGCGCGACCGACACAATAAGACGGCTCAATGAAAAGCGTCCTTTACTGCGACTGCACCGCGAACGCTTATATAGAGCCGTATCACGAAGAGCGTTCTTCTCTTCCTCCGCTCGGCGAAACCTCCCTCTTTCGCCGCGGCTTCTCTCTTTCTCTCTCCGACTCGTCGCGCTCGGCGCCGCTATTTGCGCGATATCTCGCTCGTTGGCCGCCGGCTCAGCCAATGAAAGCGCGCGGAGGCGAGCTTTTACGGTGTTCTTACGGCATGGCGGGGGTTGCGGAAGGTTGGGGCTCTGCTGCCTCCGCAACGTTCTTATTGTTTCAGCCACCCCAACCGGGCCGCCGCGCGCCCCCTCCCCCCYCCCCCTCCGCCCTCCTCCTCCTCTCCGCCCCCCCCCCGGCAACCACCCCGGGCGTGCAACCATCCTTCGCCACCTCACCCCGTCCACCCCAGCGGGCTGGCGGTACCGTTCCAGCCCGAGTTTACTTCCTCCTCGTACGCTTGCCCCTTGCCCCATGCCCCGCGCGCGCGCGAGAAAGCGCCCGAACACCTCCTACGGCACTGTGCTTAGAATTTTAATGGACCGGCTTAGAAATTGTTGGCGGAATTAGATTTTAGGACGAGATTAGGCGGGGCCGCTCGAAATTACTGCGAGGAGAAGGACGAGGCGAGGGCGCCCGAGCCGGAGGTCCTCACGAATTTATGCCGTTGCGGAAAGAGCACGAGTCCTCTCTCTTTCGCCCGTTGCGAATCTCGGACTGGTCGCCCCGTTGAATTTCAAAGAGGGTGCGAGATTTTACGATCGAACGGACGCGCGGTGTCCCGCGAGCCACGACGACGCTTCCGTTCTCTAGATCCCGGCTCCCCGGGCCCGACTCTGGCAATTTCGCGACTACCCTCGCGATAACTCGGTCGGTTTGCGTGGTGCGCGCGATGCGTGAGGGCGCTAAATTGAAATGCACGCGTACGCCCGGGGAATCCGCCATTGACAGCCGATGCACGTCGCGGCCTTTTCTCGACGCGATTATCGCCGCCGCGCTCGCGCGCGCGCGCCACGACACGCACGCAGCATACCCAGGCGTGCTGAAATCTCAGCCATCCTTCGACACCCCTTTCCCGACGTCCTCCGACGTCCTAACCAGCCGTAACCGGCGAAATACGTGGACGCGGGGACGCGAGCGAGATGGCGAAACGCAAATGGGGTGAGCCGAAGCCGCGCTGCTGTTTGAGTTTGAAATTACAGAGCGAGAGAATTTATATGCCGGTGCCGCCTGTTCTTGCGCGTCGTACTAGAAGTTTCATTTATTTAAGGCATCCCTTGTACCGGGAAGGGGCGCAGCAGCCTCAAGAAGGGGATCGGGAGTCCTCGTCGTCTTCGCATCGATGTGTGTTCGACGTTATGTTCCACGAGCGCCCCCGGAAACCCGACACTTGTCACGAGGCCTCGCGTGTCCTTCCTCTCGTGTCCCGGCAGATTTGCGTTCTCGATAATCTCGTAGGAAATTTCCTAGAGCCACGATTTTCCGATTTCGCGATTTTCTTTCCGTGCGAGCCTTTCTCGTGCGAGCAAGGAAACCGTCCGCATCGTGAATCGCAATTTTGTCGTAATTGTCATCGGGACTGTGGGTGGTCGCGGTGCCGAAGTTACGTAATATCCGTACGTGAGTTTCGTACGCGGCGCGAACTTTGCTTCACCCCCGACCCGCGAGCTGTGACAGCCGCGACGCATGAGCGCGAGTAGAATAGGATTTTTCCGCCGCGAAGGGAAAGGGAGGGGCAAGATTCGAGGGATAAAGTTTAGCTCGAGGCGCGATTCGCCGTAGGGCCTCGTCGAAGGCTCGAGATGAATGGACGCGATGGCGAGTTGCCGGTGAGCCGTCAACGAGATCGAGCAGCTATCTTTTATCGTCCGTAAGGCCGCGTCTCCGGCTTGCATTGTGCATAGAGCTCCAACCGGCGATGAAAAGGAGCCTGCAGCTACGAGGAGGAGTCACTTTGAGGTCCTTCCGCGGGAATCGACGATGGATCTCAAAGTTGTCGAGGTATCCACCCTCTCCCTATATCGAAGCACCCACCTCGTCCTCTTCCATTTCCAAGCGGCTTCCCACCCCCGCACGCGCGCCCATCCTAACCTGCAGCCCAGGTCCTCGTCGTCCTCAGTGGCTTTGTCTGTAACTTCAGCCGGGTGTTTCGCGATTATAATTTAACGACGCCGGCAACGAAGCGAAGTTGGCCCCAGAAATCAATGCGCGCTCCGAGACAAAAGCCAGCGACGACAGAAAGTCAGCGGGGGTGGGGGGAGGGGGAGGGAGAAGGGGGGGTTTAGCGGCGAGAGGGCGCGGGACGGAACGGGAGGATCGCGAGCGAGCGAGCGAGAAAGCGGAGGTTTGAGGAGGGTTGTTTTGAGGGAATATAAGGGGGTCGAGTGTCTAGAAAGGCCAGAGACAGGATGCCTCGAACGTCTGTGTACGCGCGAGGGCGTCATAAGTATCCCGGGGGTGTGGGGCGCGAAATCCAGCCGTATTTTCTTGCCGGCTATCAACAATCCCGCCTCGCGTCATCGCGCGCACATCGACGCGACTAAAGTTGGACCGCGGGAATTCTATCGATCCCTCCCGTCACGGGAGCGGATCGAGCGATCGCGTCGCAAGATCTCCCCGTGTATCCTGTCCATCTGTCGATCGCGATGTACCGCGGAGGGACAAAGTCCTTTTCAACTTTCTCCGCTCGGTCCGATCACGAGGATTAGAACCTTCGAGTAAAAATTGCACTGCGAGATTAAAAGAATGAGGACGCATTCATTATGCACCCCCGATCTTCTGTTTCTCCATCTCCCTCCCTCTCTCTCTCTCTCTCTCTCTCTCTCTCTCTCTCTCTCTCTTTGCCCAGTCTAGCGAGCCACCAGCGATGCGAGAGACCACTCTGAACCCCCGCGCGACAAAGGCACAGGCGCCAAGCATTTGCGGCGGGTATTAAGAAATCTCTGCGGACGTTTGGCGGTCGGCCAAGCATTCCCGGCGAATTAAAATAGCGTGCCGAACGTGCACGGCATCTCGCATCGCCGAGGTTTTTGCTGGCACCGCAAAAGTGCCGGACAATTCGTTCCCGGGTCCAAGCTGGTATCCCGGCGAACAATTGAGAAGGAGAACGAGCAACGAAGAAGAGGCAGAGAAAGAGGCTTGAATACATTCAAGCGTACGCGACAATGCGACAGATCGAGATACGGGGCGAACGACGTTCTATTCCGTGGTATTCTTTCTGCACGTCCTGACACGTCCTTTCCGACAGGATCGAACCGCGGCGACGATCGAGGGAGATCGAGCAGAGTTTGGAGTGCGATCGTCGCACTCGCGGGAACGCGAGAGCCGGATAGAATTTTCCGTGGACGCGACCTCGCGGCGTCCCGGCACTTGAATAATTTCGACGAGTGACAGAAGCAGAAGCGCGAGCGCGGCGTTTGTCGGGATTCGAAGGCCCGCTGCGCTGAATCGGGTAGTAGAAAGCGACATAAGGAAACGGCACAGACGCCGGCGCCGCTTTTCAAGGTATTGCGGGGGTATCCTGGCAGCCACGGGACTGGAACGTTTGCAGACGCGTACCCCGTGTACAAAGTCGTAGCTCGCGGCCCTTTCATTTGTAAACGAAATTACAGAATAAGGTTGAGAGCGAGAAGGAGCGGCTGCCTAGGACGAATGAAAGCGAGGACGAGAGAGAGAGAGAGAGAGAGAGAGAGAGAGAGAGAGACAGAGAGGATTGGCGTCGGCGTCGAGGTGAGGACGGTTATACGGCGAGGCTGGTAAGGGACCGTCGTGGAACAGCCAGAAAGGTGGATAGGGAAGAGGAGCGTGGGACGGCGGAAAGGAGAGAAGGGGGTGGATTTTACTCTGAAGCAAACGGCTCAAAGGAAATTAAGGAGCATTCACTCCACGAGAAGCTTCCACGGAGAAATATCGTCTGTGAAGTGAGAGAGAGAGAGAGAGAGAGAGAGAGAGAGAGAGAGAGAGAGAGAGAGAGAGAGAAGCAGAAATGCGCGCGGAGGACGGTCTAGGAATACGAGAACTCCTCCGAAAGCTACGCAAATGAAGCGGCAGATCTGCTTTTCTGTTAAGCACGGAACGCGGAAAAAGCCCGCAGCCACGAGCGATGCTCGGGGTGCTCGCTATAGTCCGCGGATAGTTTATCGAGGAATATCGCGTTGTAATGGGAAATCGATTCTCTCTTTGACCCGGACGTCGATTCCGGAGAGTGGAAAGCATTTTAATTAAGCCAATCATAGATAAATCACGTCCCTCGCTGCCGCTGCGTGGCGTAGGGGGAATGCAACGAGTATGGAAAATGTGTTCTGGTAACTTTGGAAAAATAGCCCTTCGAGCTTGAAGGCGCAACGTCGTCGTTTCTCGGTAATTTATTTAACAGATAAAAAAAGAAAACCTTTCTTTTCCACGTGTATCACGCGCGAAGAAACGAGTAAGGCGCGTCCTCGCGATCGCGCTTAAAAATGAATCATCTCGCTCCAGTGATCTTCTAAATTCTGACGTTTACGGTCGACGGGACGCCGGTATCAGTTCACTAGAGGGTGAATTCACGATAGAGCTCACGTAAGCAGGGCGCTCGTAGAAGCGCCGTTGCCCTCGTCCTGTTTTTCATCCCTTATTTTGCCAGAGGGGTTAGAAGAGGGCTGGTAAGACGGGGGTGGCAGTATGGCCGCTTCACCCGGGACTCCGCCCTCGAGTGGCTTCCCTCGAAAGGGGAGAGAACTTGGAAAACCTGACGATCCTACGGGGTAGCACAAAGTACGTACTTACGGCTTGCTATGAAATGAAAAGGGGATGAAGTCGAGGATGGTGGGGGCAGCGACACCATTCTCGCGCCCGCGCTCGTGCTTAATCTTTATTCCTAATATAGCTATCGCAAACGCACTTCAATCTCGATGATAAACGCAGAGCGAAGAGCGCGCTGTCGTTCGCACGAAGAAATACATTCCGTCAAGCGGAGAGTCAGGCGATTTCACACCCGAATAATAAAGGAGATTCGAGGATACCTGTCCGATTTTACATTTACATTTTCGTCTCTGAATACGAGCTTTCGAGCTTTCGTCGATGCGAAACTCGATGCTTCAAGACGCTTCCGCACTATTTTCACTCAGCGAACAGTTGCTCCTCGCCAGAGGATTATCTTTAACCGACAGCAGGTGCATGGATCCTGCTAAGTTGTCGTTTCGTTTAAGCTCTTCCGAGATTCGATACATCCAGAACGAGACACATGAACCTACTCGAAGGGTCCATCGAACGGCACCGTCGAACGCGGGACAAAATCGCAAACTGACCAAGGGCGAGAATCGTGTCGAAGAACTTGGTCAGTGGCGGTGCCCCACTCTGGTCTCCCCCCCCGAGTGACCAGCGGCCCCCGGATATGTGGGAAAGAAAACCAGTTTCGCGCCGGAGAGCGCGCCAAGGAAGATGGACAATCGGTTGTAGGTCAATCTCGGACTTGCGAGCGGAAGAGGGAAAAAAAAAAGCGACCGAGAGACGAGACGTAAACCTGTTCCGAGTCAGTTTGAGGGCCCCGCTGACCCAGAGAAGGGTCCGAGGTTCTTGCCCCTGTCTATGTGAAAGTTGGACCCTTCCGTCACGAACTGTAGCGAACTCGCGTCGCGTTGCGAAATTGCGTTACGGATACTGACAAGTTGGCGCTGCGAGAATAGGATCTACGGACGATCGTGAAACCTTCCGACAGTTTTATAACTTTTGCGCTCCTCTCTCTTTCTCTCTCTCTCTCTCTCTTTGTGTGTGTGTGTGTGTCACGGTGATGCAAGGTTATCGTAATGTCACCAGAATATCCGATCTTTGCCTTAGGAAATTTACATGCATCTCCTCAAAGGCTCGGCATCGCACGGGGGAGGAGGGAGGAGGATTCGAGCAGGCGGCGCCTGCTGCGAAACGACATCGACGATCGAGTTTCCGTGCCTCTTATTCCGCATAAAGTATCGAGTCGCTAATTCGGAGATTGTTCGTTCCGGGGCAACATATTGTCCGCGGGGCATCTGCTTCTGCGGGAAACAAGATCGACCGGATCTGCCGGACAGCGGCTTCCTTCGAATCGGCGTAACGTCCAGTTAGACCAGTTTTCATGCATTTCTGGGACAGGACAATGTCCGGGGCGCGCGGCAGATGCGCGAGGGCCGGCCCTCCGCAGCGAAATTTACCTTTTCATTCAAACGTCTCGCGACCGAAAGGATTTATCGCGGACGTATCGGGCCTCTCTCTCTCTCTCTCTCTCTCTCTCTCTCTCTCTCTTTCTTTCTCCGCTCTCTTCTCTCTCTTCTCCGGAGCACGCTCAAGATTTTCCCGACTGGTCGGATAAAAACGAAGCTTTCGACGAGCCGCCACGCCGACGGGAAGGTAACGGCGGATAGCTACCGACGTTCATTAAGAAACTTTAATTAAGTTCCATCAAGTTCGGCGGAACGACGCATGAATAAGTCCCGCCTGTGTTAAAATCGAGGCGGCGCGTGCGAGAGCCACGTCGTACGTGTAACGCATTAAACCGTTGATCTGGATATTTATGGGCCGCATCATATACCGTTAATAAGCGTTAATAATAATATTAACCGTATTCCGTTTGCTTACGTATCGATAATTCAGCCGGGGCGCAACAACAAACCGGCCGCAAACAAAACGCGTTGCCCATGATATATTGATCCATTACTTTTGTATGATCAATATTACCGGCGTGCTGTTGCTGTTTCTTCGTTTATTTTTTACAATTAAACGCGCAAATTAATCGCGCTCGGCCCGCGTGCTATTGTTCCGCGCGATAAACATTATTGTTGTATCCTGGGACAAAAAGAATCAATTAAACGGCATAGAAAGAAGGCCCGTTCAATCAGCGGTGCGCATTGACGCGAGCATATGCGCGCGCGTGTGCGATTGTCGTTGATAATCGAGAGAAAAGCGAGAGGGATAAAAATCGCAACCCCTCGATGCGGCGAACGGTTAACGCGCGAGAGGCCTCGCGATCACAAAGAGAGCTCTCCCCCGGTTCGGTGACCAGTGGTCAGTCTCCTTTCTTCGTCGCGTCATTAGCCTCGCGCCGACAATGCGACTGTATTCTCGCCAGTGCGGTCAGTCGATCATTAATGGGCAATTATTCGACGCCTCATTAGACCGCGCAAGATCTCGCGCGACAAAAGGCTGCCAGAGGGAAGAGATGCACCTAGAGAGCAGGCCGAGTACGCGCATCGACCTATACGGACGAGAATACGGTCACAAGTTTTACGTGCCCTTCTGTCAGAGCAGTGACGCCCCGAGGCATCGGCACCCCTTCGTCCAGTCCTCTGCTACCGTCAATCGAATTGCTGCTGGTCGCTGCTGGTCAGTCAACAGGGCGGATTTGCAGGAACCGCCACGTCGCTCGACTCGTGTTCTTCTTTTCCCGGCCGCGTGCCGGGAGCAGCGTTTCGCGTCTGCGGATGCATTACTGCGATAACATTGTCCTTCGATTTCCTGCCACCAGCCGATAGCGTGATTCGTAATTGGCCGAGAGGTCCGCGTTGGACGAGGAAGCGTCTACGGCAATGCCCGCGTTGCTCGACGGAACGGGGTCGCGGGGTCGGGAGGACGACAATATTTTAAAATACCGAGGGCAAGGGCTGGGGGCGTCTTGAGTCGTACGCGGAGCAAAAGAGAAACGGAGAATTATCGGGGCGACAGGGCGCAGAGAGGAGGATAGGACGAGGGGCGGCGAGAGAGAGAGAGACAGGGGGGGGGGGAGGAGGAGGAGGAGGAACGTGGATGCGGATGATTGCATCGGGATAGGAGAGGAAAGAGATAGCGCGCGCCGGGCGCATGCGGATGGTAGTCGCGAGCGTATAAGTAAAGTTTGTTCGCAACTTATAATAGGGACGCGTCCTCCCCTCTTCCCTCCTCCCTCCCCCCCATACCCCTCCGGCCCGTTCATCCTGCCCCGTGCATCGCGGGGAGGATGAGGTACCAAGGTTCGAGGCTGGGTTACTCCCGCGGACGAACTTGCACGGTAATAGACCGTGTGCAGGTGCAATCTACGGCAGGCAAATTGCAAAGAGGACCGGCGCAGGCAGGACGTGGTTATCGATGCTTTGTGCGCGGTTCTCGCACTTGCATCTCTCTCTTTCTTTCTCCCTCTCTCTCTCTCTCTCTCTCTCTCTCTCTCTCTCTCTCTTCTCCGCGGTAGCAGACGCACGTGCCATCGCGATGACGGCATGCGCGCTGTCTGTGCCGGCGCGGCGGTGAGAACGCGGCCGAGAACGCGACCGTCGTGGGCCTGTTTCCGGTGACGAGTCGGATCGTCCGGTGCTCGACTTTCCTGGTGGATTATCTGGAAAATTATCTAGATGAAAGAGGCAACGCCCCTGGCGCGCCCTTGCTCGTGATGGGTCTCAGGCGAGGCCCTAGGCGGGGCCTGTGCGACCCCTCGCAAGGGTCAGCCACGTTATGGACGCTGCGATTGATTTTTCTCGCCCTGAATGGAGCACTTATCTAGAGGATGTCTCCTTTACTCGCGTTAAATGCGTTAAATGCGCGAGTTCGCAAGAAAGAATGCTTATTCGTTATTTTATGAACAACATGAACAAATAGCGCGAAGATACGGAAGATTAAAATGTGCTTAACGGTCGGATAAAAAGCAAAAGCGAGGAACGAGCGAGTCGTAAAGCTTGCGTGCAGTTGATGAAGCTTTGGGTGATCGTAAACCTTGCACTTTGAATTGGACAGATAATGCTTGACGTCGGGGGAAACCTACGAGTTTCCTCGTCAATTTACTCCCGCTCGGTTCAACCCTTTCAACAGTCAGCACCTCGGCCAGCATCCTGCATCTCCGCGATCGCTCTCAAGCATTTTGCAAATTTTTATTCCAAATTTTTATCAGATGCGGGGATACGTAGAATACGCGGGGATGCGTAGAAATTAAATGAAAAGACACGCCCGCGGGATAAATACACGCGCAAGATGGAGAAATGTTTACAACATTTGCAGATTTGCGTTTTAGATGCAGAGAATGAACTTGGGATGCTTAAGGCTGATCTTTGTCAATTGATTGTAAACGAATGATGATGTTTTGTCATAAATAATCTCTCTCTCTCTCTCTCTCTCTCTCTCTCTCTCTCTCTCTCTCTCGCCGCAAACTCTCGTACACGCAGTCGATATTAAAAATTTCCGACCCTTTTTTCCGGGCCACTGATAGATGCCGGCCCGGTATAATTCTTGTCGGTAACGCGCCTCGGAAGGGTTGCGACGCGAAATGCTAGATAGCGCTTCACGTTACAAAAAACACGAGGGGTGAATAGTGTGAGGGATGGTCGACGCGAGGCGACCGATGCAAGGGGTGACCGATGCCTGGGGAGTCATTTCTTTCTTTTATTTCTTTGGATTTATCCTTACGCGCGCGTCGTCGCAATTCGTGTCGAAAAACTTTTCCCGATATCAACGTCGGAGCTGCATGAGGATCTGATCCAAGCAACGTGCGCTCATCAGGGATGAATCTTTGCTGACGTAATACATCGGTCATCGTTGTCACCGGTTGTCGCTGTTGTCGGAAATTCGTTATTGCGCGGATGCAGCCCGTGAAAATATGCGAGGGATTCGATTGATAGCTCCGCCGGATCGCAAAAAGCAGTCTCGACCCCACAGCAATTATTCGCCACCCTCGACTCGCCTCCCAAATTCTTCCGCCCGTCCGTCGGTCCGTCCGTGCACGCCCGCGCACGCCCGTTCCCCTCCCGCCAGGGTAGGAGGGAATTATTAAAACCCAGATTGAGACGGGAACGATCATCCACGAAATTCTCGCTCGCGGGCACGAAACGGAAACCAGGCTCGATTCCGCCCGCTAATCAGACCGGCGGTCGGCGGTGCGGGGAGGGGGATCGCGCGAGTCCACAAAAACCAAACATTCTTGGCTCCTGTGACGGAGTGCAAATGGAATCTCCATTTCCCCCCATCGCGTGACAAATTTTTCCTGGCAGGAAGGTGACACGGTTCTCCCTTCCTCCCTTCCTCCCTCTCTCGCCCTCTCTCTCTCTCTCTCTCTCTCTCTCTGAATGTAATTTTCAAAGAGCACATTGCGCGTTAACGCAATCGCCGATTATTGCGCGATCAGTTAATCAGGAGTGGCGATTAATCTTGCCGCGGTATAACAGCGAGGCGTGTTATATCCTCGTTGCTCGCCAACCGTTTCCAATAAATCGGATTCTAGCGCGAAATCCCCCCTCGGGAACGGGCTGCTTTGACGACGCGGTCGACCTGGAAGGTTCTCGCTCGATGGGCAGGCTTCTCTCTTTCAAGGCCAGGTCTCGCGAGGCGTCGATTTCACGTTCTTCGTTGCCCTCTCGTAGAAAGAGCAACAAAAGGCCGGCGCCCCAACTGCACCTCCGTATAGTTATAAAACGCTTGTTACTGCCGCCGGTTCTCGCAATGTTTAATAATTACAACAGCGAAAGAGAGGCAAGGGGCGAGGTAGCGGCAGTCGGATAAAGCTGAGAGAGAGAGAGAGAGAGAGAAAGAGAGAGBGAGAGTGAGAGGGAGGGGGAGAGGGGGGGGGAGAGGGAAAAGGTAAACGGCGATAGGAGAAAGAGGAGCGGGCTGTTTAGGACGAAAGGAATAGACGGCAGCGAGGCTGCACGAAGGGACTGAGGGGAGGTGGTGAAAGTGCGCGGAGGCGACGGCGGGAGATGAGGCTGAAGGAGGACGCTGGAGGGGGTCGAAACCCGTAGACGGAGGTTAGAGGTGGCGAAGAAGGTTCGCTGCGGAAGAAACGGAGGCTGAACGCGAAGAAGGAGCGCGAGCGAGAAGGGAAAAAGGAGAACGAGGAGACCCCGAGGAGGAGGCGAGGGGGCGATGGGGCGATGGGGCGGAGGAGGGAGGGAGGGAGGGRGGGAGGGAGGGGGCGGGAGGGAGGAAGCGAGAGGCGATCCACGGCTGTTGGGATCTTCGCGGGAGAGCGAGCCAGGGAAGGAAAAAGGGGGGAAAATAAATTGAAAGCAAAATTGTACTCGCACAAGAAAATGGAATTATTCCTCGACGCTGTTCCACCGAGATACGAAGAAAAAGAAGGGTAGCGGAGGAGAGAGGGTGGTAAGGTTGTCCGAGATGGATTCGGGCTCCATTGTGCTCGCAGGAAGAACCGGAAGAGGAGGTAAGGCGGCAGGGGATACCATGGGGGTTGTAGCGAGGGGTGAGTAAGAGAAGGACGAGCGGCAGCGGTGCCGACGATGTCGAGAGGTGGGAGGGTGGAAAGCGGCGGACGCCGCGCAGTGGGAGGGACGGGGGTAGCGGCGATAGCGAGAGAAAGACCCACGTTTCTTCGAGAAATTTTCTTGCCGAGGCTATATAGTCGCTGAGCCGAGCGATAAAAGAAGGGTGGAACGCCGGGCTGGCACGCTGGCCTTGCAGCCGGTATCGCGGCTATCCGCTGCGAAAATGCGAGCCTTCGCGCGATCATACGCGCGCTCTCCTCTCGGATCGATGCGTGAACCCTCGCGATACCTCGCGATCTATCACCATTACGGTCGCTGTCAGCCTTCGCTAGACTTACCGCCCAGCGAACGAACAAAGTGCGTTCATTTGCTGGACGATTTAACTCTCCTGTAGTTTCATCGTGCGCTACGCGCTTTTGCAAGTTGGCATTCGCCAACAACTAGACCTCGTCCTGCGCCATTACGTTTCTTCAAATCCCACCGGCTCGATCGGCATCTCGCCGTTCGATACAGTCGTTCGACACAGTCATCCAATTAACGGGGCAATTTCTCGTCCCGTTACCCAACCGGCCAGGTAAAAGAGGTCCTAATGCAACGGTCAAAGAACCAATCGAAGAGTGCACGCGGACTGGACTGGACGTGCCGTGAGAGATACCTCAGGATTGGCCCGCACGCGGTCCGTTCTTGAAGATCTTTCAGCAGCACGGTAGTAGCAGCGTCATGGGGGAACGCAGCTCGTAACTAAGTTCCGCCGATAATGGCAATTAACGGAAAACACACAACTGAGCTAATGATATTCCCACGCGTGTGCCGCGGCGCGTCTGGCTGCTCGCGTGAGCGTGCACACGCCGACGTTATCGATGTGTATTGTGTGTGTGTGTGTGTGTGTGTGTGTGTGTGTGTTACCGATCGGTCGGTTGGTCGGTCGGGGGTGAAGCGGGTGGTTTCCGTGTACGTGCGAGCCTACCACCCAATAAGGACGCCTGCTCTTGGTCTTTTGAACGCGCGCGCGACCTCCGTGCAGCGGCATCTTGTACGTTACGGTATCTATCTGTCTATCCATTTATTGGACGACGGCGGATGCGCAGGGTGAAAGGTGGTGGCTTCGGGGGAGGGACGGGGAAGGTGGATGCTAGCGCCGGCGAGGGAGGATGCCGAGTACTTACGTTCTCTCAGCATCGCTAATTACTGAATGATATTGTGCCGCGCGCGTGTACACGCACGCAGTCGGAAAACGCGCTGTGTTGGCGCCAAAGCTACCGGAAATATCGGCCGCGCCGGATCTCTGATCATCTGGATCAGTCGTAGCGGATATTTGCGCAATTGAAAAATCCAAGTCATCGCGAGAAGCGTTGTCCGGACAAGCGTTGTCCAAAGCCGAACTTTGGATGTTGCGCGCGACGACGCGCGACATCTATTCCTGGTCTTGTCTCGGTCTTGATTCTTCGGGCTTGATCCTTCCTGTCGCTAGCTCGATGACGATCCTCGATGATATTTAGATCCTCGCAAGGAAAGAATCACACGGTATGCGTTCTAGACTCGCCGCTGTTAGAGAATCGCGGCAACAGCCGTTATTATTCGACACGGCTGTTACATTAGGACATTCGAACGGAGGGTGGATCGACCGAGCTTCATTTCCAAGGACAATCGTTGTTTCAGCATCTTTCTTCCCCCTTCTGTTTTTCTCGGTGGACCTCGCTTCTCTCCCTCCGCTCGTTCCAAATCGAATAAATGGAGCCCCCCCCCCCCCCCCCCCCCCCCCCCCCCCCCCCCCCCC
>JAHMML010000023.1:353916-364011 GCA_020341155.1 Eciton burchellii
CCCGCCCGCCTCTCCTAACCCCGGTGTCGGGCTTACTCCTATAATTAGAATTAATTCCACGGTGATAGCAAACGGTGGAAAAAAGAAAAAAGAAAAGGGACGGATTCGCATCGAGGGAAGGAGACCGATCGGATCGGTCGAAAATCGAAATGAAAAAGCAAAGGGCAAGGCCTCCAGGGCAGCCCTAAAAGCATTACGCTTTTATTATTAGTAGAACCGAGTGAAGTCTATTAATGTTCGCCGAAGTTTGCAGTAAACTATACAAGAGCGGCTTTTACGATAATTACGTTGTAAAGGAATATTTTGCGTTGGTGTTACGTTGGCGACAAAGCGCTTTGAAAGAAGCCGCAAGAAACCAGCGCCACGTGGCTTCGATGCAGCGGGATGCTTATTGCGATACTGCCAGCGTTATGCTTAGAGAATCGCGGCAAATCCCAATTAATTTATATTATCCGCAGCTCTACGCACAACGTTCCCGCATTTCGGAGCATTATGGACCGACAAGTAAATAAGAGGCTTGCCCGACTCCGATAAACGGAGCGACACGATCCTGATAAACGCTCGCGACACATGCTAAGTAGCCGACAAAAAGCGATAATAACGATATCAATATTTTTCCGAGGAAGCGTTGCCTCCGATCCGGCAACGCCGTAGCTAGAAGAGGGACGAGAAGGGAGGACGGCGGCCAGCCGTCGAGCGAAAGGACGTAAAGGACGTAAGGTGCACGATTCTCCGTAAACGGAGAGGCGCGAGCGAGACGGATTCGCGGGCTAGAGCGAAAACCACAGGGGTAAGACTCCCTCAAAACGTCCATGCAGCTTCCATCTTGCCGATATTATTGACGTTTTTTGCCACCCCTATTTTTCCACCTCCCCCCCCCTCCTCCTCCTCCTCCTCCTCCTCCTCCTCCGCTACCACCCATCGTCACGGTGGGGTCGAACGGAGTTGCCCAGGGACGAAGAAGTAGCAGGGGCGACGGGGATTGCCAGCTAGAAACGAGAAGGGGGATGAGGATGGCTGCCGGATGGCGGTAGGGGGAGAGAGGGAGAGTAAGACGGCTCTTATTCGCGCGGGCTTTTTAGAATACTTTATTGACTGAGCCTTCGTGGAACGAGGTGGCTGCGGGGGGAGATGGGGGAGGCTGGGAGGTGGTACTGTCGGCGGACAGCCGAGGGCGGTGGGTGGGTGGGTGGGCGGGGGCGCGGGGAGGGGGGAGGGGGGAGGGGGCTGCCGAGGGGAGGGTCGGGCGGGGGCGGCGGTGCCGGCGCGGAGGTTCGCTTCGAAGGAAGGATGAGAAACGAGGGAAAAACATTAGGAAAGGCCGCGAGCGGGACAAGGACGATGCGAGAAAAGAGAGAAAAGGAGTCGGTTGGCTTGCTCTCGTTTTTGAATTTAAATACCAGACCGTAAGAGAGGAGCCTCGGGTCCCCAGGAGCCCCTGCAGCCGGAAAACCCCCGTGACTCTGACACTGTCTTTGCGAGAAATTAATGAAGCGAAGTGGGTACCATGGCCGAGATGCCGGCAGCGCGCGACAGCCTCCTTGATCTCTTTCTTCCCCTTTCTCGATTCCTCTTTACCCCTTACACTGTACCTCGCTCTCGCGCAGCTCCTCCGCTCTCCTCCGCCGGCGGCGTCCTTATTCGCGACGTGTATTCGTTGCGTGTGATACGCAACGTGCGGAGGAGACGCGTATCTCGCGAGCTCGCGCGAGATACGTGAGCTACATTTGTAGCCTGGCAAAGTTTTATTTGATAGAGATTTATGCGCGCGCGGAAATGTTTCGCGGAAAACTTCTCCTGCGCTCGTTACGCTCAAGGCTAAACGAAGATTCATCTCCCTGAAACGAGATAATGGCTCGCGTTATTATTCCGGTACGTCGCATCGAGGAGTAAAAATGCGCTCGAGAAGCCACGGTCGAAGAATCGCCGAGCAACGGATCGAATTCGCGTTGCGTCACGTGTGACGGGGCCGGAAGAATCTGGCCCATATGTCGAGTGACCCTTCGTGCTGACCCTACAACCGTAGCCGGGAACCATTTGCTCGGTACCTTCAATAAGATCGCGGTACAGTCTTGATCACAAACTCCTCGAAACTGCCGCAGCGGAACTTTATCGGAGTCTGGAGTTGAAAGTGCATTGTTTTGGCGCACTTTCGGGCAAGCCCCGAAATTCGATGATCAATCCGCGCGAATCCGGACGTTTTTCATAAATTCTACGGAGCTGTAATCTATCGAGAATTGTTACTTGTTCGCTTCGCGACGGATTCGCGAAGATTCGCGAAACGAATCAAGTTCGAATCACGAATGACGACTCTCGACTTCTCGAGATCACGATCGAGAACGCATCGAGATCGTCGCGTGGAACGTTGCCGCGCGAAGGAACGCTTATCGCGAACAAAGGGAGTCATAACCGTTCTGTTAATTCTTTCCTGAATAATCGTGACGAAAAGGACACCCCGAGCTAGCCCATCTTTCTAGCGTTAAAACGGTTTACGAGCGTGTAATTGCCGCGTTCGCCAACTTCGCTAAGCTTTCGCAAACATCATTATCCACTCTTCGCCTCGCGAGAATGTAATTAACGTCTTGCTTACGTGGTAACGCGGCATTCGTAAAGGAAAAATATCGCGTAGGACGGCAACGAGCGCTACGATCCGCCGCTGGACGAACGCTGCGAGCCGAATTTAAGCGGGCCTGATCGGGAATGACGAATTCCGGGGGGGTAATGAGGCTCGACGGCTCGGAACACGGATCGAAGTCGATTTTGATTTTCATCTCCCTTCTTTGAGACTTGACTTGGTAGGCTCTCGCCAAGGGAGAGGGACCACCGGCGAGAAGAAAAGGATAGGGGAAAGAGGAAAAACAGAAAGAGGGCGGTCGAGAAGATGGGCGGCAGGGAGAGAGAGAGAGAGAGAGAGAGAGAGAGAGAAGGAGGGCGAGACGGAGATCGAAAAAGAGGACGATGCCCCCTTCTCCGGCTCGGCTCGAGGTGGAAAACTTTCTAATCGAGAATTATGAAAGTTATTTGCTATGCCGGGCTCGAGAAGAAGGGTTGCCTGCCGGGGAGGTAGGCGGCGGGCGGGAGGGGAGGAGGGAGGAAGGGGATCGCGGAGGAGAAACGCAAAAGGATAAAGGAAGAAGGATGAAGCTTAGCGGAACGTAGAGCGTAGAGCTCGGCGGAATCGGAAAAAAGGCAGGAACGCCCAAGGCAAATCGGTAATTTCGTTCTGCGCGTGCGGCTATGATATTTCCAACCGTTTGCCCCCCGCGCCGGTCCCCTTTCCCCGTCGCCGCGCGCCGCCATCCCGCGGCCCGCTCTTACCCCTTGTCTTCTTCTCTATACCGCCCCTCCGGAGAAAGTAGCTAGACTCTCGAGCTCTGCAAAAGACAAGGCTGCCTGGGTGGTAAGTCGCGGGGATGGTGGGTGGGTGGTGGTGCGAGAGGGGATGCAAATTAAAATCCTCGCCATTTTCCCGTTTCTTATTTTCCGCGATGGTTCTCAACCTGCAAGCCATCCGCTCATTAACGGAATCCGCGCGCTGCGACCACTCGCTCGCTGCAACGATACGCGTGTAACCTTTACACGCACGGACCTTTGACTTGCGTCAAAGCTGAAAACGGAAAGGTATTCTTCGGTTACTCTGTCCATTGATGAGACGCGAGCAAGGATTTCTCGCGCGGATTTCTCAACTGTGTTACGCGAGTAACATCGGTGCAGTTTTCTTCTTGAGATAAAAATAAAGTATGAAAATAAAGATACGAACGAATGTACGTCATCCCGCACTTTCGAGACGATCCGCGACAACAGTTGCATTTGACAACCCCGCGCTGCTCCGGACTAAGACAGATTAAGTATTTTAAATTGAACAGAGGGAGACGTTCTCTGCGGCGGGGGCACGGGGTTGTCGGAAGGATTGGTGGCCGGACCGAGAAAACGAGAGGGTGGACGCGGCGGGGGGAGGTAGCCGTCGGAGAGTCGGGGGCTTTTTCCCTCCTTATCTGCCTCTCTTCGTTCTCTCCTGGCCGGAGGGAGTTCAGTTTTTATAATAAAGGACCGTAATTAATGCCGCCCTCCTTCCACCGTCTCCATCCGCCTTCGCCGTCTCTCTTCCTTCGTCAACCCTCCGCGCTGGCCCACCCACCCCCGTCAGTTCTCACCGGCTCTCTGTCCCGGAGAAGGGGAATCGAGAACCGCCCTGGGCTCGACTTTTTCTTCCCTCGGAGCAAACGGCTGCCGAGTGTTTCGCCGTTCTCGGATTTCTTTCGATAGCAATTTCTCCAATGGCCGCTCGCGACATGTTCGCGACAATTCAGATCGAGATCGAAATCGGGATTCACCGAAGCGTGCATCAGTCAGGTCTCGGACAAAGCCGAGACGCGACGAAGAATCGACGTAAAACGAACGGATAGAGTCCTTTCTTCCTTCCGCGCGCGACGAAGGATCCTCGTGGATATCCTCGTCTCAATTCGTTTCCAGCTTCGGCTCAATGCACGCGAGAGTTCGTAAGATGCAGCCTATCTCGCCGATAACGCGGCGTGTTTAGACATTAGCTAAATCGGCCGTGAAACGGAGCGCGCGGCTGTCGTTCGATTGCATCGATTTAATTTCACATCGCGGGGCATTGTAGCAACGCGGTCGCCGTAAGTCCATTACCTTCACCGGGTCATACCTCACCCTCCCTTTTCTCCCTCCGACCCTCTCGAGAGATTCCTGAACTCCGGAAACTTGAGTCTCCGACAGCGAAATGGATGCTTCTGATACGCGCGATTTATCTTACTTGCGCTCCATCGCGAGCCTTCGCTCCCGCCTTTCGACATACGCTCGCGTCACCTCGAAAGGCACGAAGGTTCCTCTTCCTTTCCACGAAAACGAACAGGCACGAAACATTAATGCGTCGTTTCCCGTTGACGATCTGCGATGATCGTTTCAACGTAAGAATCGCTCCTGTCATCTTTATCGCGCGAGAGAGTTTAAAGAGAGGCTCGCGGTTTGTTTAGCGCGACCAATCGATACGGAATTAAATCGTAAGCGCGTCCAGTATCGCGCAACGCCTTGCCTTCGTCGAGGGTCGAACACATGCCGGTCACGTTGAAGCGTAACGATCGGTACTCGAGGTAATGCGTTTACCTGAAGGCTCGCTCGCACGCACAGCCGGTCTCTCGCCGGCCGTTAAACGTCCGAAAAATCCCGGGTAGCGGCCGGAAACCGGTTCCGCGATTTTTATGGGGTCATCCAGGCCCGGCCGAGGAAGGGGAGGTCATCTCAT
Source organism: Eciton burchellii (assembly GCA_020341155.1). Taxonomy (NCBI): domain Eukaryota; kingdom Metazoa; phylum Arthropoda; class Insecta; order Hymenoptera; family Formicidae; genus Eciton; species Eciton burchellii. Next base: position 359,180 of record JAHMML010000023.1, read on the forward strand.
TGAGGTCAGGCCAAAGGAGCGGCGTCCTCCCCTTCGCTACGCGCAAGCCGGCAGGCCGGCCGGGCATCTGGTCATCGGGAATTAAAAAGTGCGAAAAAACTAACCTGACCAGTTCTACGGCCCCCTGGCATACCGCTGCACACGTGGACAAACCGTAAGGGTTATGCTAATGCGGAAAGGGCCGTTTGGTCCGCGCTTCCTACTCCTTCCTCCTCTCTCCAATCCCCGAGCCCCTCATATCGCCACGCTCGCACTCTCTCTCTCTCTCTCTCTCTCGCCTACGACCCTCGGCCGCGCTCCGTTACTGCCAGGTAGGGTCACTTTTGAGAAACGGGTTTCCGGATTTTTTCGCGACGATCAAAGGGCCCGGCAAAAGTGGAAGGAGAAAGGGACGGCCAGCGAGCGTGAGTTGGAGCACTTTCGCCGGACACGTGCGCGTACAGTCTCGCGTGCAACGTTTGCCTTGCGAATTCGTCGTCGCGTATCGCGGAGTGTGCATCCGGTGATCCGCGGCGAGCTTCGATGATCCGTCGATCGGCGAGCGCGAGAGCGAGGCGGTCAAAGTTCACGGGCGGCGCACAAATTCGCGGCCGACGGGAAGCAGGCACGTCGCCGGCGTCCGACGACGTTGAGATTCGTGCAAGTTGGCGTCTCCACGTGCGATCGACTTTAAAGTTTCGCTTCAAGTGCGCGACAGTGCCGCTTTAAGCTCCTTTCGGTAGTGCTTTGATTCCGTTTGCCGGATCGGCGGAACGACAACCCCGCGTAACGGTTGGCGATCGTTGATCCTGTCGCCGAGTCGGGTCACGTTCTTTGTAACTTGAAAACAGCGGTCCTCCGCGGCTTCCCGCTGACGAAATCGACAGCAGGACCTCGCCGCGGAGTTGGAACGCCGACCAAATATTTATCCGGCGAATGAGCTTTTCTTCGGCTCGTCGTGCGCGACGCTTCGTCGCCAGTTACAGAAATATCGGTTACGCCAAGGGCTTGATTAATAGCACAGCCATGAGGCGTGTACGCGACGTTCCTGACGATGACGAGAAAATGTTCGGTTAACCGATATGGATGTTCGATCCAAAGCGGATTTCCAATCGCTGAGAGAATCATTATCGGAATAACGGGATCAATTTTTGCCGAGCGAGTCGTCCTGATCCAGACTTGTTTTCTCTCGTATCCGCGCTACGGTTAAGCGGGACGAGCGATTAAGGCAAAATTAAAATTGCAAGTTTCGTGGAAGCCCCTTAATCTCAAAGTAAAACCGAACTCGGTAAAGACGCCGCCTCGGCGAAGCCGAATCGCGTCTTATTAATTGACCCGGTTGAATTCCATGAAAATGAACTGCTCTCTCTCTCTCTCTCTCTCTCTCTCGTTTCGAAGACAAGAGCGAAGACGTTACGCGGCCATTTTACTTGATATTTACTTTTTTCCAAGAGCATTGCCATCCTCGAAGCAAGCAAGCAGTCATCGACTGCCACGAAGTGGACCGGAATGGCGAAAAGGGGTTGGAAAAGCCGGGGGTGGAAGGATGGCTGAATTGAACGAGGGTGGTTTTTCTGACGTCGACTCACCCTCGACTACGGATCCACCCGCCCCATCCCCGGTCCTCGGCACGGCCAAGGGGAATGAAAGACGAATAAAATGGCCGATGGCTCGCTTAATACCTAAAATATATACGGCAGAAATTGAACCGCGGGAAGATGGAAGCTTCGCGAACCAGCTTAGAGATGAAAAAATCCAACGACGGAGTATCGTCGTATCGTCTGCGTTGTCCACATGTCGAGTGACACGAGTTGACCAGTTTGGAGCGACAAATTGTGCCATTCAATCGAGATCGACATCGTAGAAATCGTCGTAGAATTCAATGCCGATGCGGATACGAAACATCGCGAAACGAGCAAACGCGCCATTGTATTATTTTACATATCGGATATCGAAGTCTGTACCAATAATGTTTCTTTAGACCGCGGAGGTGCGCGAGGACGAGAAGCCTCGGAGAAACGCTCTAAACCGAATTTAGCATCTTTTCCATGAGCTGGCAAAGTTTGAAACCCAGTTTCCACATCGAGTTTCCGATTAGAGGAATCCTACCTTGCGATCTCGCATTATCGTTTAATATCATTATCGCTTGATTTCCTCATCCTGATCGTCCATTATGCGCGGACTAACGTACGTAAATCAGAATGCTGTGGTATACGATGTACGCAATAATTACGCAACGACGCTGTTGCAATTACATGAATCTTTAATTATTATAAATTTACTACCAGAGGAATATCGGAGAAAAATTTTACCGATATTGAATCGAGATGTCGACGAGATGTCGATTCAAGCTTCTCCTCATCGAGCGCCTGCTCGGCATCTCTTTCGATCGTTTCGGAGAAAAATCTTACCGATACTGAATCGAGATGTCGATTCAAGCTTCTCATCAAGCGTTTCCTCGACATCGATCCTTTTCGATCCTTTCTCGGAGAAAAATTTTACCGATACTGAATCGAGATGTCGACGAGACGTCATCAGATTCAAGCCTATCCGTTTGGCGTCTCTTTCGGCGTCTCTTTCGGAAAGGAGAAAAGACATAAATAAAACTTCAAATTACTGACGCGCGTAGCATCGGGTTGAAAAATATCGCGCTCCTTTCGCTCCACGAAATAGGGGCAATTAATGCCCGAGACGTTGGTTATGCAACGCGAGGGTGAGACGATGGAGGTGGGTGGACGGTTAGAAAATGAATCTCAGTCCTCGGTAGGGATGCTTTTTGTCACTTGAAATATGCCGAAAGAGGGGTGTATTCGTCTGGCGCGAAGGCGAGGAGTGATAAAATGGCGTGCTTCGAACAAAGGGTCTACGGGATTTTTGTCCCCTTCTTTAATGACACCAACTCAAGTCCTGGCCAATCGAGATTTTCGCGCGCGGTAGCAGCGACCAGAAATTACACGACAGATACGTGCGCAGCGATATACGCAGCTGTATCAAGCTCGTGGCTCAAGTTTGAGAATGACGAAATGTCCAATTGATTTTATTTTATTTTCACTTTGCTCTTCTCGCGCCGAGAATCCGTACCGAGAAATAGTTTGCCCGGAGGTAATTAATACATGATTTATTAAAGAATAGACAGTGTATACACACACATATATATATATATATAATAAGAATACATGTTTAATCTTTTCCATTTAACGTTGAACTTGCGGGGCGTATCGAAGCTCTCGCGAATAAATTATTGCCGGCATTTCGCGAGCACTCTAATTCCAGCTTTTCCATCTGGCATGAAAATCTTTTGGCATGAAGAAGGAACAAAAGAACGCAGCGCTGCTGGATGACTCGCCGGATTGCGAGGGTGTACAACCGCCGAAACAAGGAGGGGTAAGGGAGGGAGAGATAGAAAGGGGGTTGCCGAAGGAACCAGAGATGCGAGAGAGAGAGAGAGAGAGAGAGAGAGAGAGAGAGAGAGAGAGAGAGAGAGAGAGAAAGCGGGGACGACGGTGGCAGGCGCTCGGCAGTCTTCGAAGGGGTTGTATTTTAAGATTCACCCTCGGCTATCTCGTCCGTCCTATCGGCGAGGGATGGATTTTTCCACGACTCGCTGCGAAAGAAGCGATGGCTCGGCATGACGAGGCAAAGCTTGCTTGCTTACTCGACGCGCGCACGCCACTTCGAGATTAGACGAATTTCTAGACGGGAGGGGGGAGGAGGATTCGTCAAACTTGAGAAGCATCGCGCGATCGATGCGCTAACGCGTCTGTTGACTTATGGATCGCGTCGCTCGATTCGATCAGCCGATCTGGACAAGGTTTAATTCTGTCTCTTTCTGTTTTCAGGTCCGTTCTCCCGATCTCCCGATTCCTCCAATCGCAAGATGCACGCTGCAATCCGCTGTAATCGCGGGAGCCTTCTTATCCGCATGGAAACGCTAGTCAAACATCTCGCGCCGCCTCGCCTCCTCCGAGATGCTTCGACTTACAAGTATCCTCGACTTGAAGACACTTTGCGCCGACTTGAAAACGACACGAGGGTCGTCCGAGGGACTCGCTTGACGGTAAACTTTGAGCCAGCGCTGTTCGCAGCGAGCGACACATGCCGCGGCACTTGAGGTCGAAGAAGAGGAGACGAGGAGACAATGCCTGCCGTTTGGACGAGGCGCTGCTGATCTCAAGGCGGATCATTCGGACACGACTGATTCAGAAAACTTTCATAGCACGCGCAGACTCCCGCGTTGGGATCAGAGGCGCGGAATGAGTACGGGACTGTGTTGTCGCGTTCATTCGAGCGACGCTAGGCGATTGTAAGAAAAGATTAAAGCACGAATAAAGATTCCGTTTACACGTGAGGCGCATCATTCGCATAATTCGCGACCTTCCTAGTCTCGATCCGGTAATGCGCGACGGAGGAGGCTCCGTCCGCGCAAACGGAGAGCCGAGGACCACTTCGGCCGAAGAACACTTTCGTATTTTTATTGATTTGCCCGCTGAGGGGTAGTTAAGGGGCGCTACTCCCACCACGGTCGCAGTACTCGCGCCCCTGCCACTCCTTTTTGCGAGAGAGGCCGAGAGAGCGGCGAGAAAGAGAGAGGAGGAGGATCCACTCCTTTCGCGTTCTCCTTCTTTTGCTTTCGGCTCCCCCACTGTCGCGCGCGGTGGACTCTCCACCCTTGGCTTTTCCTACGGACGCCGTAAAAGAAAAGTGCCCATGAAAAAGAAGGGGCGTTCGCCCGCCCCGCGCGTCACTCTCCCATCCTTTATCTGCGGCGAGGTCCGCGGCAAGGTCGCGCGAGCAAACTCGATGCGGAAAGCGAAAAGTTTTCTTTCATCTCGTTTGCGGCGGATACGGCCGCC
>JAHMML010000023.1:364130-391094 GCA_020341155.1 Eciton burchellii
GGGGGGGGGGGGGGGGGGGGGGGGGAGGAAGGAAGGGAGGGAGAAAGAGAGAGAGAGGAGGGTTAAACGCGGAAAAAGTTTCAGTCGAGATTTCATTTGCGACGGGGGTGCAATCTGCCCGGCTGGTAATCTCCGTCTTTGTTTTAATGAAATGGAATTCGTCCGCTGCTCCGCGATGGCCGCGTTTTTCTCTCAAGCAGCGCGGCAATAAAGTAATAAAATCCCGGCGAGCATTCTCTCTCTCTCTCTCTCTCTCTCTCTCTCTCTGTTTTTCTCGTTTCGAACGTTTCGAACGCTCGCGCAATCTTCCGAGCGCCCCTAAACGCTCGATTAACGCGCGGATAAGCACGTTTGCGCGCTACGTTGAATCAAGGTAGATCCCGTAGAGGAGGCACGGAGCGCAATGCGCGATATATCGGAAAACAGCCGGCATCTAATTGGTCCTGACGGGCTCGCTGCTCTCTAGCGAAAGTCTCTTTATTTATTAGCCCTTTCAGCCGCGCTCGCAGCGGCATTACGCGGCAACGCGCCACCGCGCCGTCGCTTTTTATGCCCGCCGCGTATGGTAATTAACTTTTCCTAACCACTTAAGGCTACTCCGTAGCCGTGGAAAAACCACCGGCGAGGGAAAAGGGGACGGGGGAGCGGGGGAGGAAAAAAAGCGAGACGAGCAATCTGCGGACGGACGCTGCGTCCCTTTTCCGCGTCTCTCTCTCTCTCTCTCTCTCTCTTTTTTTCCTTCTTTTTTTTCCCCTTTTCCGTCGACCCCCGGTAAGGCGATCGCACCGGCAGTTCATGACCTGTAATTAAGTGAAAAAGCGTCGACGGGCGGTCGACGGGAGTGGCGGCCGGCCACCGTCCGCGGGAAATGAATGGGACACCGACGCCGAGGCAGAGCGGCCCGGGGGATAATGGGTGCACCTGTGAAAAAAAAGGCGAAAAAAAGAAAGCGAGGAAAACAGACGCGCGGGGATCAGGTTGGGGCGATGGTAGGGGTTAGTGGGAGGGGTTAGTAGTAGGAGGAGGAGGAAAAAAGCGCGGCCGTGGGCCACCACCTGTTAGAAAAAGCGGCTCCCTCCGGCAACCGAGGGTGATACTTGGCGCTGGGCTGGTGGAAGGGGGAAAAAAAAGAGAGGAAAAAACGGGGCGGGCAGCCCCAGACGCGCGCGCGCTTGTGTGTACCGACACATTGGCGTGCAGCACGCTCGGGCCGGCGCGAGAAATTCCGTGGAGCGGTGGCGCGTGGCACGTGCCGGCAATCCACAAACGCACGCGGACAAAGTGCAGGGCTGAAAAAGGAAGGTGAACCCGGGGAGCGGTGCGGGTGCGTGCCCCCGAGCGGGCCGCACTGGGCTTTCTTCCTCACTTTTTCCTTCCTTTTTTTATCCCAGCTTTTCTCCACAGGCTCAGAGGCAACCCCTCCCCCTGCCCCTATCCTGGTTAGGGCGCAGGGAATGTGGGGGAAAGGTCGTGCTTTCGTATCGTCCGCGAATGCCGGGACACGGCGATCTCGATTGATCGCGATTCTTGCGATCGCGCGTGCACTTGCGCTGTCCGTGCGCGCTTGATAATTCGGCGAAGGCGAATGAACGGCGTCGCGCCGTTTAAATTCGCCTCCAGTCGAATCCATCCCGCGCGTCCGCGAGATTTATATTTGCATTTGGGAGCCGAGAGAATCTCCCGTGATTCTAATTTGGAAATAAATTTACCCGATACGCCTGATGAAAGAGTTAAAACAGCGAGGAGTAAAAGGTATGCCAGGAAGGACACGGGAGGATGAAGGGATATTCCTGCAGTGGAGGGATAAAACACGAGCGCTCGTAAAGCTTCGCGGAATTGGATGATAAATTTAAAACTCTGTTAAAACGCCTCTAATGAAATCTGCACGGTGGATAAGCTGCGCGTTTGCCCTACAAAGATGCAGAAAAAGTGGTGGAGGCTGTTAGCTCGTTAAAAAGCGTACACGTCAAGCGCGACCCGTCTGTCCCGCTTAAGATTTATCGAGATTCTGCTTATTCGCGTTTCGCTTAAAGCCGAGACTCCTCCTTTATCCCGGGACCAACGCTTTTGAAACGCGTTTGAAAACGTAGAATCGCATCGGAAGACGGGCGCAGCCGAGACTCGAACCACCGCTGAAGGGACGAAACTGGCAGCGGCATCTTCTCGGGGCGCGCCGTACTCGCTGGCGAAGGGGTGGCTTCACACGATCAGCAGACCGTTCTCCCCGTCGAACTGGTGCCTCTCGACAAAGTCACGACGTATCGGAAATATCTGATCATTACAGTGTTACACAAACGAGCCACGCGAAGCGCCAGATTACGATTGCTGGACAATCGTGCGCGTCCGGCACTCTCGTTGGCATTTTGGACCTTTGCGCGATTTCCTCACGGTCCTTCACGGTCCTCCCCGGATCGCAAACCGATCAATGGAACATGCACTTTGATGCCCTTGAGGCCCTCGATCACCTCGCGATATCCTGCGTCCAATTTGCGAGCATCGCGATCCCTCGCAAGCGAGCGCGGCCGATGAATCTCCATGAAACGTCCCCGACTTTTGCGCGAAATAAAGGGCGACCGGGCGTCGCGCGGTGAGACTTAAGCGAAACAAACGCGGCGACGCTAAATCTTCATGGAAGTCTGGAAGACCGCGTTAATGTTCAGGTAACCATGTAAAACCGTGCTTACTTATCTCCGGGAAAACAGCCGCGCGGGCAGGCGCGGGGGCGGGTAAGGCGAGGGACACAAAACGGCATGGGTCGAGAGGGGATGCTTCGGGCGGGGGAGGCGTCCCGCATCCACTTCCGCGCGGCACTTGGTTTTTAACGAAAATTAACGGCGCCGGGCCGAGATTCTGCAGATGCTCCGGCATAATCTAATAGCCGAGCAAGTTGCCGAAAGGCGGGCGCCGGGCGCAAAGAGAGCGCGCGCGTGAGAGAGAGAGAGAGAGAGAGAGAGAGAGAGAGAGAGAGAGAGAGAGAGAGAGAGAGAGAGAGACAGGCCGTTGGCTTTTTCTGATTTATCATTTCGCCAACCCGCCAACCCGCCGACGACTCATTCCAAATCTCAATTCCCGCCGTGGGGGGCGGGGGGGGGAGGGGCCCGAATCCACTCGGACTCGCGATCGATCGTTGATCGTTGATGGCAATCATTATCCGCTCGCGGCGAGCGCGGAGCAGCGGATTTCGAGCGGGAAGCGAAAGAACCGGGAGCGCAGGTCGGCAGGTACGGCAAGAGAGGAAAGGCAAGACGATGACTTCTCATTGGTCGTAATCATTCGTCCGATCGCTCTCTTGCCGCCGCGTGCGCTCGACGTTAATGGCACAATAAACATCAGCAGCCAGCGAGGCGAACGAAGCTCGCGACAAAGGCACACGCGGTGCCTCGCTGTCCGTAACTTCGCCGAGCCATTCATCTCCGGAGATTAATTAAAAATTCATAGTCCGCTTCCTACGCTCGTCGTCGCGCCCGGCGAGGAATTTGTGAGGAGGAGGGGAAGGGCTTTTTGCGGGAGAGCGGACGGAACGGACCCTTCCGCTACCGGTCTTTTTTCGACTGGGCTGCAACGAAGACAGTATGCTTTCACTTAAAGGGCGGTTTAGTTACGACATTCCCCCGCGCCCCAGCCTGGGACACAGTCCCGGCAATTTTTCACCCGTTCCAGCCCCCGCGACGGCAACGGACGTCGGCGACCACTTCATAAAATTACTTTATTACTCGTCCGGCCCCTTGCGGTGGTCCCGGGTGTCCCTTTTCCGAGGCCATTTTTTACCGCGACATATGTCGAGGAGGGCTCGGCCCTCTCTCCGAGGAACGACCGTGCCTCGTGGACCTTCTTTTTGCTCGATCTTCGTTCCGCGTGCACTTGGACGGCGCGACGCCGCCCTCGCTCAGCCTCTCCTCGTCATTTTAATTCCGTCCTGCGCATCGCGCGCTCTAATAACGTAAAAATTAACGGGATCGTCCCGCGATGAATTACGCTTAATGGCTGCTGCTGCGTCCAATTTCATCGCCGCGTCCGTCCGATTTAAACACGACCCGCCGCCACCGCGACGCATTCACGCTTACGATTCTTGCGACACGCTTAATCGAGCGAGGCAATGCCGGCCGAACGACGGGTATAATTAAACTTACGAGAGCGAAAGCATTATGGTTGTCAAGCACGGTTGCTCGATCGATCGAGCAACGCACCCGATGGATGAACGGTGCCATTGTCGATGAATTTATCAACTAAATGCAACATCACGGGCCACCAAAGATAGCCCCGGCGTCTCCCTTGAAATATCGCCGGAAACCTTTGCGACCCTTGCGAAGACAATCCTGCGTTAATCATCGCCCCGAAGCCACCCTCCTCGATCTCTCGGTTTCCCGATGCAGCGAGGAAAGGAAAAGAGTTCCGCGCGATGATGAGTTGCGCGCGCGCGCGCGTGCGCGCGCGCGTGCGCGTGTATGTTCGTGTCATTTCAGATATTAACGATGTTTGGGATAATTAACATAGCAATTTATCGCGGTGGCTAGTAGGTTAATTACGCTAAACATCATTAATACTTACCGTGGAATATTTCCGAAACAATTGGATAGTTTTACTTGTGGCAGGGCGGGCTAATTGCGGCAAACATTATTACTAGTGCCAATATCGAAATGCAGCCTCGCCCGGTGGCGAGGGGCAACCCTCCCTCTCCCTCATATCGGAGAAGACCGGAGATCGGAACGAATCTCGCCTCGGTAGGATTTCTCTTTGGATTCTCGCGCGGGAATACGATGCGACGCGCTCGCGATCGGCCAGCTCGCCGATTCTTCTCCCCCCTTATCTCTCTCTCTCTCTCTCTCTCTCTCTCTCTCTCTCTTAAGGGCAGGAAAGGGAAACAAGAAAGGGGGGGGGGCAGAGAGGCAAGGACTCGGGCAAGTTGGAGCGCGGCGTCGTCGTCACGTGCGTAAGTTCCGTGATACATAGCCGATTCAACCTGTCCGCGTACCAAACCAAACCCGACCGCCGACACACTTGGCGCGATGCGCGCCAATCTAGCCGAGTACCTCCAAGACGCAGCTCGCTGCGGAGACACGACGGGTAATTTCATTGCATCCAGTCCAATGATACGCCGGCTGCGATGGCAGCGGTATCGCGCGCGGCGACAGGCACAGCTCGTATCAACGTGATGTAAACTCGCTCGCGCTCGCGCGCCCATTATCGTCATCGCCGTTGGATTTTTCCCTGATGAGGCGCGTTTTCGTTCCTGTCTCTCCGAACTAAGTCCTGACCAGAGAAAGAGAGAGAGAGAGAGAGAGAGAGGGAGGATACTCATATCGTCCCATATCGTGGTGCTCTCGCGTGATGGCCAAATTGATCCGCGAAGGTCAAGGAAGAGTCAAGGAAGTAAGGACGTTTCAGGCCGGATAATATCGATCATCGGCAGCGCGAGCGTAAACACACGTGGATGTACGGTGGCCGGATGGATGGCAGGCGATGTAAATCCGCTCGTCGCTCGATGAGAAGCGGCTTAATCCAACGGGCGCGTATCCAAGCCGGTTAAGAAGGGAAGCGGGTAGCGAAACGGTTCGCCGGAGACGGCGGGCGCCCCGGTCCGGAATTCTCACGTTTTAAGCGCGTCTCGCGAGCAAAGCGACTTGGCGACTTAGCTGAACATTTTTCGGGGTTATCTTAATCTCGACGGGATTAACCCGCGGCTGCCGTGGCGGGGTGGGACGCGAGGCTCTCGGCGAAACGAGAAACAAACGTGAGCGCGTTCCCTCGCGCGGCATCGCCAGTGGCGTCCTGCGACACGGGCAAAGGTGAATCGGTCCTCCGGGGACTATGAGAGGGACTCTCCGAGATCCTCTCATCGTGAATGAGTCAATTACGTTAATCGGGACGTTGGTAAGGTTCATGATCCGCATCGCGATCTCTCGACATCTAGGTACGATTCTCGCATTCGCGAGAAAGCTGTCTTCGAGCATCCCTGCGAGACTATCGGTCAAAGGAGCAGAGAGGCAAAAGTATTGTACGCAGGGGTGGAGATTACTCTTGTCTAGTCTCATACTCGTCTGCATCAGCACTCTTCTAGGTCGATAATTACTCGAGGCTGCGATCCCTCGGAATTACAAAGACGACGCCGCTGCATCCGATGCGCGTGTGTGCGCTTACGTGCACCCCTTCCGTCTGCGATCGTACGTACGTTTCCACCCTTCCCCGCGTGTCTCTCTCCCCCGTGCGCGTTTAACGCAGCCGCTCCGGCCCCGGAAAAGTTTGTCTCCGTGGCTCCTGTTGCGGACTTTGCGCGCTAGCCTTTCCGAAATCCGTCTCGGAAACTTGACGGCGGATAAAAGTACGCGCGCGCGCGCGCGCGCACGAGACTTGTTGCGGTGCATTACAAGGGGATGCAAAAACGGATACGGGACGGTGATTTCTGCTTCGATGTCGATAAAAGGAAAGAAAAGAGGACCAACGGACCTTTCGTTGAAATGTTTTACTCTCGACGGGAGTCGGCGGATCGAAATGAAGACAGGCATTCCGTTTACACCGTTTACATCGGAATTAGTTCTGTTTGCACGTTGATGCCCGTTGTTGTCGTGTCGCATCATTGTTTTCCTTGACCAAACCTCGCCGTTATTTATCGCAAACATGCGGCGGCGGCAGCTGCGGGAGGATTTTTATCGGGATTGAAACGAATTGCCTCCTCTTGTTTCGTTTCAGTCCCTCATTTTAGCTTTCTTTTTATTCTTTCGTTTCGTCCTCTTTCCCTTTTTCTTTTTTCTTTTTTCTCTTTTCCTTCCTTTTTGTTTCGGTTTTTCTTTTTCCTTTTTTTTTTGTTTTTTTGTTTGTTTTTTTTTTCTTATCAAAAAGCTGCCTCTCCCGCCACCGCGTTCGAAAAAAATAGAGAGAAAGAAAAAAAATTGTCTGCGCCCACCGAGGCACCGCAGACAATCCAATCAGAGGCGGACGATAGGTGGGACGGGAAAGGGAAGGGGGGGCAGGGGGAGAGAAAAACAAGAGAGAAGAAAAAAAGAGGGGAAAAAACCATTCTATAAAATCTCGCCACGCACGCTCCATCGGTACGCCGAGCGTTTCCGCAATTGGGGTTTTAGGGGCTGCAGACGGGGATGAAAATCGAGTGAGAATTGTTTTTTCTTTTTTTCTTTTTTTTTTTTTTTTTCCTTTTTTTCTGTCCAACGGCAAAAGCCGCTCCGGGATATCGATGAGAGAGGCAGAGAGAGAGAGCAAGCGAACGAGCGAGCGAGAGAGAGAGAGCGAGAGAGAGAGAGAGAGAGAGAGAGAGAGAGAGAGAGAGAGAGAGAGAGAGAGAGAGCGAGGATGGGTGAGTTACGAAAGGATACACGCGGTGGAGTTCTGTATCCTCTCGTTGGCGGCTTGCGGTTTAAAGCAACATCCTCAACCCACCGCAACCCCTGCTACGCGACAGAGCATGCAGAGAGAGAGAGAGAGAGAGAGAGAGAGAGAGAGAGAGAGAGGGAAATAGAAAAAAGGACGCGGGTGGCCGCTCGTTATTTTTATTGGCCACGTTTATCGGAGGGTTCTCGCAGTGCAGAAGGAAAAAAGAAGCATTCGCAGCGGTGAAGAACGAAGCGAGAAGGACGGAGCGAGTGAATCCTCGTGATTCTTTTTCCGCTCTGATTTTCACGGGCGGCCGGGCGGCGTGAAAATCGGCCGAGCTCGTTCCGCGATCGACACGTCGATCGAGACGCTGAAATATTGCCGGCTCGGCCTTGTCAATCGCGGTGGTCGCTCGCGAACACGATTCGTTCGTCGGCGCATGAAATGAACGCGTTTCGATACACGTGCCATTTTATCGATATCGATATCGGTGCCGCTCCTCACCGTAAACTTTCTTCTTAATTCGCGCCCGCAATCCGTAAAAAGTCGGTAGGAAAACAACGTCGAAATCCTTGCTGCGAAAGGACCGACGTATTGTTCGTCGAGCGAAATGGAGCGCAAAGTTGTCGGTTTATCGGGTTTACGTGGCAATTTTGGCAGCGGTTCTTCGTGGCTGACGGTGCAAAAACAGTCGGCGAGGCCAGGAGAAATAATTCCGGGTTTCGCCGGAATGCAGAAGCCATCTTGATACGGCAGCTAGATACGGCGGCGTACGGTTTTTCCGGCAACTTTCTCAGCCATTTTCCGCGGACTATGCGGAAGCACTAAATAATGCGGATGCTCCTGGCGTCCTGAAAGGACAGCAAGAAGGGGAACGACGGGGCCTCCGTTTCTCGCAGAGGCGAGCGAGAACTAAAGTGGTTACAAGGGGGCGCAAGGAACGAGGGGGAGGGAGGGAGGGAGGGAGGGAGGTTGCAGGACGAGCTGGAGATTTTGCGCGTAGAGTTATAGTGAAACTTTCGAGCATTTATTTCACGAATCTGCATATTACGTCCGCCGCGTCGTGGCTGCCTAGCAAAGGAGGAGGCTACAGGATGGGTGGACGCGTGGGGGGTTGCAACGAGAAACGAGTGTCCTCGTACGTACGTACGTAAGTACATGCAGGAGGAGGTTGGAGGTTGGAGGTTGGAGGTTGGAGGGGGGAGGGGGGAGGCGGCGGACGACAGGCGGGACGAGGTTGTGTGTTTTGCTAGCGTCCAGAAAGGGGTTGCAGGAGACGACCGACTTTGTGGCTCCAGCCACGTCCGACGTCCGCCGCTCCGGGGCGGCGAATACGGATGGTGATTTGTAGCCCGATCGTGCAAATTAACCCCCCGAGCGGCCCGGTTCGTCGCTCGGTATCGTCCGGATTTCGCCCCCGCGTTTCGATCCCGCCGATGAATGACTGACGAGCCTCGCCGAACGTGCGCTGATGCGCTCGCGTTCGCGAGGATCGACTAATGCTGATTACGGTCTCGCGTCTACGCCTCGCTAACCACGCTAATCGCCGGCGATAACCGGCGGCGAACTTGCCGCGGCGCGGCAACTTATTTTTCGACGGTGCGCGCCCCGCATTATCGGGCACCAGCCGAGTTTGCGCCAAGTTTCGCGAGGAATTATTGATAGAAGATGCTGGAGAGATATGTGTGTGGCGTAGGCGAACGTTCGCCCGCGGCCCTTCCGAGCCCGCCCGCTCCCCCTCCCGGCCCCCGGAGCTATCCTGCGGGAGAAAATTTACGGCCACGCGAACTACCCTCTTAAACTCCGCGAGACCAAGCCCCCGGACCACCCTGCCCATCCACCTCGACGCCCTCAGGGCCCATCGTGCGCCGCCATCGCGGAGAACTTTGAAAATTCGGCCCGTAAAACCATTCTCGAGAAACTGCGTCCGGCGAGCGAACACACTTCTCTCCCGCTCCTCCTCCTCCTCCTCCTCGTATCACCGCGATCGGACTTTCACCCTTCGATCCTTTGCGGCGAGGTCTCTGCGGCGTAGGATGTTGCTCGGCAAACAGTCATCCAGTCATCCGATCGTCGTGATCGTCGGATGATCGTTGAAACGCAGCGACGAGCAATGAGCGTTCGATCGGACGAACGTTCGAAGAAATTCGTGCATCATCGACGAGCAGCCACAGTTACCGTCCACAGTACTTGTTGACCTCCCGGATGCGTCTCAAAGGACTGGATAAAATGCGTTCCGGTACGTAGCTCGCACCGTCAGTGTCAGGCGATCCGAGCGAGGCAAGGGCGAGGATGACATTTTTGAAGAGGCCATTAGCGCAACACACGTATGTGTATACGCGTGTCTCTCCACCTGACTCTCCTCTCTTTGCCTCTTTTTGGAGTGGAAACGATTACGTTACAAGGGTACGGGACACGGGCCGGGGCCGCGAAGCGGTGTAACGTGTATATTCGCGTTTCATGAAGTAGCGCGGACGGAGAAAGAGATCCCGCACGCGCGGGGTGGAGAGCGAGGGCGCGGGCGTCGGCGGGGGGGGGGGGGGGGGGGGGGGGGGGGGGGGGGGGGGGGGGGGGGGGGGGGGGGGGGGGGGGGGGGGGGAAGGAAGGGGACGGAGAGAAAGGTGGAAAAGGGCGGACAGGGGGGAACGCTCCGAAGGGCAGGAGGGGGAGGAGGGAGGGGGGACGGGCGCGCGCGAACGCCGGGTACTCGCGCGGAGTGGGCGAGCTGCGCTGCAGCCCCGTCTGAGCCGGTGCTCGGTAGCGCCGAGGGGGTGGGTTAAGAGGGTATATCACTTGTTTACTACCCGACCACAAACCGCCGACAAAAACATTAATGTCGAACGTTAACGGCGATAATGCGAGCGACCCGCGCCGCGACCGCGATTTATTCAACTCGGCGGGACAAATCGGCGGCAGGCATCAAAGCGCGTCCAGCCGGCCGGCGTTTTTATCGTGCGTGATTATTTAATCACGGCGAGATCATTCACGGAGAAAGCGCAAGAGCCCAGAGCGGCCCAGGATTCGCGCAGGAACGCGCTCGTGGCAGCTCTCGCGCGATGATTTCATTGGATTCACGCTTCGCTGAATCGCCGAATGCGCGCGATAAATCCCGCGATGCCAGGGCACACTTTGACCCGCGCGTACTTTGACCGGCATGCCCACGATCGTAACGATTGTTTAAATCGCGAACGCGCGAATGCGATCCGAGTGCGATTCGGAGCGATTCACGACGCGATCCACGAAAACGTCCTCGGCTTCTCCCGGGAAGCCGGGATCCTTAAACCAGCCGAACGACGCGGATACAAGGCGGACACTTTTACGTGTTTATCGTAAAGATCGTAGCTCGCACGATCCGCTCGGCGTATAAGCGAGGATCGACCGAGTAACTCACGACGGCGCTAAAAGCATCCCGTGGCGTAACGTCGCGTCGCCTAACGGGCTTATGAAAAATGGTAACTACCCCTCGGCGCAACGGATAGGTGCTCAGTCAACGGGGACGGCGAGGGGGTGGACTTCTTCGCTGATGCCGCAGCGTAATTTCGAACGGAATGTCCTCGTTTATCTGAAAATTCTCGCTCGACGGCAACGCTCGGGCAACGGCGGATCGGACGAAACTTTGCCCATTTTTGGCCCCTTCTCTCACCCTCCCYCCCYCCCCCCCSCCCCSCCCCSCCCGTGTGCCGTCCCCCATCGGAMCCTCGAGCCACTTTACGCCAGTCTACCAACGGTACCATCTCCGGTAACCGCTGGTAACCGCCCGAAGGCTCCACGGTTGTTCCAGCCATCGTCGAGAAAACGGGCTGGATGGAGGAGGATAAAGAGGGTGGAAAGAGAGTGGCGGCGAAAGGGAGGAGAAAGAGAACGGACGGCGTAAAGGCGTAGGGGGAGGGTTGGTGGAGGGGAGGGGAGGGCGGCTGCAGAGCCCGGGCAAGATGATATTTTCTTATCTTCTCATTACTTAATTTTACGATTGCTCCTGATACTACGGGCGTTGCCATGGCTACCCCCACTTAAGTGCCCCATAAAAAGATGAATGGCGAGCCAACCATATTTCCCCGCGGCTCGAACTCTCTCGGCTTCTTCCGTTGCCGACGCGGGGGCGCGCTCGCCCCCGAAGGCTCGCCGTTTCGCGGACTTATCTCGGGAGCGTTCCTCGAGCGGGGTGGCTCGTTGCGGGTGGCTTACGACGGCCAGGAAACGACGCCGCGATTAACTCGTACGCCGCCTCGCTGATCAACCCTGTCCCACGCATTCCTCATGCATAATCGCGCAGCGATTCGTATCCGGTTCGGTGCCGATCCGCGTTAGCGTCGAATCCGTTGAAACGGCGACGCTCTCGCCCGACTCTCGGCCCGAGCGAAAGATTCTCAAGGTGGACAGAGACGGACAGAGATCTCCGCTAGGTTTCCGAGTAACCTGTGCGAACGCGATGCGAACGTCCGTCTTCTCTTCTCAGGCCGAGATTTCCATCCCCGGAAATGAACGGCGTATCACGCTGAAACTCTCGCGGCACCCGAGCGATCTAGCGATCTTCTAGCTTGGCCCGAAAATGACGCGTCTAGGTGGCCCTAAATCTTCGCCGGCGCTCGCTAACGCCAGGGTGAATCGAGCCGAAGGAGGGACGGAATTGATCGCAGTGCGCCCTGGAATGATGCCGCATGATTAAACCGACGTGTCGGAAATCTTCCGCGCGATCAAGCCCTCTTCTGAGCTATTTCTTGCTGATCGCCCAGCCAGCCAGCCAGCCAGCCAGCCAGCCAGCCAGCCAGCCAGCCCCATGCAACCCCCTTCAACCCACCCTCCGCCCCACGGTATCTTTCCTCCTCGTCGCCGTCGTCACGGGTGCCTTCCTCCGGGCTCCTTTATCCTATAGTATCTATCTTCATTTTCTTAATCGCTCCCAACCACCCCCGCCGCACCCCCGTGACCCACCTCACCCTCTTTGGTGGCCAAGATGGCGGCCGTTGACGAAGACGTATTACCCAAGACGTTACAGAACGACGCCGGCTAAAAGGGATCGACCGCGGGTTTCCAGGAGATTGTATACTTGAGGAAACAGCCCGAATTCATTCTTTCTCAGGCACCATCGTGGGATTATCCCGCGATAGTCTCCTCGTCAGGAATCGCGTCGTTGCGCGAGAAGGGTTAACTACCGCGGCACTGCAAACGTGATTATCGTTCGCAACAGGGCGCCGTCAGTGAATTTCGCCAGGGCGCGCGCGCGCGCGCGCACCGATACGCGGGGCATATTTTGAGCGGCAGAGGTATACTTTGTACGAGTTCTATGTAAACGTAAATATATATATATATATATATGTGTTTGTTTGTGTGTGTGTGTGTGTGTGTGTGTGTGTGTGTGTGTGTGTGTGTATAGGGGAACTGTATTACTTGCGTTTATCATAATGGAAATTGCATTTCTATATATCGACATCACTGCTGCATATTTATCGAAGCAAATGTTAAATTAATCTGAATTTCTATATCGAGTTAATTAAATTGATTCAAATAGTAATTCCGTGTTGCTTGCATATTAATTGACCGCGCGACGCCCGCCGTGAAGGATCGCGTTCTCGGCGAGAACTCGAAACGCGGCGCGGGCTCGAGTAAATAAAATCACGGCGGCCGGTCATTGTTGTCGGCGGCCCACTGAATGAATCGCCGCGGTAAAAACTAATTACGCGCGTTTGCAGCGGCTCGTTCCGTCCATTCTCTCTCCCCCCTCCGCTCTCTCTCTCTCTCTCTCTCTCTCTCTCTCTCACTCATTACGCGCGTTAAGCGATTTAAAAATGATCGACTGCGACCGCAGTGGTCCGCAGGGGGTGTTTCGCCGGCCGCGTGTCGGATCGCGCCGTATCGCCTCGCAGCGCGGCGTATCGATACATCGCGACTCGACCGCCGCGATTAATCCCGCGCGGGAGGATCGCGCATGTTCGCGAGCGACGCGCGGCCCGAGGGGTGAGGAGGGGAACGCGCGTAGCGTGTTGCTCGCCCCCACGTATGCGCGCGCGCGCGCGCGCGCACACACGTGCACGCACCAGCGCCGGAAGAGAGTATGCAGCGAGAGCGAGAGCCGAATGTGGGACAAACTCATACCCCATTCATCCGCGGCGCGCCGGGTGCGTTTACCGTCGCGCGCGCGCCGGCAAGTCAAGGCGATCGGCGACGTTATTTTTCAGCCGGTTCCCCGATACGGAATTGCAGCTTGCTTTGCAATTCAAATATTTAAATATGAAATAAAAGCAACGCTCCTCGCCGGGCTAGCCGCGGGGCTACCTTCCGGTCTCCGGACTTCGACGACGCGACGATGTGATTTCATTCGGATGATTTATTCAAAAGCACCCCCGCTTTTAATCGGAGCGCTCCCCAAAAGAACAACGTTCCTTCGGCGCTCCTCCGCCGCTTCGGGTTAACCGCTAATGGAAACACTTTGTTCCCGCATCGAAGCGGAGGATCTTTCAGGCCAACTAATCGGGAGGAGGCATTCTGGACATGGGCAACGTACAAAATCGCCCTTAACGGACCGCGTCGATTCGCTGGCAGGCGCATCAGGTGAGCGAGCTACGCTACGATTGTCTATCGATAAGCATCGCTGAACGAAGCTCGGGATGATAAATCTTGATCGAGGGTGGATCGGGAGACGAACGAGACTGTCCGTGCGTCGAATGACTGAACCCGAAGAACCCTGTAACGCGACGGCGGGCGAGCCGCCGCCACCGCCGCCACCGCCGACGAAGAAGCTGCCGCTGAGTGAGGTGGGATGGGGGAGGGAGGGAGGGAGGGGGGAGGGAGGGGGGAGACGAAGGCGAACGAAGTTGCCGGTGAGAAAACGAGTTTCTGCCCGGAAAGTCTGGCTGGCTGCAGCCCCTCGCGAAGGTGCGGTGCACTCCTACTACCCCTTGGTACCGGTATCAACTCCCCCCCTTACCCCTCCCCCTCCCCCGCCACCTCCCCCGTCCCGGCGCCCGCCAGTGCCCGCGCTCCCCGGCCGCCGCTCTGGCCCACCAGTTCTCGCCGCCGACGTCGACGTCCATGTAGTACGTGTCCGTAGACGCGCGTGCACGCTCGCGTCGGGAGCGAGAGGGCGAACGGGAGGGAAAAAGGAGAGGAGAGAAAGAGAAAGACGGACGGGGGAAGGAGAGGGGGAGCTACGAGGACGAGGACGAGGACGAGAGAAGTCGGCGGAAGGAAAGAGAAAGGGACAGGCGCGGGGGAGAGAGAGAGAGAGAGAGAAAGGGGGAAAAGAGAGAGAGGGGGGGGAAGAGAGAGAGAGAGAGAGAGAGAGAGAGAGAGAGAGAGAGAGAGATCCCGGCTTTTCCTTAGCTCGTGGGTGGGGACGGCCATTTTCCCGAGTTCTTAATATTTTCATGATGGCGGCCGGCGCTGGCGGAGCCGCTTGGAAATGGAGAGTGGGTGGCGGTTGTAGTGACGAGGGGTGGAGGCGGCCGGGGAGGCTGGATGGAATGGGATGGGGTGGCTGGATGGAAGAGGGTGGGCAAGCGGAACGGAGTACCAGAGGCGGGCTGAGGGGGTCGCGCGGGCCGAGAGGGGAGAAATTAGAAAAGGGGAGATTTAAATATCAACCCCCGAGGGGCGGACCGCGCGCTCGCTGTTTCTATCTCGCTTCGTTCTTCCCTTCTCGCACCGACGTCTCTTTAGCTCGCGCTCTCTCGCTCGTCACCCCGCGTGCTACCACCCTTACCATCCTTCGCCGTTCTTCGCTTATGCACACACACGCGCGCGCGCGCGCACACATATACACCCCGAAAGCCCCCCCCGCGCAGAAAGATATGTACACAGACAGACGCTCACGCACACACCTATCGATCCTCGGCCAGAGAAAAGGCATCTTAGAACCGTTCGACGTTGGAGGACGCCGGTAAGGCAGTGCTACGTGCTAATTGGACGGCCCCTGCCGACGCTTTTGTTCTTCGTGGACCGGCGAACTTTCTTGACATAACGCGCGCGCGCACGTGCGCCACCCCGAATACGAGGACCGTATCGTGCGGCGGGATCGCGCAACGCCGACGACTCGGCAAGAATTGACGCCGACGAGTCGAACATCGTCCCGATATCTCGGCGAATCCCGAACCGACCCTTGACCACTGTTGATGGACCACGCTGGTTGACGCGACTTGTACCCGAGCGAGAGCGCAAAGCTGGCAAAGGACATGCCGCATTCGGCATACGCTAATGAGCGCGCACCACGAGGCAACGCGCGGTATTAAAATTCGCCAGCGGACCGTGGAATGCCCCAAGTCCTCGCGCGGAGATACTCTCGTTAAAATGTAAGATGTTTTTAATTTAATAAACGCGGAGTTTTCTAATTAAAATCGCGCGCGCGTAGCCCCGGCGAACGTAATTAAAAGTTAGATGCGCGATGGTTTGCCGTGTCGGGTCGTAAAAAAGGAGGATCGACAATGTTTGCGCTAATTAGACGATTAATGCAAACTGCTTTAATTTTTAAACGTAGCAATATCCAGAACCGACATCGATAGTCGTAATCGGAATCCTAATAGATTAACGATCATTACGAGATAATTCCGGCTAACCGGCTAACCTGCGATCTTTGTGAAAGGAAAAATGGGGAAACTCGCGAAACGCTCGTCGGAGGAAAATTCTCGGGAGTAAGATTCCCGAAAGAGACGGCTGCCGGGAATTACGGAGCGCCTCGAGAGAGAGAGAGAGAGAGAAGAATAAGTAGTACGAGAGAGCGCGAGAAAGTGATGTGAAGGGAGGGAAAGAGAGAAGGAGAGAGGGCCGGAGGACAGCGGGATAAAGGTGGTGGAGGAAGACGGCGAACTCGAATTCGTCCTTTGAGAGGCCGACAGCAGGGCGCCAGCCGGAGGAAACGGAGTAAAATGTTCTGGAAACAACGAAGTCTTTCGCTACCCTCCCTCTCCCCTTCGCTCCCGTTCCCCTCCCTCTCAACCCTGCCAACCCGCTCGTCCTCACACCCATCGTTATCCCCCTCTCTCCCTCTCTCTCTCTCTCTCTCTCTCGTAGACAGAACTCGCTCTCGCCTGACGTCGCCATGAACTTCGCCCACCCCATATTTTCCGTATCTGAAATAAGTGCATCGAGGAGGCGGGGGAGGGTTCGCGAGACGATGTTCCGCCTCCTTCTTTGATTACGCTCATTACCACCCCTGCGCCCTTCTTCCTGGCCATTCTCCGCCTTCTTGGCTTCCCACGTCGTCCCTCGGACCTCCGCGCGGAGGTCGCCAATGCACGTCGATCGTCTATTTACGTACTTTCGCCGGTCCGCTCCGGTTTCTCCAGGAGGAAGAAAAATCTTGATAGAATCCGGGAACGCTCGTCGTGCATCATTCCGCTCGCTCCCCCTCCGCCCGTTCTCTCCGGTATCGTTCTCCTTCCCACATCTTCCGCACGATGCGGGATCAACCCTTCGAACGTCGAATCAACCCTCGACGCCCGCGATTAAAGATGATACCGATAATCCAATTATTGTCGTCTTCTGCCTGACGGCAGTTGGATGCATATTAAATCGATCCGATTGATTGGCTCCCATGCCGCGCTGTCGCGCTCGCGAGATCGCGAGAAGAGCAAAGCCGAAAGCCAAAGCGGATTTGATGATTTGCGATCCATCGGCAGTCGGAAATTTTTTTCAATTACGAGTCCACGATATTTTCCGTGGGCGTCGAGGGCGGACGAGACGAGGCGCGGGGGGATTGAGTTATTTTCCGACTAATTGCAAAATCGATGTTTACATGGTGAAGCCTGGCTGGAAGCCGGGCTGAAACGGAAATCTTAATCGCGCCTGCGGGACCGTGCGAGACGTAAAAAAAAGAGACGCAAGAAAGAGACCAGAATCAGAAGGCGGCAGATGCTTGATTAAGGACTCGCGCGCGCGCGCGCGCGCGCATGCACGCTCCCCATCGCATTCATCCGTCTACCACCCCTGGTGATCCGCGAAACTCTTACGCGTGACGCGGTAAAGCACTCTGTTTTCTCTCGAAACAAACGATGATGCAATTAAGCCTCGATCGTTCGGTACCAGTATCCGATGTCCTCTTAGCGGGGAGAATTATGGCGAGTAAACGATGTTTGAGGGGTTGCGAAGTGGAATTCGCAAAGGAGGATGATCAAGATCGCGCGACCATCATTGTTTCACTTTCATCGTCGGCTCTGCGTCATCTGTTCTCCCCGAATTAGAAGCTCGATGAGGGAAAAGGAATAGATATGATAGAGAGAGAGAGAGAGAGAGTAGAGAAATTTCGTAGACTTTCCGTTGAACGATGAAGTTACAACGCGAAGACGCGAAACGAACGCACCGAGGTGAGATAATGCCGCGGTCAGGGCGGCGCGGTAAGAGGAGAGAGAAGGAAAAGACGGACGAATTGATCCACGCGAACGAGCGAGACGGATGCGCGGATGACGGGTGCGAACGAGATGCACGACGAGGTGGAGAGAGAAGGAACGGGCAACGATAGAACCGCTCGATTGAGTCCACTGAAACAGTTTGTGTCTGCGGTCCACCGAAATTGATCCGGCAACACCGCGGCAACTGTCTCCAACACTCTCCGACCCTGCGTCCTCTCTGCATCCCTTGCTCCTCTCTTTCGCGATTCCTCTTTCCACCACCGCTACCGCCGCCGCCGCCACCACCACAGTAACATCCCCGCGCTTCCGCTCTGACCGTGCGGACACCTGTGGTACCTCGCCGAAGATCCTGACGATTACGAGCCGCGGGATGATCTCCCGGGATCTTGCTCCTCGATGGGATTCCGCGATTATAGGGGGAACTAATGGCGAGTTGCTGGTAATCTCAGAGAGAGAGAGAGAGAGCAGATCTCGTGAGTCGGATTTCGTTGGGAAGCGTCCCCTTCGTCATCGAAATCCTTTTTCTTCCGCTTCTAACGGCGCGATCGTCGTTATGATCGTCAGAGTTGGGAATCTCGCGGTACCAAACGAGCCAACTTCGACACGCGCGATTAGAGCCTTGGACATACTCGAATCGGACTAATGAATTAGGAGGGCCACACGATAGGGCTAACGTAGCGATCGCGAGTGCGACTTTGTTTTCGGAAATCAGATGAGGCATTGATCGCTTCAAATGTCGATGTTCGACGTTCGACGTTACGACAATAATCTTTCCAACGTCTCACTTTGGAAAGGTGAGCTTCCAATTCGCGTAATTCGCCTGCGTATCGTTGCGATCGGTCAGATTAATCGATGGAGATTCGGCTTTCAGGATAAAGGCTAGCGATTGCCCGCGTGAGAAATAATTATGACGCTGCTGCGTCGTCGATAATTCGGAAAGGCATGATCCCGTGCTGTCATCGGTGCGATTATTCTCGAAGACAAGACTGGCTCCGCGATGATTGGATCTCGCGAGGCCCGGCGAGTTCCGGCGAGCGTCGTGGAAAAGTGCTGCAATATCCCAGGACAAGGAGCGGAAGGAGCGGAAGAGTCGGGGGAAGGGTGTCGTCGGATAGACGACAGGGTGGATGGAGAGGTTGATGGTTGAGGAGAGCAGTAAGAATAAGAAGAGGTGGAAAGACACCGTTGGAAGCGGCTCTCGTTTCCAAAGGTCGAGCTCTCGCACGTCAGTGGGCGAGGGAAGAGGGCAAGAAAGAGTCAGAGGGAGAGAAAGAGGGAGCTCGGCGAGGCAAGACGGATGGAGGTCGTAGGACCTAGCCCGGTGGATGGAGGAGACGAAAGGAGAAGCTGGAGGAGAAAGAGGAGGTCGAGATGGAGGGTAGGAGAGAAATAAAGATGGCCGCTCCCGCCTCCGGGGTCGACCCACCCACCTTCCTCCTCGCGGTAATAAAAGGAAAAAGGGGAGAAAACTGAGGAGCAGCGCTGAAGGTGGTAGGTCGGCCCGTAGGGGTGCTACGAACGAGGCGACGAACAGAGCGAGCGGGGGGATGGGAAGAGGGTGAGGTGGACGGGGGATGGGTATCCGCGGGGGAAACAGTTCTTATTGATTCAGAGGAGCCACCCTCACGGAGGAGCAAGCCTGGTGGACCCGCTCCTGGACCTCTCTCCTTCTTGCTCTGTCCCTCTTCCGTCCTTTCTCTCGCGCGATCTCGCGCCATCTCTCTCTTGGCCCGCGCGCGCGCCAACCCGGGCCCTTTCTCTCGCGACGAACGCTCTTCCGCTCTTGACACTCTCTTGACTGTCATCCGTCGTGGTCTTCTTTTGCTCGAGAATCGAGCAGAGAATCCCTCTTGATCGATCAGCTCGTCGTCTAGCAGATATCTCAGATCGATCGTCTCTCGCGCTCTCGCGCTCTCATGCTTCATCGAGTCGAATCGCGTTCGATTACCGCACGTGATTCAAAATTGTATCAAGCTTCGTATGTTAATTAACAATGTTTTCCGCCTGCCAACTCATCCGAGCTTATTCTTCCCGAGAGAGGAGTATCCTCTTCACGAGGAGTATCACTTTTTGCTTGTATATTCGTGTCACCCTTTCCAGCGTGTCCGCGTTAACTGTGCGGGGATGCGAGCGGTCAGCGAAGCCCAGAGGTCAAATTGACTCTGACTTGGCGGCTCTTGTTTCGCGTAAGAGACCCGCGTTTTACGCCGCCGAGGAAAGTGATTTCGACGACTTTTTCCGCGATGCTCGTTTACGCTTCTCTACGCCGTGGACATTTCCGTGGAGATCTGCTCTGCTCTGCTCTGCTCGTATGAGCTTCGCGAAGAAATAAGAATAAGGAGATGGTAGATTAATATCAGATAAGATCAGATAAGATCCTTTTGATCGACGAAGGATGTTGGTCGAGAGACGTTCTTATACCGCTGCATGGTCCCAATAAGCCGCGAGTTCTTTTATGATACTCCGTTTCTCGCCGTCTCTTCCCAAGCACAACTCGTCGATGTTCTCGAGGCTTCGGCTGAAATTTCTCCGCAGCGACGCGATCGCGAACGTCTCTCGAAAGTAAGCAACATCCCTGGTCACCGTCGACGTCGAGCGCTGTACCCGCCCCGGCGTGGGCGTTACGCGAAAGGAGAAATGCAACGTCGTAATTTTGTAGGACTTTTCCAACCTGTGTTGGTAGTCGAGTCCCTCCCTTCCCTCCCTCCCTCCCTCCCTCCCTCCCTCTCTCTCTCTCTCTCTCTCTCTCTCTCTCTCTCTCTCTCTCGCTTGCTCGTTCCTCCCCCTTTCCCCATTACTCTCGCTAAAGCATTGCTGCTCTCCTTTTATCTCGCTGCCTCTCTCTCCGGCAGCTCTCACCCTCTCTTTTCGTCGATCTCGCTCGTTCGCTCGGCTCTCTGGGCAAATTGACTTTTCCTAATAAACCAACTCGCGAGGCAACTTCGGCGAAAATCATTTAAAACTTTGCCAGACTCGAATTCGCCTCTCGTTTTAATGCGGAGGCCCGCGGAAACCTCGCTGTGCGTGCATCCCCGGATCTCTTTTCCTCTTGGCTCGTCTTGTCGTCCATCCTGCCGTTCTCGTTCTCGTCTTCCGATGGCCGATCTTCCTTTTAACGCCAGTTTGTCCTTTCGCTCTCGCGTCCCGTGCGTTTACGCCGTCCGATTCGCGATCTTGATCTCGCGTTAACTCGCGAGCGCGAGAGACGCGTCGTAAAAATTCAGAGACGGACGAATCGAGCAGCTTGGATCTCGGACGAACGAGTCGCGGAGCCGGAGGCGAGCGTGTCGCTGAGAAACGCTTCTTAGACTGCTATGAAATATTAAAACGCAAGATTCATCCTTCGGTGCGTGACGAACGAGGCTCTCAAGGGGAGAGTCGCGGAATCGACGAGGTGATCTCCGAAGAATATCCTTCCCGCTCTGACTGACCCTTTTTGCATTAAACTTTCATACAAATCTCACTTTAACAATATTTCATCCCCGTGAATAATTCAGCGAGCACTTCGCGATGGCTGCTATTCGAGCTGCGGAACGATCCGAGCCAGAGACGGGAGAAAGGGAAAACAAGAAGTAACGAAGGAGACGGCAAGATCATTCTTCGCTTTCTCCGGACGAACGGTTATCGGATTAAGTCGAGGATCGCCGATAATAACTCGATTTCGCGTCATAAGCGCGAGAATGTCGCATCCCGTAAGAATAGTTCTCTCTCTGTCTCTCTCTCTCTCGCGCGCGCGCGCGATCGCGGACGCAAAAATACCGTCGCCGTCCGAGTGCAGCTCAGGACAGGCAGCTCGAACGGTCGAGCAGCTCAAACGAATAATTATTGTGATAATTATCGGCGAACGATGAATACTTAATTCCGGATACATTCTCCCGCAATGTCGCGCGTTTAATAATCGCCTCCATCGTTCCATCTTGCTCGCGCGGCGATAATACTCTCCAGTTACGTCCGGCTAATATTTTTGCGCCGTATACGCAAGCACTTGGAGCGTGCCGCTACTTTTTCGAGTCGCGTACACGCGAGAAGCTCCGGTGCTTCCTCGTCTCTGGGCTTGTTATTCCTGGTTTATGGCTTCTCACGTCGTACGGCGCGAGAGACGGTAGTTGTGCGGTGAGTTCGCGCAGGATTCCGTTACTATTTATTTCATGGCGCGCACACTGGTCGCTCCGGGAAGCAGACGACCGGAGCAGCGGCTAGCGGAGCGACGCGGTTTACAAAATTCATAACGCGCCGAGCAAAGTGATCGCGATCCTTTCTCGTCGACACTTTCCTGCCTCGCTTTGCTCCGTCCTCTTTTCCATTGCGCGACGCGCCTCACCCGCATCGTCCTTTCGACATAAACGTCGCGCGATCTCGTTGCGCCGTGCGAATATACGGTAATTAGCGTCGGACGTATTAGCGCGGGATTAAGATCGCGATCACGAGCGACCAAGAGAATACTGAAGCACCTCGGACTATTCGTTTCATTCGTCGGCTCCCGAAATAATTACGACCGGCTCGTTCCTTTCGTTCCGTGTCCTCTTTTTCTGGCCGATGATACCCGCGCGGGACCGCGCGCGGTCTCGAAAAATTAATTATATCTCGAAAGTTAAAATCGAGTTTAGGTGGAGGGGCGCGTTTGTTTTTGCTCAGCGTCGTCCCTCGTCCCTTCTGCCCGCGGAACGGCAGAAATTTTAAACGAAAGTTTACTAATGAAGGCGACTTCCCGTGCGCCCCTCCCTCCGTTCCGCCCTCCCTTGGAGGGAGTAGCAGGAGGAGGAGGAGGAGGAGGAGGAGGAGAAGGAGGAAGAGGCAAAGAGGAAAATCGCGCGGCGCTTTTCCGATTTCCGCGCTTCATCATCAACGGATGGTTCCCCTCCCGCCGCCGCGAGACTTTCCCCCAGACTTTCGTGTTCCTTTTTTTATCTCAGTTTGCGCCCGCAAACTGAGCGGTCACGGCGAAACTACGGCCGCGAGAAATGAGATGCCGCGGTTGCGCCAAAAATTTATCTTCCCACATGCGATCGTAATTGCTTCAGAGTTTCGCCTCGCGAACTGCTTCAGCCATGCAGCGTGCAGATATTTTAAAATTTTCCGCCTCGATCCGTTGAAACCGAACGCGATCGGAGATCCCTTCGCACCGAGAGATCTCTCTCAACATAGATGACGAATGACTGATAAATGAGCAGGGAAAGCCAATGAAGCAAAGAATCGGTTCCCTCGCGAGGGATCAGTCTGGAGAGGGCTTTTCGCCTTGCGGGCGAAAAAAAAAGAAAATGAGAAACACCGCCGCCCGTGATGTCGACGATCAAAGACCTCGAGGAAGAAAAGGTCTCTTTCCGCTATCCGCGGCGGGTGTCCCGTTTTCCGGAGATCGATAAGGGAGTTCTTTGGAGCGTGGAGCCAAGGGACGAGGGACGATAATAGAAAGAGATCCCTCCATTTTGCCAGCCATCTTTCGCGCAGGACCGACTAACCCACCCCCGGTCTACAAGTCTTTCTCTTCCGTCTCCCCCGCGGCCTCGTCCGTCCTTCTCGCCGTCCTTCCTGTCGAAACAAACCACCCCCAGGTTTTCTCGCCGGGGTAAAATGGCTACGGAGAAAGGGCTACGACGAGAGCTGCCGGAGAAGAGGGTTCTCCTACCGAAAGTAAGGGCTTAAAAATTCCCCTCCGCGCCCCCGCCTACGCCCCCGTCCAGAGAAAGGGTGCCATTCCTGGCAACCCCCAAAAATCATTAAAACCATCCCTCGCCAAGGACTCCTCTCGAGCAGCGCGCGCGGTAGCGGGGCCGGGGGGAAGGAGGGAGGGAGGGAGGGGACGGAGGAGACGAAAGGGATGCCACCCCTCGGAACGATCCTCGAGGAAATTCTTTTCCGTCGGGCAAGCAGCTGGCGTCGGCGAATTTTCGCGCCAGCCGCCGCGTCGGTTTTCTTTGGGATTCGCCTTCGACAGTCTCGTGCCTCCCTTAATGCCCGTAATTACATCCCCCGCATTCGTATCGCATCCGAAGGACTCGCTCGGGGCGCGCCGAATGAGACGGCGAGGAAACGCGATCGCGCAATATGCTCGGGCAGCGGGGAGAAACGGGAAGATGTATTACAGAGGAGCGTGCCGGCAATTGTCGTGACGAGTGTTTCTTTCGCGGGGATCACCAGGCCGGCGCCACCGCGGGAGGGTGAGACCGCCTACTGGAGCAATTTAACGTAATTTTAGTACTTTCGCAGCGTAGGAAGATGGTGGAATGACCATGGCTGGCACGCGAAGGGGTTGCTCCCGCCGCTGTTGCGCGATGAATGCTACAAAGTTACTACCCTCCGCGCGCCCGTCGTCCTCGTCGGCGGCGGAAAATCATCAAGTCTGCGTTGTAATCGTCACTTATTTACGATGAGAGCGCGGACACGTGACGACGATTCGCGAACGTGCCGGAGGCGGAACGAAAATTTGCGTCGCGCGGCGCGACAATCTCGTGACGAGAACGGGGAAGGTCACCGGAAGTCCGGCGTCGAAAAATCCGCCGAAACTAGGTGAAAAAATCACGATTCATCGGAGGCGGCCAGATGTCGCGTCATGTGCGCGCGTACACACACACGCCCGCCGCCTTTCGCACGCATGAACGCCCGTGACGCGCGTGCTCGAAGAAAAAAACCCCGGCCATCCGGTACACCGCGTGACCTCATTACGATGATGACCGTAGAACCAGACCGTACAAGGTCCCGGCGAGTAATCCGGCTGTAATTTCAACGATACTTACGGCGACCGTAAATTACGGCATAAATTACGGCAGATTACAGGACGCTCGTCCTATTTTACAAGCGCGACGCTTCCGAGATTCTCTTGGGCGGCACCGCTTGCGGCGTTCGCCGCACGGAATCATCCACGGACGGACAGGGGACAGACATCGATAGCCGGAGAAGCGAGGAATCGACGCGGACATCCTCCGCGAATTGCAAATCCCGCGATTTCATTGTCCCCCCTCCCGCGCCGCCGCGTATCGCGTACCGCGAGATTGAGACGCGTGATTAATGGACGGGCAAAACAGGCAAAACCAACCGCGGCCTCCAAAACCTTCGCTTCCGAAGAAAGCGACTTTCGGTGAGTTCGCTAGACGCTCGCCGCGAGCGATTTTCCCGGCGAGCGATATAAATTCGTCTAATCTAAATCGAGGTAGCTTCAATTTCGGATCTCCCTCCGAGCGTGCCCCCCTCGCCCGCGCCCGCACCCGCGCACGGCAATCCTTTGCCCCGATGTAMCCCTCCTCCTCCTCCTCCTCCTCCTCCTCCTCCTCCCCCCCCCCTCCAATCCCACCCGGTCCTCCTACGTCTACCCGCCATCGCCCCGTGCTCGCAGGTCCTGTTATTCCAGGATTCCTTAGTTGCCTAAGACGCCTTCGCCGACCGCAGAGTAAAGTATGGGGCTATACTTCACCCGCGGGGCTACATCCTCTCACCGTTCCCTTCCCCGCCCCTCGCCCGCCGCCGCCGCTAACGCCTGCCTCGACCGGTAGGTAGCGTCTAATGAAACTTTGAAAAATCACCCAGAATTAACCGAATTTGAATTACATCGCGGAACGGAGGGGCCCGCCCCCGAGAGGGGGAGCGATTCGCGCGAGGGTGCACGGATGAAGATCGAAGGGCCAGGAAGAAACTACGGGAACCCCTTTTTGTCTCTGTCGCGCTGAGTTCGCGCTGAACTTTGGCCTCCTTTACAGCCTCCTGCTCCTCCTGTCTTCTCCTGAGCGGCGAAGGAGCGAGCCGCTCTCAGAGACGACTGCTCAGAGAGATAGCTCTCCTCCGCCATCTCCGCCGCTGACGGCGGTGTATCGTTTTTATCACTTTTGTCGGATTATCGATCCCATACGAGCCATCCGAGACGTCTCTTGACGTGGGATCTTTCTTCTCCGAAGCGATCGATCGAGAATGGGATGCTCCGGGACGCCGCGACGACGAAATTCTCACTACGCGAGATCGCGCTATCCGCTTCCACGAGAAATAAATCGGCCTTTCAGTTCGCCGCGACAAGTTCATACGAGCCGCACTCTCGTCTGGCGAGCGACCGACCGTCGCGAAAAATGGCGAATAACTGCGATCGGTGTCGTGTGTCCAATGGGAACTGACCGACTGGACCCCGATCGAAAAAGTGACCGTCACCGTGGTCCCCCTCCGTTCCCCGGGCCCTCTCCTCTATTTGGGTCCACTCGGCTGCATCGGCGAGGGCCTACGCGCACTCGCGCGCGAGGAAGAAAGGCCGAAGGAGGGAATAAAGGCGGAAACTGGACAAACCAGTTTACCGTTTTCGAAATTAGGCTCCCCCAGCCAACGGGACCACGGCTGCCCGATGTCCAGCGTGTCCAGGGGTGCGCGTACATGGGGCACGTATACCGGTCAGGACGCCCGTGAATGCTCCGCTCGCAATGCCGTTGTCAAGCCGCTCGACAACACTGATTCTTCTCTATTGTCGCTCCGAAATAAAGAGCCTCCCGGCCCTCGGACGCGTGGACGCGTTCATCGAAAGTACGAGCGAATGGAGCGTTACCCTCCGCGACGCGGCGGTCGCGGCACTTGAGATTATTAAAAAGAAAGTCTCACGCGATCGCGAGTCTCTCGGTCCGTTCCGCCGCGGGATCGCGCGCGGAACGTATCGGCCATCAAAGCTGGGAGAGAGAGAGTTGAGGAAATCATTTAACTGAGGAATTTCTGTTTTATACCGGAGATACGGAATTGCGGAACGGACGTGATTCGGGAAAGTTTCGTTTCATTAACCCGCTCGCGGTAATTGCAGCTAATACAGATTTTTCGCTGGCGATCTCTCTGCCAATGCTGCGCACCTGCTGCGAGATCTTGCGCGTGTCCGTCCATCGATCATCGAACGCGCGTAATTGTACAATCGTACAAGGGAAGGGGCACTTGGGGTCATATCGATCCCAAGAGGAGGAGATCCCTAGCGTTTCCTAGCAGTTTCATCTGTGAAACTAGGCACGCCGCGTATACTATCGCGGCATATACCTGAAGAAAGAACGGCGCCGTTTTTCAACTGAAAAAAATTGATCCTACGCGGGCGGAGAGACGCCGTGCGTTCCCTCGTCGAAACGATCGCGACAAATCGCGCTAATGATTAATCATAAAAATAAGGGACCGACGTAGCGTCAGCTGTATCTCGAAGAATGTCGCGCGTCGCGCGAGAAGAGAAGATTAAAGACAAGGGAGAAGCGGAGAAGGCGAGTGGCGCGTATAGGTGGTGGGKGGKRGGKGGKGGRGTGGTGGTGRTGGTGGTGGTGGTGGTGGYGGTGGYGGTRGCGGTGKGKRGSGKSGRGRGRGG
>JAHMML010000023.1:394626-405122 GCA_020341155.1 Eciton burchellii
ATTTCCACCGCGGCCGGGAAATACGGGGAATTAAAGCGGCTTCGCGAGCGCCTCGCCCGACGAAAATTAACCCCGGGAGCCATCCGATCAAGATCAGGCTTCCGTTGCCGCCGGATACGAATTTTTACACCGGATCTCCCCCTCCCCCCCCCCCCCCCCACTCCTTCCACCGCCGCCCTCGTCTTCGCTTCGACGGTAGCTGCACGGGATCGCGCGCGCGGCCTGAAATCGCGCGCCACCCTCCTCGAAACAGCCCTCGCGCGGGGGCTGTGCGCCGGTTTTAATATTAATGGGGAGAGCTGACGGGGGAGCTGAAAGGTAGGGAATCGAAGGAAAATAAAAGGATCGCGCGCTGAAAGCGGCGCGTCGCGTCCACTCGGACATTCCTTGGAGCATCCGTCCGCGCGGTCGGAAGATTGCCGAATATTCTCGCCTTCCATCGGGAGACGACAGCGAGCGATGCCGAGGAGATGTCGTGGCGGAACGTCGGTCTCGCTCGCATGTCGATCGAACCGAGCGATCGATCGAGCACGAGCTCGATGTCCGACTGCGTATGATCGTCGCGGAGAACGGCGAGGGAATAATCGCTCGCGCTTTGCGCAAAGACCGCGTTAACGAAGCGCAAAGTCGAGCGATTACGCGAAGCGAGACCGACGCGCGGATGAGCGACGATTTGGTGTCCCGGCCGGTTGTCATTCGCGTTACATGTTTTCGTTTCATTTGCCCGGGAAGGATGTCCGGGCGATGCTTTCTCGAGCGGGAAGACGCGCTTTCGCGCGAATTGCGGCCTGCTGTGTTTGTTCGCGGTACGCTCGTTATGTGCGAATGGAAGCGAGCTATTGAAGAGACCGATATGATACGGCAAGGGATGCTGCGTTGCCACGGCAACTGGATGTGATTGATAACGGAGTATATAATTAATTTTAAACGCTCTCCGTACCGAAATGAGGTTCGATCTGGAGGAGTGATCGGAGCAGCCTCCCGAACCGAGCGCAACAAACCGCCGCGTGCACAACGCTCGCAATGCCTCGTACGTGATTGCAACGTGATGGGCAAATATTATTTCACCGGAGAGAACAGGAAAGATGGAAAATTGCGCCGCGGGACTCGCAACATCCTCGGAATTTCAATTTCGCGATCGCGACCGTGCGATCGCGAAATCCCTTTCGCACGCGCGCCGTCCAATTCCCAAAGAATCTTCGCCTCGTTGAATCGACGTGCGAAAGACTTTCGGGAGACTTGCGAAGAAAGAAATCAGTTATCACCGAAAAACAAAGAGAAAAAAAACAAACGGTTCCCCTTTTGTTCTTTCGCCGGTTGAGATGCGCCGTTGAGAAACGAACGGACGCGCGTCGATGCACTCGAGTGACTCAACTCGCTCGAAGGGAAGAAAGAAGGAAAGAAAAGAAGGAGAGGGACAAGATAGAGAGAGAGGGAGAGAAGCCTGCTACGACGGGAATGCTCGGCGGCGTACCTAAGAATGGACGGAAACGGTCGGCCAGGATGGCGGGATTATCCTCACAAAGGACTCGCCGACTCGCCGCGAGAAGAGAGCGCGTGCCGGATCATACGTGAGGACGTGCAGGACGTGCAGGACACATGGAAGGCCGAAGGATCCGCGGCTCGTCTCCAGAAGCGGCTTTCGTCCTTTTATCTGGAACTGCGAGGCCGCTCTCTCGCGCCGGGCAAGCCGGGCGTCTTGGAGCGGGCGTCTCCTGGACGACGCCTCGGATCAATACCGACGCCCAGCGTCTCATTGGCCCCTTCTCTTAGGTGCCGTGGAAAATCGCCCCGGAGATGACGGCCAGGAAGAGGCAAGAGGGCGACGGAAGAGAGGGACGGGCAGTGGGGTTGGCAATGGGGGAGGGGGAGGGGTGAGAGACAACCGAGCGGACCTTCCTTCCTTCCTCCATCCTTCCGCAGCCTCCGGCCACTCTTTGCAGCCCCTTTCGGCCTTCGTTTTCTCGTTCCACTCGTTCGCTCCTCCATCGTCGGAGTGCGACTTTTTCTCGCAAATCATCTCGCGTCGCGATGCGCGATTTGCGACGAGGACTCGTGCAGGATGCGTGTCTCGCTCGTACGATCTTTCATCTTGATGTAGATGCAGGTTATTGTTGAGTCGCGTATCGCGCATCGCTCACAGTTTTATTGCCGATACGCCGAGCTGACGCATCGCGATGCAGCGATCTTTTCTCGCCGCGTTCTGCCCGCGGCGGTTACGAATGTTGAAAGTTCCGCGCGAATTCCTGATAATGGAGAGTTTATTTCATGCTTTACTCCGCCACGGAGTCCATTCTTTACCGCCCCCTTCATCCTACCCCGTCCTATCTTCCTGCTTGCGAGGCTGTTTCAGAAACATCTACAATAGAGGCAAACGCATCGCATCACGAGCGATAATAAATTCTCCTTGCGCACATGCGATGAATTCGAGGCTGCTTCCGGAACATCCGCGATTTAAAAGATTCACCCTCTCCATTTACCTTATTTCCACTTTCTTTTACTCGCGCGGACGCGCGATGCGGTCTGCGCCTGGAACCGAGCAGGTTCGCGAACCTCAAGTCTCAAAGGAGTAGTCGGTTCGTCGGGCCGAACCGGCTGAATCCGACTGCATTTATTTTTCACAAGGCCAAGGAGTAACGTTCGACACGGGAACTTTGACCCGGCGTGACACGGAAAGTCACGCGGAGTCGATCGGAGAGCCGGATTTTTCGCAGATTCGCTTGTCAGCGAAATCAGCCATCGCGCGATCGTCCCGATCGAGGGATCGTGATTTTTTTGCCTCTTGCCGCTTGAGCATCTCTCCGAGCCTTCGGTTCGTCTTTTCTCCTCCTCCTCCTCTTCTCTCTCTCTCTCTCTCTCTCTCTCTCKCTCTCTCTCTCTCTCTCTCTCTCTCTCTCTCTTTTTCTCTGTGAGCATCACGCCTAAAGCCTCGCAGCTCACCTTTTTTTCCTCCTCGACCCTTTTCCTCGGTCCCTTTCCTCCCGGAGGAAAGGTCACTCCGTATCTCGGGACGCTCGGCACGCGCACGAGACACATTATTAGCTTAATAACTCCGGGGGACCTTTTTTAATCCTGCCGCCGCCGCTTCAGGAGAAGCTGCCTTCGCGGAAGACTTTAATTAAAAAATAAACAAGCGAGCCGGCCGGTAAACGTGCGAGAGATTTAAAGTGCCCTCCAGGGGTGGGGTGGGTGGGATCGTGGGACATTTGCATTTCGATTTTCGGCCGAGTTCCCGAGCGGCCCGGGACGTGCTTGTCACTCCCCCGATCCGTGCGAAACCTGTTGAGGATTATCCTAAGCAATCATCGGAAACGCGGGCTTTTTTGTTCCGCGAAATTCGCATCGACCGCTCAAACGTATGAATCGTTAAGCGCTCGAGCGTTTCGCTCGGCCATCGCTGAGCAGAAATGAGAGAAAATATCCAGCGACCGGCCGGCAGATCGGCCAGCGTTAAAATAATGGCAGGGGCATAAATAAAAGATCTCCGGACATTCGTTTCGTTTATGGGCGCTCGGCCGGTGAACGAACAAAAATCCGCGCGCCGCTTAACTTTTTAACATGTACAAATAATTAAACGGCTAACGAGATTTCACGGGATGTCCGCGGTCCGCGCGCGGGCGCGTCCACCGTCGATATCCGCCAAACATTTGCGAGACACGCGGTTTGCGTTTTATAGAGCGATCGATTATCCGAGCATATAATTACCACTTAACAAATTTGCCGGCACGCCGTGTGTCCTTTTTCATGCAGACCGCCGGCGAGATCACGTCGGCGAGAAAATAAATATTTCAAGTCGATTAATCGATCGTTTTACCATCGTGTAATTCACTCGCTGGACAAGCACACGTGGTTACCCCGTAATTCAATGACATTTTGGCGATTTACCAGAGAGAGAGAGAGAGAGAGAGAGAGAGAGAGAGAGAGAGAGAGAGAGAGAGAGGTGAGTCATCTTGCCGAAACGTGTCCGCGAAATAACGTTACGAGCGACGCGAAGAACGAATAATCGAATGCAGCGATGCGCTTGGCTAGCCGCGTGCGACAGTTGGATGCAAATGACAATCTGTATCAGTGCGCGATGAAATAATTTCAACGTTGCTCGCCATGCGAGCAAGTTCCTCTTCATAAACCGTGCTCGGATCGGGCTCGATCGATCGATCCTCACGGAAAATTAAAAGGATGAGTAAAAAGGTGAGTACCGGGGTAAGTCACCGCGCAATTGCGCAAGGGCGGCCAACATTTGCGCCGTTGCATTTCCCGTTTGCGCTATTTCACGTAGGCTCTCCACCGGGACGCAGACTTTACCTGCAGATTACGGACGACCAATCGCGGCCTAGCTGGCGAGGACCGCTAAGGTGTCCGGCCGCTTATTTTTCCTCGGGAGGGTGAGAACCCTAGGTGGGGATAAGTCGCGGGGGTGGGACGGTGTATGGGATGGCCAGCCTCGGACGAAAGAGGGGAAAAGGCGGGAAAGTGGGGTAAAATAGGCCGCCGGGTGGGGAGCGGGCGTAGGGGGCCGCTTAGGAGGGCGACACTTAGATGGTAAATCGTGGAGAAGGGGCGAAACGAGCGGCGAAAGACAGGGGACGTGGTACGGAGGGGGGTTGGCGCCCTGATAGGCGTCCGAGCGACAGAGTCTACACTTGGTTAACCCGTTGCATTTGTTATTTAATTTGCAGAGTACACGGCGGCGTACACGGGGCTCTGCCTCGGGTGCTTTTGGATTTTCCGGCGACCAGCTGAATGCCAAGACGGCGAGCGGGGTTGTTTTTTCGAATCGACGGAAACGAGACGAGAACGGAAGGGCACGCGATACACGCGCTATCGATTAAACGTCGTATTTAATCTTAATTAGCAAAACCCATATCCCTATTACTCGCCGGGCGAGTAGCGTCGTCACTATTTTCCTTCGTCCGAAACGACTGCGCACCCTGCGAAGGGATGCACCTTGCGACCGGCAATTAGCGCGCGCGACGCGGCGAAAAAAAGATTCCAACCCCCGGAGGCGCGGCACCCCGATGCTTGTTTTTCAGCCAGGTGGATGGAAATCGATAGCCGAAAAAGTGCAACCTGCCAGGGGCAACCGTCGCGACCCTCGCATCCTTTTTTCCACCCTTCTTAGCTACCCCTCCCTCCGATACCATAATCACCCTCGAGAGGTTTTTTTCCCCCGCTTTTTTCCTCTGCGATCCGCTTTGCCGCGCGTGCGGGCAACGGGATGGCGTGGTAATCGAAACGCGGAATAAAAAACGCTCACCCTCCGGATGGGTGGCTCGCGGCGAGCGATGACAGGTCCGTGTTTATATTTATATGTCCCGCGCGATACCAGACGATGATGATTTATCTGCGCGAATGCGCACGCTCCACTGCGACGTTAGGTAAATATGAGATCTCGTCGTTTGCATGATGACTGATGACAGTAAAAACTCGCCGCGCGCAGCGCGCAAATCCCGTTGCATTGTCGCGCGAAATCCTGCCCCCCATCCCCCGCCCGCTGACGGGGGGATGAAGGGTTCCGCGCGCACTCGATGCTCACCGCAGCAGATATCAGCGGCACTGTCAATCGCGGCTCTTGCGCGGCACGGCGTTTCGCAAGAACATGTTTTATCCGTCCAAAACTGCAGGCCGCGCAGCGGCGACGACATTGTCCGAGATTCCGCCGCGACGGCCAATCATCGCATGCATTAACTCCCACGCTCGAACTCGTTTAACGTATATTCTTTATCGCGATGCAAGCCGCAATAAAGCCGCAATAACGAGGCGCGCTAACGAGACCCGAGCGTTAAGTGCCGAAGCAGCCAGCACACATCGCCGCCGGCTCCGCGGCATTACCGCATCGGGAAGCGAACTCATCCGAGAAACGAACCAGCCGAATCGCGGATGGAATCAGCCCGACTGTACCGGCTGCCGGTAAGCATCGCGCCATCGGTCAGCCCGGCGCCTGTAATGGCGCGTCGGTACAGCCGGTTGCTTCTGGTTCGTGTCTGGACTGCGACGGTCGTTCGATCCTGCTCGCAATCTACCCACGTTCACCTCTCGTGGCCTCTCGAGCCTCTCTTGCACGCGAAATCCTTTCCACGCCACTCGGTATCCTCGAAGCCGCACGCTCCGCCGTAAATTCAACTCCGAACGCGTCCGTTTTTATTCCACCGCCCAACGTAAACCGCCCGATGCTCCCGCATGTCAGAC
Organism: Eciton burchellii; assembly: GCA_020341155.1. Lineage (NCBI taxonomy): Eukaryota > Metazoa > Arthropoda > Insecta > Hymenoptera > Formicidae > Eciton > Eciton burchellii. The sequence goes on from JAHMML010000023.1 coordinate 400,813, forward strand.
AGACAGAGATAGAGATAGAGATAGAGATGGTGCAAGAGCAAGAGTGAGGGGGGGGGGAGAGAGAGAGAGAGAGAGAGAGAGAGAGAGAGAGAGAGAGAGAGAGATCGGGAAACGCATCGGGATATCCTGTCTGATTAAGCAATAACAAACGCCCGATGCAACAAAGGCCCATGGAGAGAGCAGGGGTCCGTTACATCATAATGGTTAAATTATCGGGACGCAACGTCATTGTCGCAATGTGCCGTTAACTAGCCGAATAGGTGGACGCGTTTAGAGCGACGAACGCGTCGCGAGTGCGTCGCAATTTTTGAAGGACCCTCTCCGCAATGAGACTGCACTTTTTAACTTTATGCGCAAGAGGTATGGTCAGTTCGACGAGTTATTTCCATCAAGGTCGATGTTCTCTCTCCCTCCCTCCCTCTCTCTCTCTCTCTCTCTCTCTCTCTCTCTCCCTCGTTCCCTCTTTTTCGCTCTTTTTCTCTCCGTTACTCCCTCCTCCCACCTCGCGAGTCATATGTTCTCTCTTTCTCTGCCCTCTGGACGTTGCAGCCTTTCATCCCTCTCTCCGGAACTCTTTTAGATGCAAGGTCCACGGGCGAACGAGACTCGGCGAATCGGCGGAGGCGGGTGGGCGGGCGGCGGCTCACTTCTTTTCGCTCACGATGTTCTCGCTCTGAAAACCTTCGCGTCTCGTTGCACCGCGTTGTGCGTCAAGATTGGCATTAAAACGACAGGAGGGCGGAGGGGGAAAGAAGAAACCGGGAGGAAAGGTCCTTTTTCAAGATTCGAGATATTTCGATCGCGCTCGACGAACGCGTTCGCGGATCCCACGCGGCGACACGAATCGAAGCCGAATACGAAGATTACGCGATTCCCGAGGAACGAAGAAATGAAAGAATCGTCTCTCGAGGAGAGATGCGAGTCTCTCCGATCTGACGTATGTATTTGATTTCCGTTATCGCGCGCTCTCTCGCTTCACGAAAGTTCCAGGGCGCTAAAGTCCGCCGTTGAGATAAGTGGCAGCAAGGCCTCGGTGGTGGTCGATCGGGTACAAAGTTGCCTCTCATTTTTATCATGAGCGAAGGTGCTCCTCATCGGCGCGTTGCGGCCGGGAGCGTATTAGCCGCGCTAATGCAGCGCGCGCCCGTAGATCGTATCTTCGGCCCGGCCGCGATATCGATATCATTACCGTCACTCGGCCGCATATTTTGCCCGCCGCGGACGGAGAGATACGCACGTGCGATAGCGACGCGATGCCGCTGCTATCTTCGCGGCAATCTTCGGGACCGCCGACGCGCCGTGACACGTAATAAAGCCATCTTCGCGTGTCTTCCCGCGCTCCTCGCTCCTCGGGAGAATCCATTCGTCCGCCACCTTTGCTTCCCCACCTTTGCTCTTTTCCTCTTCTTTATTCCTAGATGCATCCTACTCTAGGTCCGAGCCTCCTCCAACCGGTAGCCGGCATGGGTGCCCGACGCGGTCGCGTATTGGCAAAGTCGGTCCCGCCAATTTTAGATGCTTTGCCTCCTTTTTTTCCCTTATGCCTCTCCTCAACCGCGCCCGCCTCCTCCTACTTCCTCTTCCTCCCTCGTCCCTCTCTTCCTTCTCCGGCCTTCTCGTCGGACACCGCCTGGTGCGTAGAGCTGCCATTTTATTTTCGCAAGAGAGAGAGAGAGAGAGAGAGAGAGAGAGAGAGAGAGAGAGAGAAGGCGCGTGCTATTTTTAGTTGTTCTAGAAAACCCGCCTCTCCTTTTTCCGGGTCTTGGCAGCAGCCGGCCGAGAGCCGATCGCGATGCCCGAACGCGATGCGATTTATTCTTACGCGCCCGTGAAAAATATCGCGAAATGGCAGTCGATGCGCGCACGTGATCGCACGTGATCGATGAACGCTGGCGTTCATCTAAGCGCGACTATCCCCAGCTCGAATGCTCGCGAGCATCATCGATGCGACATTGTTGCGAGAAGGGGGAGGTGGCGGGGGGGGGGATCGATCGATCGATCGATCGATCGACGAAATCGATCGAAAATGATCGCCGATGATCGCTGATCGCGGAGATCGCGCGAAAGCGAGCCATGAGTAACGCCGTGAGTAACGTGAGGGCGAGCGTCGTGAGCGTAAGCGAAAAATCCGCGTCGAATCCGCTCGCGATCCGCCTCGCGACAATGTGCACCGCCGCGGCGGCGAAATATTTTCATTGGCGACTAATTTGGTCGCGGCGCGCTCGGTTCCACGTTCGCGTGTAAACTCGATTATTTACGCCCCGGCGGCGTACAATTTTAAGTTCATGCAACAATAAACGCATAAGGGAACGCGAAGCATTTTTGTGCGTTAAATCCGCGCTGGACCGCCGATACGTGGAAAAACATTGCGCAACTAGCTGGCGATCGGCGAATATCGACATCGCCAGGGTCGCCAGGGGATGCCGACGTAATAGACGTAGAGCTAATGGGTTTACGTTAAAGCGAGCCGCTAATTTAATACATAGCTACATCGCGCACAATGACGCGCGTAACGTGTCGTTTTTACGATTGATTATGCATACTGCATCATCGCGTTTGACACGCGTCAATCCTAGTCGCTGTCGACGCGGGGCGCGCGGCGCGCTTAAAGAATCCGAGCTGTCGGATAACGAGTGACAGCGATCCTTCGTGCGAAGGGAAAGGCACGAAAGGGAAAGGGGAGGGCTGATTGATCGGGCGAGAAAAAACGCGGGATCGCCTAATCGAACGCGTTCGACCGCGGGCGATTTAACGGAACGCGGAAATAACCGGGCGGAACGCGGCGAGATAATGGCCAGTCCCATCAGAATTGTGTGAGTATTGATCGTTCCGTAGTAAATATATAGTTTCATCTAGCGCGTCCTAGTGCGTTCTAGCCGATAAAATATGGCCGGCGTGTCCGACACCGTCCAGCGTTCGCGATGGCCAAAAGTGCGCTCCTCGTATCTTCTTCGCGCCGCGCGCGGCGCGAGGGCTTCGACAGAGCGAGAGCGCGGGGGTCGTCGACCCCGCGGAAAATCGATCAACTGGAGATCGGAAAGGACGAGGGCCAGCGTGTACAAAGTCCGCCGTTGCTGCATGGCGAATGCGCCGCGACGCGATGCGTCGCGCCGCAGACAAAGCGACGAGGAGCGGCGCGGCGCGGCGTGGCGCGGTTCGCCGATTTGCTGCCGATTCGATGGCGATGGCGATTTCTCAAACGAGGAGGAAATTGCGATTTTTCATGGCACGAGGCTACGATCTCGAGGCTTCGGGATGGGTCGACGCTCCGAACGACGGCGTGTAATCTCGCCGGAGGCGGCGAATTTCCGCGCGCGCATCCGACACGCTCGCGAGGGATCATGCGAGCGCGCTGAAATCATGTGAGCGCGCTCGCCGATTCTCTGCGAGGTTTCGACAATTAAAATCGTGCCGCGACGATAATGCCTTCTCGGGCGAGCGTTCCGCGTTGACGGCATTCTTCCTTCCCGGCCGGACGGAGATCGAGAGGGTCGAACGCGACGAGGAGGGTACTTTTTCCCGCGACAGCGCGCGCGCCGCGCGCGCCAATGTCGCACCCGGCGTGTCTCTCGCGTATTTTTGGACAATTTTCCCCGCGACGCAAGCGGGATCCACGCGAGAAAGAGAGTAGCCGCTTCTCACCCTCCCGACCGTGCCCTCGCGGCCGCCTCCCCCGAATCGCCAGCATTGGCGCGTGTTCCCGCGGAACGGACGGAGGGAAACGGACCGGCGTTTAATGTAAATCGCCACGCACGGCTTATACGCGGGCGGAAAGAGCGCAAGAGACCGAAAGCCAAAGTATAAGCGGAGGAGAGAAATAGCTAGGACGAGAGGGCAAGGGACGGTGGGGAGGGGCGACGAGAAGGGTGAGAGAGAGAGAGAGAGAGAGAAAACGACGGAGCTGCGGTGAGGAGAGAGAGAGAGAGACGTAGAGAGCGACGTAGAGTGGACCGGGGACGGTGGCGGCGTGGGAGGGGGGAGGGAGGGGGGRGGGAGCGATCCGAACGGAACGGTGGAAGGTGGAGGAGGTGGCGAACGAGGAGGCAGCGGAGGAGGCGGCGGGTGGAAACATACATATGTATAGGTAAATGTGTACCCACGCCCGCATCTCTCTCTCTCTCTCCCTCTCCCCGTCTCTCGCTCCCTCCCGCGTACCGGACCTCTTTCACTCCTCCCTCCCAAACCCCCGCGCATTCCCGCTCTCCAGCCGTCCCCCCGCGTCCCGTCGCACCGGTCCTTCGTTCCTCTCGTTCGCACTCGCGATGCTCTCTCCTCGTTCCCTCGATCCCGCAATCACTCCTCTCCCTCCC
>JAHMML010000023.1:416249-429061 GCA_020341155.1 Eciton burchellii
CCGCGCTGCGATGGGCGGGGGGGGGGCAGGAGGGGGAGGAAACCAAAAAGAGAAAAAAAAAAATCCCACGTCCCGGAAATATCGACGAGGCGCTCCTTCTTTGTCACTCCGCGTCCGCGCGCTTCCATCCCGCGAAAAATTGCGGTGCGGCGAGAGGTGCGTGGGCGGGGGAGTGGATGCTCCCGCCGCGGCGGGGAATCGCGATTTATTGGCTTGATGCGATGAATTATTTCGTTTTGTCAGTTTCGCTGCCGAAAATTACGGCGGCGTTTCTTTTTCAGCCGGATAATTACGGACGCTTTCCCCGCGTATTCTATAAATCGGCATGCAAAACGGCACGCATCGGCGGAAATCTGGCCGGTAATCGATGACGGCCGATGCACCCGCCCGTATCGCGCCGCCCGTTTCCCATAGAACGCACGGGAAAACCCTCGTGCTTCCTTTCCCGCTGAAAAGTGCAGATAAACGAGTTGCCGGTCCACAATGGTCCCGACGCGAATCAGCGCCATGAGAACGATGATGTTACAATTACACAATAGCGCGTTTCCAGGAGATACATTCGTCGGCCCCTCGCCCATCGCCCTTTGATTCGATCTTTAAACACAGCCCTTAAACAGGTTCAACCAATCTTGAGATACGTCTGCCGGGAGGGAAGACGAGACGCGATGCTTGCACGGAACGGAAGACGGGGAGAGCGAGAGAGCGAGAGAGCGAGAGAGCGCGAAAGTGAAAAAATGAAAGAATCCTGGACACCGATGCTTGGCCCCTTCTGCCAACCCCCACCCTGCGTGTTGGCGAGGACCCCGTGCGAGATGGGCCATCCCTCTCCCGCTCGGGGCCCTTCCGTCCCCCTTTTTTACGGCGGCCAGCTGCGGGGTCAGTTTTCGACGGGCGCGCAGTGCATTAAGATGCTACGCACAAAATTTGTCATCATTGGTCGGTCATCGTCGCGAATATCTCGAAATTGGTAGCTTTCGGCGAGAGTGGAAGCCCGCGTGCTCGATGGCGCAAGACGAACGCCGCGGGAACCAGGCAAACACCGCGGCGAACGTGGAAAGAGAGAAGAGGAGGAGGGCTACCTCGCAACGTGCAACGCGCGCGAGCACCGGCTGGATCGCTTCTGCAGTGATGAACGCGTGATGGATATTAAATGGACGCACGGTACGCATCGACAGATTAATTCCATTTATTCGAGCCGTTGCTACTTTTGAGCAGCGGCTCTCGGCGAACGCGCGCCGGCGAGGCGCACGAGCATCGTTTCGCCGAAAGTAACTCGCGGACGCCTCGCGGACGCCTCGCCGCGTCCTCTCGCCTCGTCCTCGTCGAAGCCTCTCGCGGACAAATATCAGATCGATCGTACGAGTCGCCGATGTGCATCGCTCGACCTCGCCACGCGCCTCGTCGAGTGACTCGCGCGAGCGAAATTAGCCACCCTAACGTCCCGCCTGAGACGTCCGCGCGCCCTCCCCGCAAATGTCATTAAATTTATTCCATCAATTTCATCGAATTTCATTAATCTGCTCTTGAATAAAAAAAAAAGAGAGACACCGTATCGCGAGGAGTGGAAACTCGGGACAAAATGTTCCCTCTCGTAATTACGGGTGAAATCGTAGAATATTCATCGGGCGACGTCAACGCGCTGGCGAAATACCCAATAATGATAAGTTTTAATTTCCCCGTTTAAACAACGCGCTCGATGTACCCGTCGGTTATGGGTCGAAAACTTCCTCCCTTCTTCCCTCCCGCCCTCTCTTCTCCCCCCCCCTCTCTCTCTCTCACTCTCTCTCTTTCCCTCGCGCGCGCGTTTTAATCGAACGAGCGCGCAACACGCGCGCACGCAATCATACGAATCTCCGGTCACGTTCGCGCTAGCCCTTTACTCAAGTGCGATGTATCCTGACGGCGATGATTTCGCGCTACGGTTTCGAATACTTGTCCGACTCTCTTGCGCTTCATTCGCGTCATCGTTCCCGCTTAGCCGGATCTTTCGGGCGGAACGGCGTCCCGGATAATTAATGGCAAACAGTCCGAATCCGAAGTGGACGCGCAGGAAGAACGGCCGGGATGAGGAAGGGGTGGAGGGACTCGTCGTGGCGCCCTTCGATCCTTTCGAGCTGCCGAGGCACGGCCTGACGTTTAATTTCGCTAATTTCTTTTCTCCCGTTCGAATTACTCGCGGTACGACGCTCCGTCCCCGACGTAAGGGTGGCTTCTGCTCTCCCGGCTCACCCTTACATTTTCTTTCTCCCCGAGAACGCGCGGAGAGGATCCTCCAGGAGGGTGCGACGTAGGAGAGGAGGAGGCGGGGGGCAGGGGGAGGGGGGGACAAGCCTGCCATGAGAACGGGGGCCGGAAAAATAATTACTCCCTGCACGCCGCGAGAAGAATACGCGGGAGCCTGCGTCGACGACGATGACGAGCGGAAGGGGAAAAAGAAGCCCGGCCGATTCCCGAGACTCGTTTCTTCCCTCGCGAGCGATCCTGCTAGCACTTTTTGCATCTCTCTCTCTCTCTCTCTCTCTCTCTCTCTTTCTCTCTCTCTCTCTCTCTCTCTCTCTCGCATCTCGCAAGAGCGTTCCGTCCGCGGTGCTCGAACGCGTTCCTTCTCAGAGAGAGAGAGAGAGAGAGAGAGAGAGGGTCATACGCTTCGGGTCGACAATTCGAATCTGGTGAAACGTAAAAGTTTCGGGCGCACTCGCGAGCAAGCTTCCTCGCTGCGAGCGTAAAACACGCGCTCGTCGCACTTTTCGCGGTGAAATAAGATGCGAAAGGTACGATGATTATTCGTGACATCCGATGCTGATGGGCGTGACTATTTTCGGCGACGGAACAATGGTGAGTAAGTGCCGTTTCGCCGAGAACGTTTCGTCCTGCATAGGCAAGACTGAAATAGGATTATTATCGCGAAAAGGTGCGCCGTCTAACTCGCGTGAAAGTTTATCTCCGACGCTTCGGTCGTTCGTGCGCGGGTAACGTGATTAAAAAAATATTTAAGCAATTAGATGAATCAAAACGGATGAAACGGGAGGGCCGGCTGGACTGGTACACAAAACTGGTTGATAAAGCCGCAGAAGTTTAATGCTTTATGAATTGTTGGATGAAACGCAACGGCAGGCTGTTTCGTCTCGCCAGCAAACGCAATGGACAAATAAAATCAACGAGGAATCTAATTATTAAAAGAGAGACGGAGGAAGAAAAGAAGATGAAGAGCTACGTTGACAGTCAGCGGACGGAGAAAGGGAAGAACGCCCGCCCGCCGATTTGCCAAACAGGAACCGAGGCGGACTTCTTTCACGCGAGATTCCATTATCCTCGCGGCCAGATTGAATCGTCCAATCGCGAAGCGGAAATTGGACTTTTTCTTTCCTCTCCTAGGTAGGATAAAAAGTTCCTCCTCGCTCTCTTATCTCTCAGCCACTGAAGTTTTAAGTAGCCAGAGACCCGTCGTTCATGATCTGAATAATGAAAATCTCTGCCGAGGCCGACCGGCCCGGCGTTTACGTCGACGGAGAGGCAATGAGAAGGAAGAAGGAAAGAAGGGAGAAGGGAAAAGCGAAGAAATAAAAATCATTCCCCACGTTTCATGATCGATCGATCCGTTGGCAACGTGCAACCGTGTTTTTTGTGATTGTACTCAGTCATGAAAGGAAAAAGAGAGAGAAAAAGAAAAAACGAGGTATCCGTCTCACAAAGTCATTTCAATTGCGCGTTATTGATCAAAACAATGGAACAGCCATGTAACAAACGGACAAGAACGATGGACGACGCAGAGCGAGAGGGGGAGCTTGAAGGGACAGAAAGAGAGGGTGGGAGCATGAGGGGTGGAGGAAGGGAGAAGAGGCGAAAAGGGAAAGAGCGTGGAAAAGGATCGGGGAGGGGGGAGGGGGGAAATAGAGAGGGTGGACCGCCGCTGACGAAAGATGGCGTAAAAATGGAGGGTGAAAAATGTGGAAAGGGCAAGCCCCGTGTACTATTCCCTCTCGCCCCCCCCCTCTCTCTCTCYCTCTCTCTCTCTCTCTCTCTCTGACGCTCTCGCTCTTGGTTTCGGGCGTACCAGTGGGAATACGCCTACCGCGAGGCGCTGGAAGATTTCGAAATTTCGCAGGTGGCATCCCCAGGGCCATGCGGCAAGTTTTTAAGGAGGTTTCCATTAGCGCGCCAAAGAGGGATACTCGTTGTTTAATGCCGCGACTTACAGATGGAAATGTCTTGAAAGCATCGGTAGCGTTCGATCCGAGAGGAGGGGTCGGATCGTTCATCGAGCGTGCGGCTCTCGCTGTTTGTCGTCGCATGAAATAACGATTGTTCCACGAGCGCGATCGCGCTCGCGGAACGGTCTCCGCACGAACCGGTCTCCGCGTTTCCATTTTCCTGAAATATCTATCACGGATAAAAGTGTAAACGCGCGTTTATTACGCGCATGCTATTTTCACTTGAGACTCAACGCTTCTGCTTCGTGACGCGGCCGGCCGCGCGGGTTAATTTCGACTCATCGATTAATGCATGCGAGAGGCGCGTGCAAGAGAGGCGCGTTTACGCGATAACGCTAGAAAACTGCGCGGTTGGGCCAACTTTTCCGCTGCAGTAAAATCGAGAGAGAGGGAGAGAGAGGGGGAGGGGGAGGGGGAGGGAGAGACAGACAGGCGGACGGAAAGAGCGGAGGGKATCTAATTTTACAGATTTTCCCGCATTCCGAATAATTCAAGGCTGCAACCGGGGTTCCGAACAGGAGGGTGGGTGAGTGGGTGGGGCGGGGATGGAGGGGGGTACAGAGAGGCGGGCACCAAAGTTAAAACAAACATTTTTGCGCGTGCGAGCTTCGGCCATAAAGCTCTGCCCGGCCAAACGCATCGGCTGGCGGTTGCATAACACTCTAGAATAGCCGCAGAAAATGGTGGACCTTCTCTCTCCTACCTTTTTCTTTTTTAGACACGCGCCGAGCGTGCTAGCCGGCCAGCGAGTGCGAGTGCTGTTGCATTTCGCAACTGATTTGCGTCCGTTCGAGGACAATTCATCGATCGCGCGCGGACGAGCGCGCGGGAACGTACCGGCGCGTCCCGCATCGGACAATGGTATTAATTAAATTTCGATGCGTGTGTAATTAAAACACGCGTAAACAGGATTTTTCCCCTTTCCTCTTTTTTTTCACCCCGCGCCGGAACGCGATCGCGCCGGATGGACGGACGGACGGATCGGCAGAGCCGATTTGGGACGGCAGCTTTTGCCAAATGACGAGCTGGCGCTTTTGCCGGACTATGCGACAAATTTTCGCTCCGCTCTTGTTTTCAAAGAAAAACAAAGTTGGATATATTTAACCGAGCGCGAGCGAACCGGCGCATCGGGAGGTCGTCGTCTACCGCGAACGCGCCGGATTAATCGACGAGAATCACTGACGAGAGGGAGAGAGAGAGAGAGAGAGAGAGAGAGAGAGAGAGAGAGAGAGAGAGAGAGAGAGAGAAGGAGAATGACAGCCACTCGAGAATCTTGGAAAGACCAGAGCAATTAAAATTATTTATTAAAGGACACCGCCTCAAGATAAATAGAGATAGAGATAGAGATAGAGAGAGAGAGAGAGAGAGAGAGAGAGAGAGAGTTGCGGAAGAGTGCCGGTGGAAAGGTGTGATCCGATTAAAATCTAATTTTTCACAGATACTCTCTTAATTAAAACATTAAATTGATTGCGGCGTGAGGTCGCGGCGACGACGGGATGCTGCGAGGGAGGCAGGGGGCGGACGAAGGGTTGGTACTGTCTTCTCAAGGCACGGCGAAATGACGAGAGAGAGAGAGAGAGGGAGAGGGAGAGAAAGAGAGAGCGCGAGCGCGAGAGAGCTGGAGGTTCGTGCTAAAATAAATGAAAATGAAATCAATTATAAAACTGTTTGAGGAGCCTTCGAGGAACAGGCAGTACTCGATAGACGGATGGATGGTTGGATGGACGGATGGATGGCTGGATGGATGGATAGATGGATGGATGGACCGGCGGAGGTCGATCTCGAATTTTCTTAATTAAAAATTCACAGACTTTGCTTTCAATTAAAAACAAGCATATCGTGCCTTCGCCGTTCTCAGACGCGTCGTTTCTTTTATTCCTCCGCGGTATCGGTAGCCGTTACGACGAAATAATTGGCAGATCAGCAAATCAGATCCCCGATTCCAATTCAGCCGATAACACGTGACACTGAATCGCGCCTCGAGAGAGGCCTAAAGATTGCCCCTCTCCCTCTCTCTCTCTCTCTCTCTCTCTCTCTCTCTCTCTCTCTCTTTCGGTTTTTTATCCGCTTTTATCTTCTCCGCGGAGAAATAAAAGAGACAAAGATAAAACTTGTCAGTGACTGAAGCAAAGTTTCCGCGATGATCCTTTTTTCGGGACAGAGAGGGAGAAAGAGGGCACGCGCCTTCTCTCTAATCTTCCCCGAGATCCTCGCGGCGCCGGGACGTCGTCCCGATTTATGATCCTCCTAAATCTCGTCCTCCCTGTCAGCCTGGCCGGCGTGTCGCTCTTTTGTGTCCGCGCACTTTTGCACTTTTAAAAGTTTCTTCGCCGCGAAGAATCTCATTACACGAGCGCGCGAGCGGCTGTACGACGCTGTTTGCGCGATAAGGAGCCGAGAGGAGGCGACGAGTTGGCCGGCATGCTTTACGCCGGTGCAGTTTGAAACGTCGCCGGGGATCTTAACCGTCCCACCGCCCTCCCGGCGCGCGCTCCCGACCTGACTTTACCGTGACTTAATCAAGCACATGGACTTTATGGATAAACAGAGTCATTCTGCCGGATGCAGAATCGCAGGCGCGCGAGACTCGATGATCTTGGCCTCGCAAGCGGCGCCGCGAGCTTAAAGGACCGGGCGGTACTTTTGATGGCGGCCAGGCAATTATTATTTCTTCGTAAGGGGAGCAACGGGGCGAGATCGGTCCGCGTTCCTCGTGGATAGATTCGGCGGACAATGGCGCCCTCAACTGCTCGTCCTTTTTTCGCTCCCTTTCCGCCCCTTTTGTTCCCTCCTAGCCGAAAACGGACCAGACACGCGCGCACAAAGGGAGGAGACTCGAACAATGAGGCCCGGCGACGATGACCCCCGAAAGATGAGCGAGATGACCGAAACATTCGGCGACTTATTTACCCACTTGGACTTGAACGCTTCGCGTCGCGACCCGCCAGCGTTCCGGGATTGCAGCTTCCAAGCGGTTGCCGCCAATGGCGGAATGTAAAATCGCACAAATATTGCCCGGCAAACAAAATCGATCAATAGGCAATTATTTGAGGTGCACGACAAATATTTAAAAATTACACGATCCCGATTCTCCAAATACCAATCGCTCGCGCGCGCGCGCACGCGCGCGCCGTAACGTAACGCTTTGCCATATTACGCGTGCTAATTACGCGCGCTAATTACAATGGGCTTCTCGTTCTAATGCAACTAAGTTGCACCGCGCCGCAAATAGATAAACAAATAAACTAGTTAATTAACTGGGCAGAGAGAGAGAGAGAGAGAGAGAGAGAGAGAGAGAGGAGGGGTGTGGACGGGCGGGCTTTCCGAGACAAAGGCGTCGACGTAAAGCTCTGCCGGGAGGCGTCGCTGCATTTCGGCGCGATAATCTTTCGAGATTGCCACCTTACACGGTCCTTATACATTCTGATACCCCCGCCGCAGCTGCTCTCTCTCTCTCTCGGGGAATCGCGGCATATGCCGCGGTGAGATCCGGCCTCTCGGTTCGCTCGGCCCTTCCGATTATCCACGTGTTACGTGCACGGAGGATGGACATCTGGCCCACAATCTGGAATGGGCCTTGATAAACGGATCGTCGTCGCGCTCCTTCTTCTCGCGCGTTCTCCTTCCTTCCCCGCCCCCGACTCTTCTCTGTCCGACGATCCCCGGTCACGCGATTCCCGGGAACGTCGAGAAATCCGACCGGCAAAACGGAAGTCGCAGAGTCAGCCTCGCGAAATCTGGGTCAGCGTCCCTCACGTCGGCAAAGGCAACCTCGGCGAAGGACGAACACGATGCGTAGGATTCGGGGACCAGCAGATCCGTCTATTTTCCGAGAAAGCAAGGTTGTTATGATCGCTCGCTCGCCTATCGAGAATCGAAGGAAGGAAGCTGAGCAATGTCGAACGGAACAGCGTTGGAACAGAGGGAATCATCTGCCGGCTGAACTCGCGATTGCGAAACTCGCCGGTCGGCGAAGGGAACATTGACCTTCGCCGTGATGATCCACGAGCGGTATGGAAATAGCGGAGCAGCAGCGTTGATCGCCGGGATTCACTGAATCGGGCAGAAATTGCGGCGAAAAGGACGAAAGTTGGCCGTGCAACTTTCTTTCTCTCGGCCGAGAGGTCGAGCTCCGCGATTTTTGTTTTCATTTGATTACCTCCGAGAGCCGCGAGCCCTTCGCTCCACCCTTCGCTCTCGAGGCCGTGGGGGCGCGAAGCGGTGACGGCGGTTACCGGAACGGCGGTTGCCGGGGCCGTTTCGCGCAACTTGGCGAAATAACTTTGCGGGAGCAGCGGCCGCGCCATGAGATCCCCGTTATTTTCTCGAGGTGGGAATCGATAGGGCCACCTACATACGCCGGACGTACGGCGATACGGTGGCGGTGGCCGTCGACACGCTAGGTTGGGTTAGGGTAAGCTCGAACGTTTGCTCCGATATATGTACGCAGAGAGGGAGGGGGAGGGGGAGAGGGAGAGGGRGGGAGGGAGGGAGGGAGGGAGGAAGAGAGAACGCACGGACGGACCGGCTGTGATGCGCTAGGTGTTTACAACGCGGAAGGCTACCGCACCGAGAGAGCGCCCAGATGCCATGACCTAGGACGAAAAAGGAGGCGCCTAGGAGAGATCGTTTCTCACAGTTCGCTCTCGCGCGCGCTCTCGCGCGCCTCCCTCGCGGCTCGCTCGTTTCCTCATCAACGTCGAGGGATTACTTTCTCATTTAGATTTTATCTCGCGTCTACCGCCGCCGCTCCTCTCCCGCCGCCCATCGCTCCGGCGCGATCTTCCGCTTCTCTTTCAGCTTGTCTCTTATGTTCGCCCCCGACGACCATTTCTCGATTCCTTCTCGCGGCCAGGTCCTTTGTTTTTACTAATTACCCGGGACGTCAGCCATCGACCTCTCCCCCGGGACTATCTCACTCTCTCTTCTGCCGGTCGCCATCACCATTCCTCCGCCGATCATTAGGCGGCTAGCCAAGAGGGTGTCCCCCGAATCGCCGTCCCAATAGAGAGTCCTCGATTCGTCCCGCTGGTGAATGGATGAATCAATCTGCCGAAACGTGGATCGACAATGAGCATCGACGATTCGAACGAAATGAGTCGAAAGTCGCCTCAGAGTACGTCCGATCGATATCGGCTGCGGATGATCCAACTGGCGGCCAGCGCCGCGAACAGATGATTCCGCGCAGATGATCGGCGGACCTTGTAGTTTGCGAGACGCGTCACCGAGACGGCAGCCAGCGCGAGAAGGGCGCGATAGGCCGACAAATGGAGAGAATCCGGCCTGTATAACAATGTCCAAGGGTCGCTACCAGCTACCCGACGATCGCGATTGATGCTGCTGGCTGCAGCTGGCGCGGCAAAAAATGAGCCGCGATTGTTTTATCGCCCCTCGGCCAGCCCGATGGTCAACCGGTCTTTCTCCTCTCATTATTATGATTAACCGATGGGCGATGGGTCGCAGGGGTACAACGAGGGGCGGGTAAAGAGTGGAACAAACGGATCCATCCGGACTCCCCGTCCGGAGTCAGCCGGTCCCATCCGCGCGTTACCTGGGCCCTCCGCTGGTCCTTCCATCCGCGGGCCGCGTTCGAGCGACGAAATCCAATTTTTTCCCCTTTTAGCGACCCTCCTGAAGAGAGAAAGGTAGCCCGATGCGATGCGATGCGATGCGATGCGATGCGATGCGATGCGCCACATGCCATCGCCGTTGGCCGTCCGCCTATGCAAATTTCGCCGGTGCATTGTGCCCGTGCGAGCTGCCCCTTACTCTGCTGCTACCCCCCCTCTCCCCTCCCCCCCCCCCCCCCCCCCCCCCCCCCCCCCCCCCCCCCCCCCCCCCTCCCCCCCAGTCCCGCCACAAAAGATCCAGGTCAAACTTTCATCCGGTTAGGAATTTTTACTTTCCGATCGGGTGAAACAACAAAGCGGATCACCCCGTGCCACGGCCGTCGAAGGGGGGACGCGAGGTCGAGAAAGGAGAGGCGAGCCGACCGGTGCACCTTTCGCGTAACGGTCGGTCGTGGTGTCGCCCCGTAAGACAATCGATACAATTACGAGAAACCGCCGGGTGACGAGCACCGAGAAAGGGTCCTCCCAGATGGAAAGAGAGAGAGAGAGCGAGAGAGAGAGAGAGAGAGAGAGAGAGAGAGAAACGAAAAGGATCGTCTGCGAGATCCCCCTTTCTCAGCCGCGGCCACCCTCCCTTGGCGCGGTTCCCTCCTCCTTTGAGAGCCGAGAGTCTTCCTGCGGAAGGAGCATCCGTCGCGGTTGATGCCGAAGACGGGAAAGAAGGAAGAAGGGCTTCGCGATAACGCGCCGAAACGCGCCAACCCTGTCGTGCGCGTTTGTCATTACGCCCGTCACTACGCTCATTACACACACACACACACACACACACACACACGTGTACGTATATACGTGGCGATACTGCGATACTCGCGGGTTAAAATTTGAGCATATAATTCCGTTGATAAAACAAACGCAAACGCAATTTGCGCAGTTTTATGTTATTGAATATCTTGTTTACCGGCGCGAAAGTTCCGCCAGCAGAAAATGCAGTCGTGGCGAAAGAGAGAGAGAGAGAGGAGGAGAGCCGAGGCCGAGCGTGGGCCGGCTCGATTCCGGGCAGATCGATTCCGGGTCCCCGCATCATATGCAACGAAATCATACCACGACGCGTAGTCTGCAGGTCGTAATAAGATCCAGCCTCTCTATCGACGAAAGGCTCGCGCTAGGGAATGCCGCTGGAGAATTTCCAGAGGCGAGGCACGCCGACCCGGGGGCGGCCGAGCAACCCCCGTGGAAGCGCGATGGAGCGGGCTGCGGTCGGCGTTAGGATTCGAAATACGATGGTGTACGTCGCGTACGCAATGCCGCTGTGTTAACCTTATTGTCACGGTGGTAGCGAAGCACGTAAAGCCGCACGAACGCCTCCAAATTGTTATTGCATGCGAGAGAGACAGAGAGACGGGCCGAGCCGATCGACGTGCCAGGCGAGTCTGATGTCTCTCTCGGCCGATTAAAAGTCAGGCGCGACGCGTTTTCGCGGTGCTTCGAAGCATCTGACGATCTTCGTCGCGATCTTTCGACGCCGCGGAATTCGCTCGATCGATCGGCCGAATCCTGCTCGAGGCAGGAAATCTCCTCGTGCTAATCGTGAGAGAAAAGAGCAATCTGAAAGTAGTTTGGCGAGAGAGGAAAAAGCCAGCGTCCTCGCGACGCTTTCCGCCACGCTTCCTATAAAGCCCCTATAAAGTACGGTGGGATGTGCTGCGGTCAGTGCCACGATTCGAAATACACGATGAACGCGAACTCCATTCTGGCGTGTACGCAACAACGGCTAGCTGGCCTTACTGTCACGCCAGGGCCAAAGGGATGTAAAGCCACGATAACGCCTCCAAATCGTTATTGGGTAGCGACAGAGAAGCCACCCCTCATCGTTTACCGGCCGTTCTATGGCTCCTGGAATGGAGCGCTGGAGATACCGAGCGGAGGCTGCTGTTTTAACTAACGCTAAATCGCGTAAAACGCCAAACCTCGTAATCGAGCATCACCCTTCTCCGTTCCGGGTGCAGAAGGCTTCGTCATCGCTTCGTCTCGTCCATCGATCTGTCGCGCTGCTAACCTGTTAATCGTCATTAATTCGACGATTCGGCCTGACGAATCTCAGAGAAACAACACGGAGAAGCATATAAGCCCTCGGCTGGGAGGCCAGAGGAGAGACGGCTTCTCCTTTAATAGACGAGAAGCTCCCGCAGCGGAGCTGCATCATTATCGCGAGTAATCATCAAGAATGCGCAGATAGACCGATCGGGGCATGACCGAAAATTACTTTAATTAACAACGGACGTCCTCGTTCGTGAATTTCTCTCCATGGCGAGACTGGTCAGGTCGCAGCGAGAGCTACCCTCCCGCGGGTATCCGTGGGCCGTTAGCGAGCACAACGGGGCCAGGAAGCAAGGGGAAGTGGCGGCGGAGGTGGTGGTAGAGGAGGAGGAGGAAGAGGAGGAGGAGGAGGCAAAAATTAGGCGCTAGTTCCCGCGCCTAATTCCCGCAACTAAATTACCCAAATCGCATTCGCGCCCACTCCCCCCCTTCTCCCTCCTGCCCCGCCCTGCCTTGCCGCCGGGAGGACGCGGGACGTGTCAACGCGACGAGCGTTTTCGCAACGGCCGGCGCCGCCGCTGGCCATGAAAACTTATCCGGATTCGAGAGAGGAGCGGCGTTGGCCGGTTATCGTCATTACAAACGGTCCGCGCGACGTACATGGCGTCATCCACCTGACGCCTCGGTGCGCCTAACCGCGCGCGCGCGCGCGCGCTGGGCTGGGCACGGCCGCGCGCAGAGCGCAGAGCGCACCGCGCACACGACGATAGCGGAGCGCAGCGCACAGCACACAGCGCACGCCGCTAGCTGAGGGACGGAGCGAGGAAGACGGCGAAAGAGGAAGGCGCGCGTCCGAGTAACCGAGCGAACGCCGGTTCGTGGTCCGAGCGGCCGGAAAGAGAAAGCGAGATGAAACACGCGCGCGCGCGCGCAGAAGAAAGAGCGATGGAAAGAGAGGAGAGAGAGAGAGAGAGAGAGAGAGAGAGAGAGGGGG
>JAHMML010000023.1:429307-507256 GCA_020341155.1 Eciton burchellii
GAGGGGGAGGGGGGAGGGGGAGGGGGGAGGGAGAGCGGGAGAGCGGGCGGATGGACGGACGGACGGGCGGACGGGCGGACGGACGGACGGACGGACGGACGGACGGGCGGACGGACGGACGGACGGACGGACGGACGGGCGGGCGGGCGTGCGGGCGTGCATGTGCGAGAGCGCGAACGGTGGCGGCAGGGAGCCGTCGAGGAAGCGAGATGGAGCGCGGGTGGAGGGCCAGCGCGCGTCCGAGAGAGGGTTGGTGGCTCGCTTCGGCACGGTTTAGGCGGCGGGCGGCGTGTGGTGCAACAGAGGCGGCGAGGAGGTGAGGTGGGGGTGCCCGGCACGGGGCCACGGCGCAGTTGCTACTCAGACACGGGGATGCTCGCAATGCCTCTATCAAAGGTTACCGAAATTTGCGGAAATATCGGCGCGAACGCGGCGGGCCGTGCCGTGACGATTCGGTGGAGACGCGTGCCGCGATCGCGGAGGTGCTCGTAACGGCGAGAAACGGGCGAGAAAATCGCGAATCCGCGAGGATCCGCGCCGCGTCGCGTACAAGTCCGCGTGCACGCCAGACGAAAGGAGGGACCGGGATCGGTTTGGCGGAGGGGGAGGGGGAGGGGGGCGGCGGCGGCGGCGGCGGCGGCGGCTGCTGCTGCTTCTCGCGGGGCTTCCCTCGAGGAGATCCGCGGAGTTGTGCGTTATTTCGCGGAATGTAAGGAAACGATCGACGAAAGAGCGGAAGAGGGAATCGGCGCGAGAGAACGCCGTGGATGGAGGAGGAGGAGGAGGAGGAGGAGGAGGAGGAGGAAGAGGAGGAGAAGGAGCAGGAGCAGGAGCGGGCTCCTTTCTAGCCAAGATCGCCACCCCGCGACGTGCCAGCAGACACTGCCGACTCGCGAGGAACACGTGGGGGAGAAAAGTCCGAGGGAAAGCACGAGGATGGAGAGAGCGCGGCGAGATAGAAAGAGGGAGAGGGAGAAAGGACGTGAGACAGGGAGCTTACGAGGGAGCGAGGAGGACGGAGGCAGCGTCCCGACGCGTCTTACCACGACGCGCAAGGAGCGACGCCGCGCGCCTCTCTAGAAGGGGAAAGAGAGAAGGTGGAGGGGGCGGGCGAGGATGCCACGGCGGGGGTGGCAAAGACGCTCATTCGTTCCTCGAGTCACGTGGCCCCCTTCTTATACCGAAGCTTTTTCCTTTCGTCGCGCGGGATATTCGAACGGCCTTAGACCAACGCCGACTCGGACTCCGGGGGATGCCCCGGGGGTGGGTGAGACTTATCGATGATGCCAGATCCGCGCGATATCTCGTGCGGATAGCCACGTATAATTCGCGTAATTTGTCGCGCTTTTTACACACTTTTACACACTCGAGATGAGTTATTTTATCTCTTATGGTATCTCGCTGCAGCGTTCCACCCTTTGGTGGAACTTTTGATGACTTTCCAGTTTTCCGAAGGAATAGAAATCTTTCAAACTCTCGCGGATCGTACGTGATGCTTTTTCTTTTTAAGCTCGCTTTATATGCTTTACATGCTCATTCGAGAGCACTCGAGATCGTCGCGATGATAGAATTGACGCTCATCGGAATCGGCGGAGGGTTACTTGTCCCTTCGAGATAGCCGAAGCGGAATCTGCCATGATCGATACCTCGTCCTCCTTCTCTTGTCGCTCGGTCCCTCCGCAAACATTGGCGAGACTCGAAATCCGATATCCGTAACCGCACGCAAGAGTTCCGTCGCTGGAATGGAAAAGCATGAAAGAAACGCGTCGGGAGCTGATCGGTGGATCCGTTCGCGAGAAGGAACCACCGTCAACCGCCAAGTTCGACGGATCGATCCGATCGTAACGAGGACGGGGGTCCGCGGCCCCCTTTCCCCTTTTCTGTTTCAGACGCGTCGCACTGTGTTGTTATGTGTTGTCATAGTTATTTCATTGAAAAATTAATTTCGCCGTTTCCGAAACACGCACCGATTTCTGTCTGTGAAACACACAACGTCTGAACAACTACTCTTGAGTTTTGCCGAAAGGACTTGAATAATTTAGAGAAGCTAAAAGGAAAAAGAGAAAAAAAAAGAAAAAGGGAAAAAAAAGAGAAAAGAACACTTTCGAGCGATCCTGATTTCGAAATTCGACGACGAGCAGGAAGACACGACGATTGAGAAGAGAAAAAGAGAAAATCAAGAAAAAACACGCGAAAAAAAGCACCAAAAAAAAGAAAGAAGCGAAGAAACGAAATTGAAACAAAAAGCATTGCCTTAAAGACGAAGAAGAGTACACCTACACTGTCGGAGGAACAAACGAGAGACACAGGGGGGGAAAAGAAACAAACAAACAGAAACAAAACAAAACAAAAAAAAAGAGAGAGATAGAGAGAAAGAGAGAGAGCGAGAAAGCGAGAAAGCGAGAGAGCGAGAGAGCGAGAGAGCGAGAGAACGAGAGAAAGAGAGAGAGAGAGAGAGAGAGAGAGAGAGAGAGAGAACACTTTAGACGCCTACAAAGTAAATTGTAAAGATATGACTAAAGTATATTTTTAACAAGTTTTGAGAAACTTTAGATTTTAAACGTAAATTTAAAAAGCGAAAAATGAAAAAAAACGATAAAATTCTTAATAATTAAAAATGTGATCTAAAAGTCGTTGCTACCAAGAGAAGCCTTATGTCCTTGTTTCAGTTAGTTCGGTTCCAAACGTAAGTACCCAGCAACAGCTAACTAGACTCTTGCATGGTATGCATGCTACGCTTTTCTCTCATTCCGAATTCGATCCGAGGCGAGGCCAAAGTCGCCGCTCGAGTCGCGGCGCCTCCTCTCGCGCGGATCGCGTTATCGCCAAGAAGAGGCGCGCGCGACTTTGCGCGATCCGCTTAGCGGCGGATCATAAAGCGGGACGATAAATCTTGGACCGCCGCCACTTAAATCCGTATCGTGCAAATAACATTATGTCCAAAGGCAACCGTTTTGCAAGTTACTGTGTAATGACGGCCCTCGCGCGCGCGCGCGCGCGCGCGCGCACGGCACCACCTAACAACGGCCCCCTATAAAACTCGCCCGGCGTAATGCATACTTTCGCGTAAGCCGCGGCTTGCCTACCGTTTCCTCTCCTCTCTCTCTCTCTCTCTCCTTCTCTCTCTCCTTCTCTCCGTGTCTCTTTCCCTGAATGGCCGCGGCTTATTACAGTAAAACAGTTAAACGAGAAAGTGTCCGTAATAATAGCGACTACCGTAAATGACTACTGTTACCCCCGTCGTAGCATCGTTGTTACGTACATCATCATTATCATTGTAATTCGCGGATTATTAAGTAGCGTGACGACTTGAACGACTCGACTCGACTCAATTGACGCCGAGGTGTTTCTCGCGATGTCACCTGTTCGACGCGGCTCGTCGCGGCAAAGCGACGAGCATCAAGGCGCGCACCCTTAACAATCTCCGGTCATCTTATCCGATTCGCGATGACTGATTCGTTCTCGTTGCTCCGTAAAAAAGTTTCGAGTCTCTCGATTTTCCATCGCGCCCGCCGCGCGCGCGTTCAAACGACGCCGACTCCTCGACAGAGCCGCGCGAATATGAAAAGAGAGAAAAGAAAACTGCTCATCATCGCGTCATTCTCCGTCGAGTTAATCGTTGGGCGATAGGCGCGAAGGGCGCGTGCCTTTTGGGGGGAAAAAGGAGGAAAAAGTGCGGAAAGGGGCGAGAATCGCGGGTCTCCGAGACAAAGAACGCTTGGAATCATTCCATTTCCCGAGTTCGATGACGCACCCCTCGGAACCGGTGCCAGGCCCGGGAGCTCCATCGATGATGCGGGCGAAAGAGGGGTAGGGTGGGCGAGGGTGGACCGGCTAGCAGCGGAGGTTCGATTTCAAATTTCCTATTTCCCGACGAGTGTTGGCCTGTGTTGAAAACGTAGCGCGCAACGTAACAACGCACAGGCGCGAGCGAGAGGGAATCGCCTGCACACACTCGACACAAACCCGGAGGGGAAGAAAATGACGCCGGTGGAACGCGGCGTCGACGGAGCGGGGGGGAGGCGGCGGCCGTGGCGGCGGTGGCGGCGGCGTTGGCGGAGGCACCACCGGCAATGCCGCTTTCGCCGAGCGGCATTTTTTCGATGATTTTCGAACGCGCGGGCGCGCGCGGCGGCGGATCCGTGTGCCCCGAATATGCGGCACGAATACACGCGTACATACGCGGCGAATAGCCCCGTCAACCCCCTTCGCGGCTGGGTCGTCGATGGTTGTTGCACCGGGGATGCCATCGGAGGAAGAGCGGTAACGGACGGTAACGGGGGGGGGGGGGGGGGGGGGGGGGGGGGGGGGGGGGGGGGGGGGGGGGAGGTTGGTAGTAGTCGGCGGCGGAAAGGCGTTAGGGTGCCCCTGGGGTGGAAAGAGGAGGTGGTGCAACGGTGTCGGTGGTCGCATGAACCGGCGGAGAGAGAGAGAGAGAGAGAGAGAGAGAGATAGAGGGAGGGAGCGAGCGGGGCGGAAGGGGGGAAGGGGGGGGGAGCCGGTGGTGGCGTGCGAACGGAGATGGAACGGCCGTGAGATACGGTCGAGGGAACCGGGGGCGGCGGTGAGCCTGCATGCACTTTTTTTTCCGCACCCCGCGTATTGATCCCGGAGTCATTCAAAATGGCGGCCGGGGCCGAGTCAGCCAATGACTGCCTGAATCGATGACTGCAGCGAGCCACCCCCGGACCGGCCAATGGGAGGCCAATGGGAGGCCGTCGCACGCCGTTCTCTGCGGGAACTACCACCCCGATATACGAGACACAGGCCTCCCACGTTGTGTACCCTGTTACACGCACACACGTGCGCGCACGTGTACATACACGTACGGTGTGTGCCCGTGCACGTGTGTGCGTGCACCGTGTACGTGTGTAGCCGTTCGGTCCGCCGGGTAGAGCTCGTCGATGACCCGGGCGACGTCAATGATTTCCACGGAAAATTTTCCCCCCCCAAAAATGGCGAAACCCACTCCTCCGGCCGGGGTATCCCGGGAGCGCGCTTTGATTAACGGTCTTTATATATATATATATATATATATATATATATATATATATATATATTCTATATATATATATATATATATATATGTGCATACATATCCGCCCCGCCGCCGCTCGTACACTTTAGAACGAAACACACATGAGACGCAAAGTACTGACTG
This sequence comes from Eciton burchellii, assembly GCA_020341155.1. Classification (NCBI taxonomy): domain Eukaryota; kingdom Metazoa; phylum Arthropoda; class Insecta; order Hymenoptera; family Formicidae; genus Eciton; species Eciton burchellii. Next base: position 434,469 of record JAHMML010000023.1, read on the forward strand.
CGCAGGCAAAAATATTCGCAATCATCGAGCGATGTCTGCCATCTTTCATGACTGGCGGAGCCGTCATTGGCCGACAGCTTCGAGATAAACGAGCTCCGTACGCTGCATTTATAATCATCGAGCGATTCTAATCATCGAAATTATTAAAGCATCGATCCTCTCGCGATAGCATCGACGACACGGTCATGCGATGAGCAACGATCGTTTCGCACATTTCGCGAGGAATCCGAATGACTTTGCGCCTTGATGAGCAGCTTTCGCTGGTCGGCAAGATGACGCGCGAGTAAGGAGACGTAGTCGCCGCTAAAAATGGCCGCTTCGAAGTCAGAACCGAGTCGACCCGGGGCACTTCCGGGAATATTTTCATGAATCCGAAATCTCGAAGACGAAGAGACGAGACGAAGCGGGTCGCTCGATGAGACGCGATATTTTCCTCATCTCACGCAGCGGGCCTCTCCAGAAGGCACTCTCGGCGGTGCCAGCCAAAGTCACGACGCTATCATCGTCACCTTGATCCTGGATCCGCGCACGCTTATCTTATCGCGCGGCTCGCGCAAAGTCTCGGAAAACACAAGAGCGCGAGATAGGCTCGCGCGTGGTCGCGCGCATCAGCCGCTCCTCCGTGGCCCTCGTGGGCGTCCCGGGCCCGGGTCAGGGGTCGGCGGGCCAGGCTTTTAACGCGGTTAAAATTTCAGGCCCGCGCCGATTCGGGGATCGATCGCGGTGGATCGCGGAATTTATCGGCGCACTTTGCGCATAGCGCGGGGCAAAGAGAATGTCGAAACTGCGCGAGGCACGAGGCACACGATTGCATCAGCGCGAGTCGCAGCGTGCGACGAGCTGCATTACGTTTGTGTGTGCGTATGTACTTAGATTGGCTCCTATTGACACAGCCGCGTACGACTGGCAGTGGTGGTACAGTCGGGAAAAATTGCACGCGACGCGTTCCGCCGACTCGTCTCCGTCGCTGCGTCAGCTCTCGGCGATGCTTACGCACTCGTACGCACGCACGCACGCACGCACGCATGCAGGCACGCGCGCGCGCGCGCTCCTTTGATCGCGCGACGCGCGCTTGACATCCTGAATTATCCGGAATTGGTATCGATTGTCGGCGGATCGGTCGTCCGCACGTAGCCGTCACCTCGCGGCGTCTCCGCGCGGCGCGCGCCCGCGGGGTCGGTGGAGGGAGGACGGTTCGTTTCTTTTTTTTCCTCGCGCCTTTGTCCTTTTCAAGCGGCTAAATCATCCCCCCGACCGCGCGCGTGCTTGCGCGCGGTCCGAAATAATTTGATTCATTACGCCGCGCTCGCCGCGTTTGGTTATATTTAATGCGGCGATACGCGAGCGAGCGAGCGAGCGAGCGAGCGAGCGAACGAGCGTGCACGCACGCTCGTCGGGACGAGCGTTCTCATATTTAATGTAAATCGAATTTAGAACCGGAACAAAGTACGCCGGTCAGCGGCCAGCCGATTCTACACGTTTGCTCGATTACTGTTAATTATCCATCCGTCCAAATGGACTTGAAAAATTCATAGAGTGTCTCGTCGCTGCCGGTCGCTTTTCCGCATCGACGTCTCTTCGCGATGTTGGAATACGCCGAATATCCCCGTGCGGATTCGACGACGCGCTCGCGCGAGTCCAATCGCCGCTTCTCGCGAGGGGGAGAACCGGTGCACTTTCTGACGCAGCTGTACTAAATGCACGATGGAATGGGTTTTTCTAGCGCGGGCAGTTTTTCTATTAAGCTTCATTTGTTTCTTTCATTGCGTAATGCGCCGGACGCGTCGCTCATTTCATCCTACTGCCGAGCGACCGGCTTACCACTCCTACCGTTAGAATTCTTAATCCGGGCCGTCAGTTTCGATGGCTCGCGTGCCGCACGTTCCTCCGATTCGCCGATACGCCGAATCGCGCGCCTCGCGATCATCTTAATTCTCAATTTGCCGCCGTGAAGCGAAGCAGTGAATCCCGCAACGTGCGTGACATCGTGACGTGCGCGACGTAACGTTATTATTTACTTGGGTGAGTTCGATCGCTGATCGTTCGTTCGCGTCACGCGCCCGTTCTCTTCTCTTCTGGATCCTCCACGGGTTCAAGATTCGGGGGAAGAGTGCCGCTCTGTCGACTGTGCGCGCAACGGGATCATCGCTGGCGGCCCTTCAGCGTGATCGATATCCCGCGGAAGTTAGCACGGACAGAAACCTTGAAGCGACTCACCCTTTTTCTCCACTCGTTCGTCCGTTCCTACGTTCCTTATTTCGCCGCCAGGCGTCACCTCGCCACAGGGTGGCTCTTGCGATCGGGGGTTGGGGCGAGGCTGCTTCACACGATCAGCGAAACGAATTTCTGCGGAAGAACGGAAAGAGAGCGAGAGAGTGTGCGTGCGCGTTGACGTTTAGAAATTTCTTTGCCGCGAACAGGTCGCCTCCTGCTATCTCTCTTTGAAAGACTCCCTAAAAGACTCCGAGTGATCCGAATTTTACTCTCGCGAATCAAAGCGGCAGATTATCAAAGAGGATAATCGGCAGCGCCGGTAGACCGTTGCCCCAGAATCGACTCAAGTTTCGATCGATCGAATAAGTTAAACTCGAAAATCCCTAACGGATACCGTGGCATATCCCCAGCAGCTGACGACCAGCTTGGTCGAGGCCCGTTTGATCGCGCACTCCCCCGCCATCCGAGCGCATTCGCGAGGCCGAGGAAGGCGGGCGACCCAAAGTGGACGCGGGATCAGACCGGCAAGACAAATGTCTTCCTACGCAAAGGCGTGCGCCCTATCGCGGTGGTCGATCGAGAATGGTCGACCGAGAGAGCACCGCGCCGCGCCGCGCCGCGCCGGCACAACTGGCCGGCTCAGAGTCGCAAAAATGCACGTGCAACAGCAACCAACGTCGCGAGTACCCGTCCGTTGGCCGGCACTTGAAGTCCAGCTGCCGATCGGGATCAAGGGGGAATCGTGCGGATCGGGATTGAGATCTAAAACGCCGCGTACGTAGCGCGTACGTACGTATCCACCCACCCTATAACTGCGAACGCGAACGCTCGATTCTCACCTGTTTTTATCCTCGTGGCGGCGTACGCCGCACCGCGCCGGGCCGGCCGCTTCATTTGTAATTTAAAGTGAGCCTCGATTGCCCAATGCGCTCCACGTACTTATTTTCGGTGCGCCACGGAGCGCATGCCGTGCACCAGAGCGGGCCCCTCTTCCACCCGCATACGAGCCGAAATTCTCAGCACGGCGGCAGCCTGCCGGCCGCGAGCGGAAGTTCGATCGCGATCGCGCCCTGCCACTTTCGTGCCGGGGACCCTCGTGTCGGAAGTGCGTTACTTTCGTCCTGCTCGTGCCTTCCGGCATCGCGCGATCGATCTCTCGGTCGGTCATCTCGATAGATCGAGAAATTTCGCTCGCGTAATTTCCGCGCAGGAATCGCGTACGCTCGGAAAAATTGCTCCCGCCTGCGCGGCAAACTGCGAGAGAGAGATTCGATGAAACGGAGACAAACGCGGCGTCTCTCCTCCTCCTCTATTCCAGATTCGTTCCAAGCAACGGAGCAACCGAGCTACCCTTATCTCGCGATAATCGATCTCATCGGATATCCCGGGACGACGCTCGTCGTAGGATATCCCTTTAAGGAACAGCAGACGCTCCTCGGCGGTCCATCGGCGGTCCATCGGCGGTCCATCGGCGTCGCGACAGAGAAAAGTACGGCGCGCGGCGTGGAGTGGCGTCGCACGTGGCACGAAGGTCACGCGATTTTTCCACCGTCCCTGCGCGGCCGAACCATTGGCTAACTTTTTTCGCGGTCCACCCTCGTCGCACGCGCGTTGGGGGAGAGGCGCGGATAGGGTGGACACGACGCGGCTACGAGTAGAGGGACGCGACCGGACGCTACGTGACGCTCTTTCCTCTGCTTCTTTCTTGTCGCCGCCACCCTTCGAAGCGGAAGAGAGAGAGAGAGAGAGAGAGAGAGAGAGATGGAGGGAGGGAGGGAGGGTGGACACGTTGTTGCGTCGTCTCGGACGTAGCTGGCGAGGCGCCCTTGCCTGGCAGTAAGGGGCAGGGAGAAGAAAAAAAGGGGTCGCGCCTCCCCACCCTCCGGATATATGCACCTCCACGTGCACACCACGTGGAAAAAAGGACGAGGCTAGCGTAAAAAAGTGGGGCGCGTGGGGGGTTGTCGCGCGCCGGTGGGGCGACGCGAGTCGAGACGGCTGGGTGAGGGAGGGAAAGAAGGGAGAGAAAAGGACGCAGGAAAGGGTGGCATCGGGTGGCGTCCGCGATGCCCAACGAGGGAAACCGGCGGCGCGAGAGGGACAGACAGCGGAGCAGGCGGGGAGGGGAAGGGAAAGACGTTGGGCAGAGAAGGGAGGAATAGGAGCGCGATGCGGATGGTGGGGCAGCTACGTTAGATGAGGATTCAGGGAGGGAGGGAATGAGGGAGAAGAAGGGAAGGAAGGGGCGGCTTGGTTGTCTACCCGGAGGGCGAGGATGGTGCGTAAGACGAGCGGGATGACCATCGACCACCCTCCACCCTCGCGAAATGAGCATCAGCGCGTCCACTCGAAAGTCGACGTCCGCCGCAAGGTCGATGATCCATGTTTAAATTCGTTTAAATTTGACTTTGAAAAGTCGCGTGAGACGGCTCGGATGATCGAGCGTACGATGATTTCGATGGCTTCGGTTTCTCGGATCGAGATCAGAGCGAGAACGTTCGATCGAGCGTTCGGCGCGTTGCGCGAAGATCGCCTCCTCGTCGTCGTCTACGTCGAGCTACGTCGAGCTACGTCGATTCGTAAAGAGGGATTAGAAAAAAGGAGAGAGCCTGCCTGCCTGCCTGCCTGCCTGCCTGCCTGCCTGTCTGCCTGTCCTACTCCCCCACGGTTAGTCACGCGTGCGTTGCCATACGGGACACGAGGGAGGAGAGCATTTTTATAGGATGGTCCCCCTTCTTTTTATTCGTACCTCAGACTGTTACACCCCCTTACACAGAAGCCCCCTAGAATTTTTCGCTCAGTCGAATACCCCGATTCGTAGTGTTCGCACGTATCTCGCCGATAGAGCATAACTCTCGCACGTCTCGCTCGTCGCGTCGCATCGAGAGAGAGAGAGAGAGAGAGAGAGAGAGAGAGAGAGAGAGAGAGAGAGAGAGAGAGAGAGAGAGAGAATCCTATCCGGTCCGTCCCGAGACGGAAGATCGTGATCGGTCCGCGAGCAAAGAGTTTCCGCGACGGGGATGATCGCGCGCGACAAGCGCGCGGCGGCAAGTTTTCAAGGACAAACCCTCGGCAAAAAGAGTCCACGGTCCACGAGACAGCTCGCTCGCCCTGGCTCGCTCGTCGACTTATCCACGGCAGAGCGTGGATAACCGCAAAACGTAAGAGAGCGATCGCGATAGACAGGGACAGGGGATAATCGGTCCTCGGGACGCTCTCTCGTTTCTTCTTGCCGGGAGGGTTTTCTTGGCCGGGCGAAACGGAGACGGAGAGCGGCCCCACTCTCTTTCTCTCACCCCCTTACGACGCTTACCCCCGTCGACGAGGCGTCGGCGGAGTCGGCGGCGGAGAATCCCCCACCCACCCCACCTGGGCGCGGGGTAAAGGGAAGCGGAGAGAGTTTGAGGAAAAGGGGGAGATAGAGCGCGCGCCTCGGCGTCGTGCCTGGTGGGGGCAAAGGAAAAGAGGGGTAGCTTGAAAACTCCTGTCCTACGGCGGCCTCAGTTTTTCATCCTCCCGGAGGTAGATTTTCGTCGTGGGTGGACGCGAGCGGGGTCACGAGTCGGTCCACGGTCACCTGGGCCCGCGCCCGGGCCCGTTGGACCCGCGGGCGAGGTCGCCGCGGTAAGAAACGGCGGGCGGCGAAGGCGCCTCGAGGTGGCCAGAAATTTCGCGGCCGCGCACCACCTAAGACAACGCCCCTACCCGAACACGCGTTCTTTAAGGCACGAGGGGGTGGCTTTTAGTCAGACGCACGCGGTCTGAGAAGCGCGCCACCACCGGCCCCCGACGGAGAAGGACTTAGCGTTTCTCGCGAGCCGCAGACCCTAGTCAGTTTCGGTTCCTCCTCCGTCAAGGACTCGAACGCGGAAGAGGAGAGAGCTTTTTCCCCCGTCGTACGTCGTCTTCGTCGTCGTCGTCGTTGTCGTTACCGTCGTCGTCCCTCGAAGAGGAAGAACAGTGTCTTGGCCGATATCGTGCACGAAGGTCGCGAGAGCAGCTCGGTGCTACGATCTTATAACGCGATCTTATACCGACCATCATCGATCATCGCTCTGCTCGGCTCGTCGCTCGCACTTGGATCTCTCTCCAGTAAGGGATCTCTCTCATCCCGGATCTATCATCTCTCGTGATTATATGATTCTCGGGATATATTTTCCACTTGCTACCGGACTTGTGTCTCGACCTCGGACTGTGTGTCAACGTAACTCGCGAAGCGCGAATCCACGCGCGAGCATCTCTCCGATGCGTTGCGATGCGCCCGCTGCTCGTTCTTCTCTTCTTCTTCTTTCGTGTGATTTTAGCCACTTTTCCCCACTTTCGGCCGAGACCGCTACTGACCCACCCCCTCCTAATGCCCCCCTGTTCCGAATCCTGACATGCCCGGTACGTCATCGTCGCCGTCTCAACAGTGTTACGTCGCGATCGCACACGTCGCACACGACGATCCCCGCTCGTCTCGGTTCTCGGAGTGATACGATGTGTCTCGGTAAGATCGCCATTGGACGACGGACGGTGCGGAGATGTCGATTATTCCGGGAACCGTCGACGCTTGTGAAACGCCAACGTCACTCGCCAACGATACTCGCGATCGCGAAATTACACGGTGACACGTAACGAATTGCCGTGGCGCGACTAAACGATTACGCCAACGACCACGCGCTCGATCATTTCGGATCGTTGATTCGTTCGCCGGAGGCAGGCGACAGGGGGCAACGTATTTAGCGCCCCGTTGACATCGCGCCGACCCTCTTCCGGCCGATTTCGTCATCGGCGAGAAAGAGCCCGCGACTCGGCGCCACGGCGAGAACGCGAGTTCGCGATTCCACGCGAGAAGGAGAAGGACGAGAAGGACGAGGAGGAGATGAGCCTCGCCGAAAGGAGGATCGCGGATGCGATTCTGCGATCCTTTGCTGTGTGAACGTCAACGTCTACGTCGCAGTGATGAGACGCGACGAGACGCGCTTCGGTCGCGCAGTGATGTCGACCAGACGTGTCGATTCAAGTGCATCCTTTCGTTGTGCTCCGCTTTACTGTTCGCTTTATGCTGTGTGTTTGCTCTCTCGCGAGCGAACGAGCGTGTCTCGCTCTCATCGGCGGCTGTCGTTCCCGGTTTTAGCATGGCCGATTTCCGGATCTCTTCTCTTTATAAAAAATAATCAGCCGGATCCCGGCTTCCCTTGCTCGCGATGCGGCCTTTCCTCGCGCTCCTCTCCGCGTCTCTCTCAGTGACGAGCGACGGCCGGGGACGTTCGCGCTTCGCGGATCCGGCAGATCCTTCCAAAAATCTCCTCCACCTCTCCTCCGCTGACGGGGAGATTCACGCCAAAGTGCCACGACGCTCGTGATTCCGTTAAATCATCGGCGCGAGAGCTGGACACGTCAAACCGACCAAGTCCAGCATTGCCGCGTAATTAGTGCGTGCCTCTGACAGTGCCGGCTGAAATTACTGTTCATGTCGCGGCCGGAAGTGCAACCCTTGATAAACGTCAGTCGAAAGAGAGAATCGCGCTCGACCGTTCGCCGTGGCACCGATCGCACCCTCCTCCCGCACCCCCCTTCCCCGTGGGGAACCCCTCGAGGGGTTCACGTTTTTCCGATATCGCGCAATTTTATCGGGACGACTCGCGCGACTCGGACGAGTTACTCGGCGCATTCGACATTTTCGCGCCGCGACAGCCGCTCTCGGCCAGTGTCATCCGGCTGGGATCGATGTTTCGTGAGACGCTGGTCCTCTTCCGAGTCTTCCAAGTATCTCCATCCCCGATGTCCATCCGGATCCGTGAGCTCCCTGATAAAAACACCGCGGCCCAATTCCCGCGGAATCCCAAGAGTTGCCCGCCGCAAATGTTCCGTCGTTCCGTCGTCGCGAGCGGAAACGCGCGAAACGGTTGCCTCGTGGAATGCCTTTAAAGTAGAGAAAAAGCAAAAGAAAAGAGAGAGAGAGAGAGAGAGAGAGAGAGAGAGAGAGAGAGAGAGCAGAATGTAGTCGCATTAATGTCGAACGCTGGAAGCGCGCTGAACGCTGAATGACGCGAACATGTATGTGTTCTGTTGTGCTGTTGCAGCTTCGAGCGGGAGACGCGTTGCAGCGAGAGATTCCCGCGCAGGAGAGGAAGACTGGACAAAGCGGAAGAAGCAGAATAAGACGAGCAAAGCAGAAGCGGAGGAGCAGAAGAGCGCGAGAAAATCGAGAGCCGAACGAGTGGAAGCGAAGGGGTTGCGAAGAAGAAAGTGATTATAAGCAGAATTGAGCGTGCGAATCCGAAGATAGCGCGATTTGAAGAGAGAGAGAAAGAGAGAGAGAGAGAAAGGACGGAAAGATCGGGAGCAGCTACGGAAGCGCACGGAGAGACAGAAAGATTGTAGGAGAGAGAGAGAGAGAGAGAGAGAGAGAGAGAGAGAGAGAGAGAGGGAGAGGKAGAGAGAGAGAGAGAGRGAGAGAGRKAGAGAGAGAGAGAGAGAGAGAGAGAGAGAGAGAGAGAGAGAGAGGAGTGAAGAAAGAAAGAAAGAAAGAAAGAAAGAAAGGAAGGAAGAAAGAAGGAAGAAGGAAGAAGGAAGAAGGAAGAAAGAGAGAAAGAGAGAAGGAAGGAGCAAGAGTCGGAAGAGAGCTCGACAGAGAACCCCGCGCTGCATACATATATATTTCAGTGTGTTCAAAAAACGAGTGTACCTAAGTGCAATATTAATTAAACCTAAACGATAATAAGAAGCAACCACAACTACCATCGACGATATCGGTAACGACGATTGCGGTGATCGATAATCGAATAGAATTCCTTTTAAAGAGTTAAAACGCTAGAGTCGCATTTCGAGGAGGAGTCATCGACGGACGCGACGAAGCCGCTTGGAAGAGGAGAGAATCGGAGCGGAAGCAGCAGACGGAAGCAGAAACGGAGTGACGGAAATCCCGGAGAGGAACGCTCTCGTCCCGCTTAAAAGAATTCACACGGAGTCACGCCGACTCGAGCCGACGCGCGCGCGGCAGCCGACATCAGCTTCTCGAGTCTGCTCGAGCGCGTTCGCCACACGCACACACACGCACGCACACACGACACTCACGCACATCCAACATAACGGGGCTAAAATACTCAGGGCAAAACGGGACGAGCGGTGATCATCCATCCGCGAGTGTGATTTCTCACCCCGAAGAGGATCGGAGGCAGCTTCCCACCGATATATCCGATATATCGCGTCCGCGTGGACTATCCTTCTCGTTTACACCGTCCGGGCTGGGCAATCCTGAATTTTAACCTGAACTTAAATGTACGCTAGAGATTAAGTTAGATAGACGAAGGAAAATAGACCGTATTCTCCAATTTGCTGGAGGACGATCGCTCGCGCGCGCGCGCGCAGCAACTCACCCACGCGAAGCAGCATAGATATACACACACACACACACACACACACACACACACACACACACGCACGCACGCACGCACACGCACGCACACGCACACGCACGCACACGCGCATGCGCCCACGTACGTGCATAGGCACACCTAAGAGAAGAAAGGGGAAGAAGTGAAGGCAGAAGAAGAGCAAGAGAAGAAAGAAGAGGAGGCGGACTAATCGAGCATCGACGAGTCGAAGACTCGTGAAGGAACGCGCGTGAACGCAGGCGTATGCGGCAGCGCGAGAATCCGCGTACGCGAAAAGCCTGAAGACCTCGCCAAAAGGTCAATTACGCATTACGGAGGCGTTACATTCGAGCGAGGATCGACTCGGTGCACTCGCGAGGGGCACCGTGACCATCGGAAGCGACAGCCGACAGATTTAAGGGAGGTACGATAGAGACGGAGAAACCCGAGAGAGGACCCGGAAGAGGGAGTGGAAGGATCACAAGAGGAAGTTTCATGAGCCAGGCGGTAGGTAGCAGGGCCGGGAAGTCGCAGCAGGTGGCGAGTAACTGACGTTGCCCGCCGCCCACGTCGAAGCTCGGCACGGCGGATCGAGGATCGTTATCGTTACGACGATCCCGACGAGGTTGAGAGCAGCGGCCGAGCGAGGAGAAAGGTAGGAAGGAACGGCGGCGAGCGCAGAGGTGTGCCGGCCGTCGAGCTGCTTACCGGAAGGGGTGCGAAAAAGCGGGCAAGCTGCGCCGGAAGGGGGTAGCCCGGGCTTCTCGCGAAGGCCTCAAAATTTCGGACGCGACGGCGGCCCTGGACCTGCGTGCCCAGACGCAAGCCCAACCAGACTTTGGCCAGCTAGACCATCAGCAGCCGCAGCATCACCATCAACAGCAACAGCAGCAGCCGCCGCAGCAGCAGCAGCAGCAGCAACAACAGCAGCAGCCGCAGCMGCAGCCGCAGCAACAGCAACAGCATCATCAGCAGCAACAGCATCCGCAGCAACAACAGCATCCGCAGCATCCGCAGCAGCATCCGCAACATCCGCAGCAGCATCCGCAGCAGCAGCAGCAGCAGCAGCAGCAGCAGCATCCGCAGCAGCAGCAGCAACAACAGCAGCAGCAGCAGCAGCAGCAGCAGCAGCAGCAGCATCATCATCATCATCATCAGCAGCATCAGCAACAGCAGCACAGTCAAAATCCAGACTCGCGTCCTCACCATCACCTGCACCAGCAGCATCACCATCAGCATCACCCGGGGAATCATCTCCACTCTGGCGATTCGGGGGGTGGGATAGGAGGTGGTGGAGGAGGAGGAGGCGGCGGCGGCGGTGGCGGCGGAGGCGGTGGCGGCGGAGGAGGTGGCGGCGGCGGCGGCGGCGGTGGRAACGCCGGTGGTGTTGCTGTTGTTGCTGGCGGGGGTCCGCCCGGATCCGATCCGGATCGGTCCACGAGGATTCACGACGAGGAGGAGGAGGATATCACCGAACGGGAGGACGAGGAGGAGGACGAGGATCCCTGCAGTTCGCCGGAGCCTGACCTTGAAAACGAGTCCGAACCCATGGAGATCCAAGCCTCGGCTGTCACCGCGGCAGCCGCGAACCTCCACGCGCTGCGCCAGCACGTATTCAAGATGTCGGATTACTGGCAGCAGCCGCAGCGCGGACCGCCTCAACACTCGCCCGGGATACAGCACAGTCCCATCTCGAATTCGACGCAGCAGCAGCATCAGGTCCAGCAGATGCACAGTCCGCTCGGTCAGCAGCAGCAGCAGCCGCAGCAGCAGCAACAGCAGCAGCAACAGGCGGCGGTGTCGCAGGTGCAGCAGAACGCTAACGCGAGCCTCGGTCAGGCCACGAGCCCCCAACAGCAGATGCAACAGCAGCAGCAACAGCAGCAGCAGCAGCAGCAGCAGCAGCAGCAGCAGCAGCAACAGCAACACGCGCTGTCTATGAATCAAAGCAATCAGGGACCGCAGCATCAGTCTTCCCCGGCACCGACGACGCCGTCACCGCAGGCGGACCATCAGGGCGCGATCGCCTCTAGCATGGCCCAGAGCCTGCACAGTCTGGCTCAGGCACAGCAGACCATGTCCCAGGCGTCGAGTCCATCGCTGGCGGTCCAGGCTGTCCAGGCGGCACAGGCGCTCAATCAGAACCTGGGCCAGGCACTGACCCAGGCCCTCACGCAGAACATGCAGCAGAATCTTGGCCAGACCCTTCAGCACAATCTGGCGCAGAGCCTGACACCGAGCCTGTCGCCGCAGCAGCAACAGCAACTGCTCAATCAGCCGCAGAATCTGAGCCAGGCGAGCCAGAGCCTGCAGCAGAACATCCAGAGCCAGGCGCAGAATCTGTCGCAGACGCTGCAGCAACAGGCGCAGAATCTCACGCAGAATCTCGGCCAGGCCCTTAACCAGCAGGCGCTGCAGCAACAGGCGCAGAATCTCACGCAGAATCTGCAGCAGCAGGCGCAGAACCTCACGCAGAATCTGCAGCAGCAGGCCCTCAACATGGCCGGCACCATCGCGCAGAACGGCGGCCTGCCCGGCATGAACATGTCGGGCAATCAGCAACAGAATTCCCAGAACTCCATGCTGAGTCCCGGCGCGACCAGCCAGGACTCCCACGATGCCACGCTCACGGAGAAGCTCGTCAACGAGTTGCAGGTGAGAACTGCCGCGCAGCTAACCAGGGCTGCCCCCTGATGCTTTCGCATTCCCGACCGAAACTCCGGTCTTCCTCCGTCATAGGCGGCGGTACATGGCCGCGCACTCGCGTCTTTTTCCAGCAATTCCCGCTGAAGAATTCGCGCGCTCCGCGAAAGAAACGTCCGAGTCTCTCCCGCGAGCGCGAGCTCGTGTCCATTGCGAGGAGAGCAGCGATAAATAACTAGGGCGAGGCGACCGCGATAAAAATACATAACGCACCGATAAATAGGGTCATTCACTCACAGGCCGACAGACGCCGGACAATACTTTCGAGCGAGGTTTCTCCCGTCGAGAAAAATATTTATTCAACGCCATCGACGACGTCGGCCTGCCCTAAGGCCGCATCGCGAGATATCGATATGCTTCCTCGTACGTATTTGCGCTCGCACGCACGCAAATATAAATCGCGATGGTTACCAACGTTACGCGTTAGGTGTGTTTCGGGCCAGGACAATCAGCCACCGAGTGAGAAACGTGCAACGGTCGGACGCTGCCTTTTCTTACTCTCACTCTGCTTCGAGCAGCGGCTTCGAGCTTTCTGGCGACTTTGATGTCGCTAACGAAGAAAACTGCCGGCCTCCGTCGATCGGACGCGGCACGCGCGATGCTTCTCGCGTTTTTATTTAACGCCATCTTTGCATCACGTGTCACTCGCGTGTCATCGGCAATTTCGTCGGTTTGATTCCACGACTGTACCCAGATACGCGCTGACCACGCTTCGCGTACACGCGCACACGCGCACACGGCGCACACATGCACACAGCGCAGGGTACGTTGACTTACCACATCATAGTGACTTACACGCTCGTGCACGCGGAAGAGGAAGAGAGAGGGAGAAAGGGAGAGAGAGAGAGAGAGAGAGAGAGAGAGAGAGAGAGAGAGAGAGAGAACAAGTGAGAGTGTGAGAGAGAGTGTGTGTATGTGTGAGGGAGGGAGAGAGAGAGAGAGAGAGAGAGAGAGAGAGAGAGAGAGAGAGAGAGAGCCTGTGTGTATGTGTGTGTGTGTGTGTGTGTATGAGAAAGAGAGCGTGAGAGAGAGAGAGAGAGAGAGAGAGAGAGAGAGAGAGAGAGAGAGAGAGAGAGAGAGAAAGTGCGAGAGAGCACGCACACGTCAAAGTAGCAGCGCAGTCCGCAAATGCGAACGCGGCCCACGCACACCAATGCCGGGAGATGCAGATATACGTCGTCTCTCGGGGTTCTTGACCCGCGCAACACAGATAATACCATACGCATACGTCATACGGTACGCCGGGAAGATGTTACCAAGAAAATATCGCGCCGTGTTTCTGCGACGGCATGGGCCCGAGTCTCGATACGACGAGGAAGAGAGCGAGAGAGAGCGAGAGAGAGAGAGAGCGAGAGAGAGAGAGAGAGAGAGAGAGAGAGAGAGAGAGAGAGAGTGAGAGCGCGAGAGCGCGGTAGGGAAAGAGGTAGGGAGGAGAGATTACGGCGTATCTCCCGACAAATAGCGGAACTTGGAGATGGCGTAAACGAGCTCGAGCATCGATGATACGTAATTAGCGGGATTCTGTAAAAAATGAGGGAACCGCGCGGGCATTCGTGAGGGAGAGCCGAGGGAGGACCTTAGCCGTGGCCTAGGGGAATGACGACGTATGGCATTATGGCCCATTCTCGAATGCTTATCGCGAGCGGCGATATTGATATTTACATCTTCGATTATGGAGCGATTTCGATTCCTTTGCGACTCTACGAGTCCTAAAGATACTCGCTCCGTCACGCCCGCTCGCGACTTATCAGTGCCGGGACCGACGAACGAAGCAACGAACGAACAAACGAATTCTCTCGTATTCCTCGTATAATATACCCCCCGCTCCCCCCACCCGACGAAAAGAGAAGCTTTGTAGACGGGTAGTGGCGGTAGCAAAAGGACGACGAGGATCGGGGACTAACATGAGCTATCCTATCTTGCCTGATAGTCTCGTGCCTCTGCGGCGGGGCTTGGAGGTGCAGTAGGTGCCGGCGGTGGTGGAGGAATGGGCAACATCAGCGAACGCACCCTCGAGGAATGCTGGTCCACCCTGCAGCGAGTGAGTTGAACACTCAGCCCGTTCAAGAAACCCCCTATTTTATTACATTACGCTCTCTCCCTGCTCAGCGCCCGACTCAGTCCCAGTCTTCTAAGTTTCTCGCTTTTCTCTCGCCGGCCATCGCGCCGGCCGAGGTTACTCTTTCTTTTTCTCCCTTTTCTTTTTTCTTTTCTTTTTCTTTTCTCTTTCTCACCCCCGCTGTTACATAGATGTATGCGAATGTTCTCTCTCTTGACATTTGGTTCCAACTTACGTCCCCCTCCTGCACGCCGCGGGCGCACCGCGCGTCTCGCCTCGCACGTTCAGTCGGCGCACGTTTCAGTTCCGGCCGCAAACGGCGATCACCTCGCCCCTCGTTTCTTTCTCGTTTGCGTTTTCCCGTTGCGCTTTCCTGTGCTCGTTCACTGTGCTCGCTCGCGCACCGTCCTATTTTCCTTTCTCTCTCTCTCTCTCTCTCTCTCTCTCTCTCTCTCTCTCTCTTTCTCTTTCTCTCTTTCTTTCTTTCTTTCTTTCTTTCTCTTTTCCCGTACATGTGGCATGCGACGTATGTGTACATCGCCGTTCGTTTTCTACCTCATCGGCTGCTGAATGTGTCGCCTTGTTGTCTCTCTCTCTGTGCATTACGAAGTAGCCCTACTCACAGCTGACCGCCAGCGGCGGCTCGAACGATCCTCGTTCTCGCTCGCGCTCGTACTAACGAGCGCGCGGACATTGCAGCGCGCTGGACATTTAACGAATGACGCGACAAAACGCGCGTTAGCGCTCCGAGTGGCGAGCGGCGTTTGTGTCACGCGCGAGAACGTATCGGCGAATCGGCCGATTTTTCGACCGATCGCTCGATCGCGCTCTCTCCCGCGTATCCGATCGATTCGCGTCGCACGATCGCCAACGACATCGGCGAGTCGCGAGCAACGACGCGAGCACGAAAGCGGCAGGAAAAGAAAGCGGCACTAACGAGCCCTGAATTACGTTAAACCGTCGCACGATGAGCGCCGATGAGGAAGAGAGGGAGGAAGAGAGCTACGAGTGGCGGAGGGGAGGGGAGACGGCACGGTAAAAAGGCGGGGTAGTTAGTTGACGCTTTCCGTGGCGTGGCGCGCGTCTCCCCCTTCGGGGGAAACTTTAAAATTCTCATCCCCAGAACGAAACAACAATTTGTTTCGTTAAGTAGCCGCGGCGCTCTTTTGTTTTTGCGGCTTCTTTTATTTCAGCAGCGATAGCGGCGGCGGCAGCGGCGGCGGCAGCGGCAGCGGTAGCGGTCGCGGAGTGACGGCAGAAAAGGTAACGCAAAGTGAGGGAGGACTGGTCGAGGGGGTTGGTCGAGAGCACCCGTCCTCTCGCCGTGCTTCGAGCTTTTCTTCCTTTTCTTCCATCGCCACCTTAAAAGCCGTGCCGCGCGCGCGCGCGCGCCGAGGAAAACTTTCGGAAAATCGCAAAAACGTCGAGCGATGGTGAAGTTTCCACGTTTCCCCGGGATTTAATTAAAACATTCGCCTCCTTTGTGCCGTCCCCACGCGCCATTCGCGGACCGCCGAGTCGTCGAAGCGAGCTGTCATCCCGCCGCGTCTGCGACGTGACTGATGCGAACGCGCCAAGGCTCGATCTTAACCCTTGATCTTTCGAAATCATTAGTAACTTGTTGCTGATCTCGTCGCCCGGCTACCGGCGGATCGATACTCCAGAAATAACGAGCGGGATTGTTGCGCGCATCGCAGCGAGGAGCCGCGTATCGCTCCGCGATGTTCCACGAATGAATCGCGCCGAGATCCTCGTTCGAGCTTCAAGCTCGAGTCTCGCTTCGAAATGATCCGAATCGGCATGGAAAAAAAGTTTCGGGACACTCGAGGATTCGTCGTGGGCTCGTGGGAAAGACGAGGGGCCGAGGTTGCGTAAACATTCGCGGAAGAAGGTTCTCAGGGCTGGGGGTGCACCCGCGTTTTTTTCCTCCGGCTCATGCGCCAACATCGGAAATTAAAATCCAATTATCTCGACGCCTCTGCCCGACCCCGATGCCTCGGCCGATTCAAATGAATTTTTTTTCTTTTGCGCGCGCGCGCTTCTCCCCAATTCGCTCTTTCATCCGCGCGTTAAACCGGTTCGCTCGGCGCAACGACCAAGGTACGCGATCGCTGCCAGGCTGCGATGCACCCTTGATCGATCCGGCACTATGATTTCGGATTGAGCCGACAGCTGGCTCGGAGAAACTAGAACCGCGCTAGAAGAAACCCGCGGCAGAACGAGAGAAGGGGGAAGGGAGGATCCGAGAAGAAGAAGAAGAAGAGAGAGAGAGAGAGAGAGAGAGAGAGGGAGCGAGTTCCTCTTGATGCAAATCGTCGCGGCGCCAGCGCGGCATTGTCTCAGCGTATGAAAACTTGCGCGACAAGCGTTCCCATGTTGTCCCTCGCGCTCTGTTAGATCGCGCGGATGTTTCTCAGGCAAGTCTATTCGATGGACTTTTCATCCAGGAGTGTTGATGCTCGCAGGGCATCCTTCGTGGCGTCTAACGTGCCACGCATGCCACACGTGTATATTTCCTTCCCAATTATTCCAATTACGTCGCGGCGAAACGTCGCGCGGGAATCGTCCAGGAGCGATCAAGCAGCGATTACGCTTCCCCCGAGCGTCGTTGGCAGGGCGGCAGAAAAAGCAAGCGGCGCGCATTATCTATCCGCGAGCGCGTCTCGCTCGGGCATGCAAATCTCAAGGAGTCTTTCTCACGTTGCGCGTGAGTCTTTCTCCCCACCGCGGGGCGCGGGGGTCTTTTTTCAGTGCTGGTGGCCGGAAGGTTCCCCGTACTATTTAAATAACGGTTCGCGCGCGCGCGCGCGTCATTGTTTCACCGCTCCTTCCTCACCCGGTGAGTAACCCCTTCGCTTCGAGTTCGGGGATGGCGGGGTGGGGGAGGGTGGGGCAGGTAGAGGAGGGGGTTGTTCTGTTTCGAGCCGTGGAGGAAAACCGTGAGGGGGGGGGCGGGAGGGGAGCCGTTCCGTGCCGGATGGCCGTTACAGCAGAGACAGAATTACGACGTCTCAAGACACGAGGGGTGCTCTGCCTTCCCCCCTCCCCTTCCCCCTCCTCCCGCCCGCCCTTTCATCCCCCTTGCGGCGTTCGCGCGGTCCCAGGCGGATCGTCACGGAGTTTCTTGGCTTTTCAGTAATTTTCTATGATTTTCGCATCGCATGATCGGCAACAATAACGCGCGCGCGCGCGCGCGCGTGCGCGCGTGCCTGGCCGCGGTTCACTCGAAATCGGCCTAATCGAACGCGTTCGATCGCTCGCGAGAGCCGCCGGAGGAACGGCAGGTGATAACGACGGAGGAGAACCGTTCCCGAAAGTTAATCTGAGCGCGTGCGGGAGAACGGACCCTCGCGATCTTCTATTCCAGTGATTCCGACCGAGCGGTGGCGCGCCAATCGCGAGCATATCCGCCGACGAGGGCAGATTCCGCGAGCGGAACGTCGAAATCGCTTGGCCGGCATAAAAAGCCTCGTTTAGGGAGAGGGAGAGAGAGAGAGGGAGGGAGAAAAGATGGAAGACGCGCGGTCGCGCGACGACGCGTACATACGCGCGCGCGCGCGCGCGCACGCGGCGTCCACGCGGTTCTTTTCCCGCTTACTTTCCTGCCGGCTCTCTCTCTCTCTCTCTCTCTCTCTCTCTCGTCTTTCGTTCACGGCTCCGCCGTGACCTACCCCAAACAAACCACGAGAAAAAGGGGGAAGAGTGGCGGTGGGTGCCGCGAGGGCGGCGAGGAGAGGACGGCGGGGAGGCCGGTGACGGAGAAAGAGGGAAGCGGGACGGGCGGAGGGCTGGGTGGGAAGGAAAGGGAGGATGGAGGAGAGCGCGCTCGCGCCCACACACGTCCGAGAAGTTGCAACACGCGGATGACAAGGAGGAGGAGAGCCGCGAGCGCGAGCGCGAGCACCGGCGCGCGAGAGAAGGAAGAGCGCGCGCGGCGAGGGCGCGGGGGTGGGGGCGAGCACGCGGAACGGAGTTTATTCTTCGTGCTTTTTTTTATCGTTCGTTGACTCCGCGCGTTCCTCTCTGGAGCCGCGGAGCGAGAGCAGCACGCTGCAGCACGATAAGATTGCACTCGCAGGGGCGGCCGGGAGAAGGAGAGAAGGAGAGAAGGAGAGAACGCGAGAGAGAGAGAGAGAGAGAGGGAGAGGGAGAGGGAGAGGGGGGAGGGAGACGGAGGGAGAGCCTTGTGTTCCACGACGAGGAGCGAAATCCGCCCGCGCACGCCATGCGTGCGCTCATATTACGTTTCGGTGTGTGTACGTCGGAGCGCTATCGCGGAAATATCTCAACGCGCGGTAGGTTGGCCGAGGTTCGCGGGAAATTCAACGACAGCGATGGCTCCGGCGTTGCCGAATTTTTGCCCGCGGCGCGAGGTAAAACGCGACCTGACACGTGTTGCGCGATTGTCATTGCGCGAACGTGCGCGCAGGGCTATTTCAGAGCGGCCGGTTCGGCGAGGAAATCTCATTTCTTAATGTACATTCCCGATATACGTACGTACATTCGTAACGCTCGGCGTTGCCGTTCTATTTCCACTCCAATTACACGAATTGCAGCTGGCAGCAGCAGAGAGACAGAGACAGAGAGAGAGAGAGAGAGAGAGAGAGAGAGAGAGAGAGAGAGAGAGAGAGAGGAGGGGGAAAAAGAATGGGAAGACGCGCGACGTTAAACACGGCTCTCCGATAATGGAGGGCGAAACTTTTCCGGTGGTCCGCGGGCATATTTGTTACGCGGACAATTATGTCAATTAGCGGCACGTATTCGCGCGACCGACCGGCGAATTCGTTATTGAGCGGGGAATGCGAGCCCGCGCGCGAAACCCGCCGCGAGCGAGTCAAGGCGACGACGAAACAGACACACTTGGCGCAAGGTGACTGACCTCCAAGTTCCCATAATGCATGCGCGATTATAGGGCAGCGCGCAGGGACCGCGCTGTTTTCGGCCTTGGCGCATCGCGCGATGTTACTCAATACGCATCGGCGGGGTGTCGCGCTCGCTCGCTTACAATTGGACGCTTGTGTCGTTGATATAAGAAGGAAACGCGCGGCTCGGACTCGCTGCGTTCGATACCCGCGATTGTCTAATTTTATAAATAAATCGCAACCACGTTCCACGAATATTCCGGCGGGGATTGTTTCGAGTAACGAAAATCCCGCGGCGCTCGCCGCGCTCGCGCGGCGCGACCGCGCGATCGGAGCCGTGCGATTAAACGCTGCTTACGGTATTCCGAAGTCATCGAACCGAAATCGTGGTCCGACCGCTGCAGCGACCGATCCTGACGATCGTGGACATCGGGAGGGTCAGGGAAAAATCATTCGCGTGAGAGTGACGAGGGGACGGGGCGAGGGTATGGACAATTGGCAGAAAAAGCGGGGCACACGAACGACGCGATGCTAGCGAGAGTGGCCATTTCGTGGCTCTCTCGCGGTCGAGAAATCTCGGCGTCCGTCTCGCGTTCGCAAGAGAGAGAGCGAGAGAGAGAGAGACCGCGCGCGTATCCGAGAACCTCTCGTCTCCTCTCTTTCTCGCCGGGGCAGCCGCGCGCGCGGCAAAAGATCGTTGCCCTTCTAAATATAAGTTTGCAAAATCGAACAGCAAAACTGCGGAGTTTTGCCGCGGTCTGCGCCGCTCCGTGTGTATATTGCCGCTGGATCAGCCCCCTTCTTCTTCTTCTTCTTCTTCTTCTTCTTCTTCTTCTTCTTCCTCTTCTTCTTCTGCCGCTTCTTCTTCCTCCTCCTCCTCCTCCTCCTCCTCCTCCTCCTCCATCTGCATCTCCATCTCCTCCACTCCTCCAGCTCGTCTTCTTCTTGGCCCTCTTCTTCTTCCTCATCGAGTCCTCTCTCCGGCCTCATCCTCCTCGGCCCCTTCGCCTCCTGCTTCCCACCCGCGAGCCGTGTGTCTCCTAGTCCTCCGCCACCACCGCATCCTCTCGGACGTCCTCCCCGTCCCCCCGCGATTCCGCGTCCACCGCCATCACCACCACCACCACCACCACCACCACCACCTACTTCGATCTCCCTCTCGTCTGTCCTCTTTCCTCCCGTCGCCTCGGCCGGTCCCCCGCCCCCCGCCTTCCCCCCGACCCCTCCCCCCGCGACGGCCCCCGTCGACTCGGATCCCCACTGTTGCACCGCGTGACCTGGCAGGCCCGCGAATCCGTCTCTTCGGCCGCGTCGGCTTTCGGGCGAAATTCGCGCGCCCGCTCCCGCGAGCGTAGTCGTAGGTCAGGATCTGGCTGCGAGAGCGCGGGAAGAAAGGAGGAAAAGAGCGAGAAAGCGAACGAACGTGACGCGCGGGCGCGAGATGAAGGGAGAGGAGGCGAGTTCTCGAGTTCCCTCCGCGGCGATAGCGAGACAGATATATCTGTGCATTTTGCGTGCGCTCGGAGCTGATCGTCCAAATGCAGCGCGGCTAAAACGCTCTCGCCGCTCTCGCTCCTCCGCCGCGCGCGCGCGCGTCAGTCGTTATCGGGCGAATATCTCGCGAGGGATTTGTTACGATTTCTCCACTGTCCCGTGAACCAGAAAGGAAGAGAGAGAGAGAGAGAGAGAGAGCTTGGAACATCGACGTGAATGTGAATCGTCGAGCGAAATTAATTCGATGCATGTCGACGTAATGTCGAGAGGCGAAAGTAATTTTAAAATGAGAACCCGCGAGGACGATCTTCGGACAATTTAGGACTCTGGGATCATTTGAGAAGAAAGAGATAACGGCGATGGCATGAACGATTGATGAAAATTCATCGGCAACGATCCCCGTTATGCTCGACATCTCGAGAATCCTCTGCCAGCTCGCGTTGCCGTGGATCGTTGCCGCCGAAATTCATACGTCGACCCGGACGTAGTCGTAGGTCGGGATCTGAGAGAAGGCCGCGCGAGGCAGAGAGAAGGAGAGAGGAAAAAAAGAACGAACGCACGGAGAGAAAGGAAGGAGAAGCGAGCGAGCGAGCTGAGAGAAAAAGGGCGTGCACGCAGCGAGAAGACGCGGAGATAAAAAGGCGCAAGCAGGCCGGAGGAAAAAATAACCGATTTGGAATCTGTGTCAGCGAGGCCGCTCGACTACCACGACGACGACGACGACGACGAGTGTGACTCGCGCGTTTCGTCGCGAGAAAGAGAGAGAGAGAGAGAGAGAGAGAGAGAGAGAGAGAGAGAGAGAAAAAGAAATCCGCGCGATACGTCGGAGAGTTCAACGTTTCTTCGTTCTTGGAGATTAAAAATGGAGGTCAGACGATTGGAAGGAGGATAACCGTTTCGCGCCGCGATATTAATTCGGTCGATCGAGAATC
This sequence comes from Eciton burchellii, assembly GCA_020341155.1. Taxonomy (NCBI): domain Eukaryota; kingdom Metazoa; phylum Arthropoda; class Insecta; order Hymenoptera; family Formicidae; genus Eciton; species Eciton burchellii. The sequence continues at coordinate 456,094 of JAHMML010000023.1, forward strand.
GCGAAGGGGCAGGGCGTGGGGGGGATGACTGTTCCTTTCAGAGAGACGTCGGGATAGATTTCTTTTCTTGCCGTTGCCGATGCCATTTTTACGCGCGCGACATAACTATAACGCCGAATGGGAAAGCGGTGACCGTCGTCGGAATCTGCCGACAACAGTCAGTCTTCCCGGCAGCATCATCATCATCATCATCATCATCATCATCATCATCATCATCGTCATCCCATGCATGCGTGGGTGAATACCCTGACTGTTCCCAAGCGCGCGAGCGGAGGGAGACGATGAGAAGGATGAGAGATAGATGAAGAGGACGGCAAGAGATGAAGGCAATAGACGAAGAGAGAGAGAGAGGGAGAGCGAGAAAGAGCGGAATGGCGGAGGGGGGGAGGGGAGGGAAGGAGACGGCGGCATATGCAAAGCGAAGGCGAGAGACGAGGACAAGAGAGAGCCGCGGAGAGAAACTGAGAGACGGAGAGAAAAGAAGAGATAGGCACTGTCGGATAAACACTCTGGCTCTCTCCATGGTTTCCTCTCTCTCTCTCTCTCTCTCTCTCTTTTCCTGCCTCTTCGTTTCTTCAATCGCGTCCTTGTCCCGCCGATGGAAGAAGGAGGAAGGTCCGCGCTCGGCCGAGTCCGCTTCGTGGGTCTGGCCGTGTCTTCCACGGGCCCGTATCCCCACTAGAATTCGTCCGGTCGCGTTACTACGCGCCTACGTCCCCACTAGAGCATGGTCCCAAATTTAGAGAAAGACCATTGGTCGCACGTATCCTACTTCCCGATTAGGAACACCCTCCGAGCCACCACTATTTTTGGCGGTCCAAGCACTTTGGACGTCTCCGCCAGCCGCCTCGCCGAAGCCAATGGAATTCATGGTCGGCGACGCGCCGGAGCAATCCGCCGAAACCTTCCGTTTGACACTTGCCGCTCCGATTGGATCGCGACGCACCGAATCGATCGACATTGATCCGTCCCGTCATGGCGCATCGCGTCAGGGTCCATGTACTCGCTGGCTGGTCGGCGAGTCGGCGCGACTCTGCGAAACGTCCGACTCGGACGAACCCGAGCGTGATCCTCGACCACGCGACCTGGCGTCCTCGTGGCATCCTACGAGCGATCTATGCAACCCTAACCGTCCCTGAAACCCCCTGTAGATAGAACGTGTGCTGCCGGCAATAGCAACGAGCACTACCCCACTCCGGTACTCCCCTGGATCCGCTCTGGTGCCTTCTCGAGGCGAATACTCTACCTTCGGACCTTCGCGCCAGTCCCCCCCCATCGTGCAGAGTGCGGCCAATCCGCGGCGAGGACGCCGGCGTGAAGCCTACGCGGCGACGGCCAAGCCGATTCTCGCCGGCGCCCCAGCATTTTATACGGAAAAGACTCTTTAACGAAGCACAAGGTGCGCACGCACGATCAACTTTACGCGACACCACGCGCGCACCGCGTCACACACACATACGGGGAGGCGAGAGTGCGACGACGACGACGACGACGACGACGACGACGACGACAACGACGACGACGACGACGACGACGACGACGACGACGACGGTGACTGCGACGACGACGGTGACTGCAACGACGACGACGACGACGACGACGACGACAACGACGACTGCGACGACAACAACGACGACGACGACGACAACGACGACGACGACGACCATCACCATCACGAAGACCACGACAATTTCGATCACGAGGATTTCCCATCTCACCATCATCATCATCATCATCATCATCATCGTCATCATCTCCCTCTTTCCTCTCCCACACACTGTCAGCCCGAGAAAAGAAAAGGGGACCAACCTGGATCAAGAAAAGAAGGATCAAAGGGTGATCAAAGATCAGCGGGATCAGGAAAAGACGTCTACGGTGAGACTGATCGACGAAACGAGATCGGAGCAAGAAACAGCCACCGCGACGCCTTACCGCCGAGAAGAGATCGCACGACCAAGTCAGACTGCATCCGTCCTCGAGAGAACCAGGTGATCACTCGGAGGAGCAAGGACCAAGAGAGGAGCATCGAGGGTGTCGAGCTGTCAATCTGTCTCGTCTCAGCCGGAAGAGTAGTAACGGGTGTGAGAGAAGACCATCGACAACGTGCGCGCCGTTGACAGCTGACAGTGCGCTGGGCAGATTGTCCCTCGTCTCGTTCTCCGTTCCTCTCCTCGCCGCTACCATACCGTACTTTGATTCCATCGGTTCTCCAGGCCCTCTTCCTCCTCCTCCTCCTCCTCCTCCTCCTCCTCCTCGTCCTCCTCCTCGTCCTCCTCCTCCTCGTCTCCCCGTTCTCGGCTTTCTTTCTCTTTCTCTTTCTCTTTCTCTCGCTTCGTATTCCTCTTCATCTTCATCTTCTTCTTCCTCCTTCACCCTCCTCCACCGGATCCGCCGCCCCCACCAGAGCGACCAGCCGCGTCGCGAAGTGCCGAACGATGAACTCGGGCAACAGTGTGCCATATTTTGTGATCTTTTTACCTAGCTCCTACCACCGCGATTTAACTGTGATCCACCTACTGTAGGGACACGCGCGCACGAAAGGTAAGAAGAAGCGACAGAGCGCACGAGAAAGCGCAAAGTCGCGCAAAGTCAATAAGGGAGCCAGGGGTCAGGGTTACATGTTTCTCGACCGCCACGTTTCTCGTCTCGCGGAGGGAAAAGCAAACGAGCGAGACTCGAGACTGTCCTCTCCTCATTGACTATGTGCGAGCTTCCGATACAGCAACACCGCGAGACGAGACGAGATGAGACGAGACGAGACGAGAAGGGGAGCGCGCGTGGAGGCCGCGCGCGAATCCGCGCAACTCCGTCGTCGATCTAGCCGGGCAGTTCCGCGATTGAGCCGCGGCGTCGTCCTCGTCGTCCACGTGCTCTCCCGGCCACTCCATTCGCGTCCACGAAACCGATCGCCGATTAACCTTAAGACCCCCCCAATGGAGTAGCGCGTAGCGCGGCCGCACATTCCGGAACGAGGACGACGCGCCGCTTGGAACGACACTGCGCGCTGGATGACGCGACGCCACCAACCTATCCCAGGAGAAAGATCCTCCCGTTCGCCGTTCGCGAGAGCCTCGCACTATGCGTTCCGCTCTAAACTTGCACTTGCACGCGGATCCCCGCGTCTCTCTTGCCCTGGGATCGGACAAAGGGCTCGGCGGCTGCTCGAGCGGGCGAGCGAACGAGAGAGAGAGAGACAGAGAGAGAGAGAGAGAGAGAGAGAGAGAGAGAGAGAGAGAGAGAGAGAGAGAGAGATAGAGAGAGAACTCCGCTCGCCAAACCGCTGTCTGCCGGTTAGACGTCTAACGAGACTCGACTGCTCGTTACGCGCGGCATCTCTCATTGTCGATCCGACGTGTGGCGCGGATTTTATCCCCCGCGCGCGACAGATAAGATCGCACCGATCGCGTTCCTCGCGACTCGACCGAGTCCCTTTTTCGGGGTATACTGATCGGGTGCGGGGAAGCGCGCCACGACCTACTCCAACGTCGAGGCGGACTGATCGACCTCCCGTGACGCTCCGTCACTCGCTGACCGGCAAGAAACTCGTCCCGGACGGTTTCGTGTGGCCGGCTCGGCTGCGCGAGTTCCGCGCAGCACTGTGCATCGGCATTTTTCGCCATCTCTCAAGCCGGCGCGGCAGGCGGCACCGTAAGACGATGAGAAGACGACCACGCTCGCGCGTGGAGGGAAATGAGAGCCGGCGGGACGAAGAGGAGAAAGAGGAGGAGGAGGGGAGGGGGGGGCGGAGGACGAGAGAGGAGAGCCGGGGCATTAAAGATGTGCTCCGTGCTCTGTGTGCCAGGAGATGAGCCACCACGTAAGAGGCGAATTACGCAGCTCCGTAACGGAGAAGCGAGGGATCCCCGCCGAGGGGAGGGGGGAGGGGGGAGGGGCGCGAAGCGGGGTCGGAGCGGGGTCGGAGCGGGAAAAGAAGGAAGAAGAAAAAGAGGAACCGCCATGCGCGCGGATCCGAAGAAAAACTCTGTCGCTGGCAAAAAGCCAATCCCCTCCCCCCCCTCCCCCCGTGTGGGGGGAATCCCCGTGTCGGGGGGCTCGCGCGGGGAGAGGAGACGGGAGCTTACCTGCGAGCAGCGGAAAAAACGAGCGCAGTGCGGCCGTCCGCGCCTCGCCCGTAACGCAACGAGAGCTCCCGCGGGAGGAGGAGCGTGCAGGGAAAGTCATCGGTCCACGATGATCGCCGCCAGTCATCGTCGCGTTACGTCGTCGCGGTTGATCAGCGGCGGGCAACAATCGGCGCTTGTTGCTCGATGCTGCTTAATGTCTCTCGTTCGGTCCGGCTCGTAGCGCGCGCTTATTTATCTCGACGAGCGATCTATCAAGCGTACCAACGCCGCATTGTAACGCCGCGCTTCCCCCCACCCCGTGGATTCCCCTTTTTCGGTGCGCGAGCTCCGCTCGCTTTTCCGGAGTTCGTTGACTCCGCGGATTCGAGTGGAAGCGCGGGTGGAACCGAAGAAAAGATGAGAAAGACGAAAGGCGGGACGGCGAAGGAGATGAAGAAGAAGGCGGAGGAGGAGGAGGAGGAGAAGGAGGAGGAGGAGGAGGAGGAGGACGGGATTTAATGAGAAGAAAAGACGCGGATACGTGGAGAAAGGGAGGACGGCGATGAGAGGCCGGCGCGGAAAGGAGGAGAGAGTGAGAGAGAGAGAGAGAGAGAGAGAGAGAGAGAGAGAGAGAGAGAGAGAGAGAGAAAGACGGAAAGAGAGAAAGAACGCCGGCGGAGGACGTGGCAACGGCGCAAATGCAGAATGCACGCTGACATAAAACATACATATATGCAAGATGCAGCGGCCAGCATCCTGCGTTCTCTTTCTACTAGGCGCGCTGCTGCTGCTGCTGCTGCCGCTGCCGCTGCCGCTGCTGCTGCTGTTGCTGCTGCTGCTGCTGTTGCTGCAAGTTGCTTGCCGCTCGGCCGTGATGTGCCGGCTCGATGTGCGGCACGGCCGCACTCTCCGGGGCCTTCGGATTCCACGCGATTTGACTCGGTGTTACTTTTGACTATCCTCTTACGCGCCGGGAACGTTGATCCCGGCTCCGCGCGCGGGACCTTCGCAAGAACGCATCGCCACGTCGCGACCTTCGCCGCCACTCCGGCGTCACGAAGTTTCGCGTTGCAATCGCTGCCGCGCCAAAGTCGTGTCAACTGTGCCTGATAGCCGTTTCCGTTGGCGTTACGCGATCGCGCATCCATCGTGAGCGCATTCGCGCCGTTACTCAACGCGTTATAAAATTCGATGCCGCGCTGCCGACCGAAGCGAGGACGCCCGCGAGTATCTGCGCGATACATTTTATCGCGCGTACAAGTATCCCGTTTTTTCTCTTTGCGTCCTTTTTATGGCAAGTCGCGCGCCGCAATACGATCGCGAACGCCGCGCCGCGCTCTTCGGCAACGACGAGGCGAGCGAGGAGATCGAGCGCGTCGCGCGGCTCCGCTGAACCTGACCTCGGACAACGTAGCGGCGTCAGCGGCATTCCCGAGCCTCCGTCTCTCCGTCGCGGCTCTTCCCCGCGGCCGTTCCTTTTGTCCCCCCCTTCCCCCTCCCCTACCCTCCCCTCCCCTGCCCCCGTCACGCTTCGGTGTCATTAAAATAAATTAGAGACAGTTATCAGAGACAGTTTGCTGGCTCTCTTTCTTTCATCGGCGGCCGGCAGCGAAGCGGCCGCGAGGATCGCTTGGAAAAGAGAGAGAGGGAGAGAGAGGGAGAGAGAATGATGGTGGCCAAGTACGCTGCCTACGAAATGGTCTTGCCGAGTTTTTCCATCGACAAAGAAATCGCGAGAAAGATATCCGCGCTCGCAGGTATCTCGCAGCTTTTCCGACGAGATGCGGATAAGATAGCAAAAAGTTGAACATTGGTCGCGCCGTTTCTCGTCGGCGCGCCGGTCGTCAGGGTCGTCCCCAGTGTCGAGGATTCAGCAATCGGTCGCGTACTCGGTCAAGGTTGCGCGGGATATCGGGATGTTAATGCCACCTTGCCCGATCGACCGAGTGCAAGCGCGAGTGCAAACGTGGCCGGCCTGCCAACGATACTTTGGACGCGCGGCTGCTTTCCCGGCCTGATTTCCATTCATTTCCAATTTATCGCGGCACGACGCTGGAAAAGGCCCGCGATGCGTCGATCGCGTCGATGCGCTGATTCGAGATAATTTTCTCGTTTCGCGATACGATCGACGTCGCAGCGCGGATCGCCGAGCGCTCGATCTCCCGCGCGCGCGCTCCCCCCCCCCGTCCCCCGTCCCCCGTCCCCCGTCCCCCGCTCCGCCGTTGCCGGGCTGCTGGGCCGTGACACAGCGCGCTTTTTATAATCACGCGAGTACAATATTCCGCGAGTTATCTCGGCGGGGCGGCTTATCGGCAGCTGTCGGCCGCCGATCGTTCGTCTGAAAGAGCGCGTCTCAGAGCGCGGCTGCGAGTACAAGTACAAGTACCGGCGAGAGCGAGCGTACTCGATCGCGCGAAAGGAAAACAAAGAGTTGTCGCGGCGAGGAGAGCCGCGCGAGGGGGGGGGGGGAATGATTTTCTACGGACTGTACTACGGACGATACTGACCACCGACAAGTCCCCTCGTATTGTCTTACCTTGCCGCGGAGCCGCGGCCACGCCCGTCCGCCGCCCGCCTGCCCGCCGCGGCCGCGTTTCCGCGCGCCGCCGTCACGCCGACTGTTAGCATACGTTTGATATGATAAAAAAGAAATTACGTGACGCGGGAGCGCAAGGTTACTGCCAGACGAGCCCGGGACCGACCCCGGCAGGCCTTCGGGCCGACTCCCGAGCGAGTTGCCCGCGCGTGAAAGTCGGATCTCCTGCTCTCATCCCGAGAGCAGTGACGGAAGGGAGCGAGCTTCTTTGTCGCGCCGCGGATAGCCGCGGACGAGCCGTTGCGGTGGCGGTTCGATTAGCGCGCGTAAAAATAGAGCGCCGTTACGCCGGACACGGTGATTTGTAACGGCGCGTCGCGCGTCGACTTAATTAATGCCAAAGTCCATTTATCGCGGCTCGTTTAGTCACCGCGCCGCGCGCACGGCGAGCGCAACGCGGTGGAGGAACGCGGAGAGCAGGATGCTCCGCGATCCGCGCCGAATCGACACCGATCGCTCCCTGCGTGGTGATAGAGCTTCGCTATACAACGAGAATCGCGATTCGTTTACATTCGGCCGAGATCCGCGTCGGAGACGTTCGCCGCGCGACGTACTCGACGCATTCGAGGACGGACAAGGTATTTGGCGTCCAGCGAAGCCGAATATGCAATGGGAACCGAGCGACGATCCTCGCTCGCGATTACGCAGAATGCGGAAATATCCCTGGCTGCTGGAAATCGCGCGGGAACTCGCGCCTCTCGTTGCTCGCGTGCGCGACGTTACCGCCCGCGACACGCGCGCGGGGGTAAGAGAGAGAGAGGGGCGTGGGGGGGGGGAGGAGGGAGAGGCGGCGGCGGCGGGAGGACGAGGCGAGGAGGATCTCGGTAGCGCGTGCTTTCACGCGATCGTCCGATCCCCGCACGGGGAATCGATATCGCGAGTCGCGAATAGGGGGAAAGGCCGCGAGATCACGACAGACTCGGCCGACGACGCGGTCCACGCGACTAGGCCGCCCGCTCTTCCGCCACCCCGCCGCCCCCCTCCCGCGCGATATCGGTATCGATCGGCGATTAGAGCCGAGGAAATTACGTGAAATTACGGGCGGACGGGCGCGGCGGCGCGATCGTCCTAAAAATGAGGATCCATAAATAATGGAGGAATTCGCACGTGGATTCCCCAATCAGCGTACCACCCATCGAGATGGCCGCTATATCTGTATGCAAACGTCCGTAAGTGCGCGAGGGCCGGTAACGAGAGCGGGGAGAGAGAGAGAGAGAGAGCGGCAGCTCCGCGATCACGAGCGTCGACGTCGATCGTGCAGCTCGCGCTGTACACATATTTCTACGCGCGCGCATGCGCGCGTGCGTGCGTGCGTGCGTGCGTGCACGCGCAATGACTCAGACCATGGCCCGACGCGCATCCACACGCGACAACGGGACGACGGCGTGAGTGAGATCGAGAAGAAACCGCGAGGAATCGATTTATCGAATGGATCCCGCAACGCCGTTTGAAATCGATCCGTTGGCGAGAACGGTCCGGGAGAGTTCAAGCTACGAGGGTATCGCGAATGTTGCTTGCTTTGTGCTCGGTCTGCCTGCTCGATCGTCGCGAGACGAAGGTCTATAGATATTTCGCGCGACGAATGGAATATGTAAATCGCCGTCTTACGAGTAATCCACACGGATACGCGATAAGAAGGCAATCGCGGCTCTCCATTCTTCGCCCGCCCGTTGTAATCAGATTACGCGTGAGGCTTTGGGCGTCTCGTGCGTGGACTACCCTTGGAAACCGACCAGCTTCGTGGATCTCCCGCGAAACGATCGCGCGCGCGCGTACTCTGCTCCGTCAATCGACAATCGCGATGATTCCGATCGTCGACACCGTACGATACCGTACCGCTGATCGGAATATTACTCCCACGTTTTACATTTTATTCCGGCAACGTTCCGGCTCGTACTCGTACTTGTTATCGTTCTCGGCGGTACTTTGGCGAATCGGAACGATTGAAATTCTCTTCGACCGTGCCGCGTCGAAGCGATGATTGCGTCATCGTTCGTGACGGTCGCGTATTCCCGACACTCGCTCGGGAAATTCGCTCGCAAACTCGAACGAGATTTGAAAGATTTTTGCTTTTTTTCACGAGCCCTCCGAAGCGGCGGAGGCCGCTGGCGAACTATGATAAACAAATGAGAGTTGGCAACGCAGCCGTCGACGACTGCATCAGCCAAGGCCTGCCGGGCTTTTATTTTTCTCTCTTTCCCTCTCTCTCTCTCTCTCTCTCTCTCTCTCTCTCTCTCTTGCTCTCTCCCTCTTTTCTTCTTTCCCTGTTTCTTTCTTTCTCCCGCTAAGCTTTTCTGCGCGCCTCCTCTCTCCCTGCTACGGCGGGGGGGGGGGGGGGGGGGGGGGGGGGGGGCAGGCGGGCGGAGTGCGGAGTGCGAAGGCGAGTGCAGTTGCGTGGAGGAGGCGACGGTGAGGGCGGCGAAGGAAGAAGAGGCTCGCACAGAGACTCTTATTTGCTTCTTTCGTTATTCTCCTTATTTTCCTCCCCGCCGCCGTCCGCGGATGCTGCGGTTGCTGCCTTCCTTCGTTCTCTTGCTCGTTCCGTTGGTAGCCTCCTCGTCCTCCTCTTTCGCGCGCGCCTCGCCGCGCGCATCCCCTCGCCCGGCTGCGATTCTGCAAACGGCCTTTCAGCCCCTCGAACGGCGGTTTATTTTTATTGCAACGTTCCGCTCCCGCCTATTCCACCCTCCCTTCCGCGCGCCCAGACTCTGTACGCTCGCTCTCTCTCTCTCTCTCTCTCTCTCTCTCTCTCTCTCTCTCTCTCTCTCTCTCTCTCTCTCTCTCTCTCTCTCTCTCTCTCGAGCCGTCGAGAGAATTCTTTTTAGCCGCATTGCTCTCCCGCAACGTTCTTTCGATTCTTCTTTCTTTCTTTCTTCCCGTCCTTCTTTCCACGACGCCCGCGTTAACCGTGGTCAGTAATCTCGCGAAGGGGTGGCGACGAGAATGCGCGCCTCGCGCGCGGTCGCGTGCGTCTTCTTTTTGCTACCACCGCCAGCACCGCCGCCGCCACCCTCGTCCCACCCTCGTCTCCCCGCTGCCGTTCCTCCTCCTTCCTACCAGCTCTGCTCTTTTCTTTTCTTTCGTCCTTTTTTCCTCCATTCTTTTTTTCCCCCTCTCTCGCGAGCGCGAGCGCTCTCATTGCCGCGCTATACGAGCGGGATATTTGCAGAGTTAATGGCCCGCTCTTTATCCGCGCGACGATCGCGATCGAGCGGTGATACCGACGGCGATACCGACGATAGACGGAGCTCGCGATCGACCGTACGCGCGGCGTAAACTGCAAATCGTTGTTAAAATTAGAACGCGAACGCCCGCGCCGCGATACGTAATAATATCCGCGCGAAAGCCCCGATGAATGGAATCTCCCCGCGCGGAGCCCTCGCGCGGCGAAAGAGTGCTCGATAATTTAATACACGTAATACACGTTCGATAATCGGCAATTCGCGAGTCGTTTCGCGACGTAACATCGCGGCGGGACATCGGCGCGAAGAAATGTCCGTTGCCGGACATCGCGGCAACCGCTCGGATCGACCGCTTCTGCCTAACCGGTCTTACTGCTACGCGGAGGATTAACAGGATTAACAGGATTAACGGGCGTTATTAAAATAACGCCGCTTCGCCATTTCGCCACGTAGCCGCGCGCTTACTACGCGCGGTGATTGTAATTTCTGCATGCGATCTCTCAAACACGCGCGCGCCCGCACTTGGCGCGAACGCGATATATCTCGATTGTCCCGTATTACTCGATATCTCCCGATATACTTTCTCCGCCCGTGCAGCGGCCCGCCCGTGGTCGTTGCCCACTCCTCTCTCTCTCTCTCTCTCTCTCTCTCTCTCTCTCTCTCTCGGTTCTCCGCGACGGTCCTGCGCTGACGACTCTCCCTCGCCCTCTTTAACGACTTCATCGCGAGGCTCATCGCGCGTCATCGAGCATCATCGATATATCGATCGGGGAATCGCGGGACTGCTCTTGCCTGGGCGCGAACGCTGATAAAGAAGCGGATGCTCGCCGCGACGCGTCATCCAAGATTCACCGGCGTATAATAGGATTTACTCGATATCTATCGACCAATGAGATACATCGGGTAGCAGCGAATAGCGATGGAGCTACAGTGGCAAGAGTAAATAACCTCGCGAGAGCTGAAACTTTCGGACCAACGTGCATCGTACACGTTGACGTAACAGCGTGCGAGGATCCTCCGCGAGTCTGGCGAGCGATGCGTGTCACGCACACGCGTTCGAAGCGACGAACGTCTCGAAATGTTTACGCGTTCTCTCCGATCTTCCCTCCGACCCTCCTCCGACCCTCCCCGGAAGAATCGGGGATCCCGATTGCGAATGATCGCAAGTTTTGCCGCGGCTAGGGAGTCGCTCCCTTTGAGGGAGCTCTTTCTCGCTCTTTTCCCGGAAGCCCGCAGAAGCGGGAGATCAGAAGGGGGACGGGGATCCGCGTGACGCGGTTCTCTTTTTCCGGCCGCATTGAAAAGCCTCAGGGACAGGGAGCGCGTGTGCCGCGGCGAGCATCTTATCGCGACGTCACTGATAAAGCAGCCATGATGGATACGCGAAAGAGTATCTACCGCAGACTCCGCCCTGTTTTCTCTCTCTCTCTCTCTCTCTCTCTCTCTCTCTCTCTCTCTTCGTCTCCGTTCGGACGGACGGACGCATTTTATCCACGCACTTTTCCAAGTGCCGGGTAACCTTCGCGATGGTAAATCCACGCCCAAAATAAATCACCAAAGACGGGAAGAGGCGCGGCGGGGGGCGGGGGGCGGGGGGSGGGGGGGGGAGATGGCGAGAAAGATGGCGAGCGCGCGATGAAGAGGCCTCTTGATAACCGCGGTCGCCGATTCGATTGATCAGCCTTGATGTCCCCGATGGCCAAACCGCGATCCTTGGATGTCGGATGACGTTAGGCGTTATGAATAAGCGATAAGCGGATTTGCGGATAATTAGCGAGATCAATCAAGTTTCTCAGAGTCGTCTCGAGAGGAGACTCTGGTGGCGGATGGATATTCGATCGTCGCAACGATTCATAATGAAAGGACGTGTCACGTCCGTCCCGCAAGGACGGGAGTAGCGTTTACAAAACCGTGCGAGTCGCATAGATCGAACACGTGCAGGACTCGCGGGTCCTCCGCGCGGCCTCCCCGCGAGATCGATCGACAGCGCGCTGCGCTACCCTGTCCTCGTGTATTTTTATCCGCCGATATCGACCGCTACGTTATCTCCGCGCGTTTCGTCGCGTTATATTCACGATGCACGAGGCGCGATGGACGAACGATCGGTAAGGTGCCAGAAATTGAATGGTTCCCGCCGCTTCTCGCTGGTCCCGCTGCTATCGCGGTGGGATGCGCGCGCGCGCGCGCGCGTGCGCGTGGCCTCCTTGAATTAATCTGAAATTATTCGGCGCGATTCGCAATTAATTAAAGCTTAATATCGGGCTTTCCACTCGGAAATTAGCGGTAATCGGATAATCGATATCTGTATTAATACGCGTTATAATATACGCGATGGAATATATTATAACCCGCGCGCGCGGGTGTGCGTGCGTGTGTGCGCGCAGGCCACTCCGGAGCCTCCCGCCTCCGGATCCTCCCCCCYCCCCCCYCCCGCCCCGGCATCCTCCCCCGCTGCCCTTCCGAGATCCTACCGGGAGCCGAATCGAGGGAAGGTCGATGCTTCCGCGACGCGAGAGACCCAAATCTACCTACCCTTCGAGTGCAGCTTCCGAGCGGCGGATGAAAGTCGTCATCGTCGCGTTCGTGAATGAAAAATACCGATGGAAAGGCCGATGGAAAAATCCATCCGGGTCGAGGATGACACCTCGATCGGCGCGCACGCTTCCTGTACTGGCCTGATTGTTTCCGTCTCGCTTGTTCGTTGGCGCGCCGCGCTCGTACGCGCTCGTACGCGCCTTTCTCTCCTCCGTCTTCCTCCGTCTTTCTCCCTCTCCTCTCCTCACTCTGTCTTTCTCTGGTCGCGCGCCCGCGACCAGCCAGCAGAGGGTGGAGGAAGAGAAGTAACGGCGCGGCGCTGGAGCAGAAGCGGGCACGAGGACAAGGAGGCGGCAGGAGGCGAGGAGAAGGACGCGTATGACGAGGAGTCGCCGCGAGTCGGGCAAACAGGCGGCAGAGCAGGGGGGGGGGGGGGGGGGGGGGGGGGGGGGGGGGGGGGGGGGGGGGGGGGGGGGGGGGGGGGAGGGGACGGCGGTGGAGGGCCAGCTAGCGAAGGGGGCTTGCGTGAAAGAGGAGAGATAGCCCGCCGCGCGGCGCGAGGCGGCGCGGGCGCGATTGGCCGCTTCCGTCGTGTCGCTCGTGCCGATTGGCGGTTCTGCCTTCCTTCCCCGGAATCGTGTTATTTCAATCGATATCTCTTGGAGTAGCCGCACGGCGGATTTTTAATTTCGCCGCGGCCGCCTTATCAGTGCGCGCCTTTCCACCGCGCGCGCGGCTGGCGGCCTTTTTTTATTTCTTCTTTTCCTTTCGTTTTTTCCCCCCTTTTTTTCTTCTTCCTTCTTTTCCCCCTATGCCCCGCGCTCACGCACAGACGGAGCGGAGAGCCAAGAAATCGCCGTGTCCCCCCCTTTGGACCGGTTTAGTTCGCGAGAGACGCCGCGCGCTGGTGCACAGCGCTGCGTCCGCGCTTCTACATCCGGTCTATCCGCGCGCGGACCTACCCCCCGGTAGGCATATAAAAAAAGTTCACCCGCTTGGAAAAAGTGATAGTCTCTCGGCGGTTGTCGCGGACCATCTCTTGGGAGTCCCCGGGGCCTCGTCCGGCACGATTCTCATAGCCCAGCCGCGTACTCGTTCGTCCCCGCGTCGCCGTTTGGCTGTCGAGCGCGCGCTCGCGGTATCCGATCGGCGACGAGCGTGCCGAACGAAAGTAGTACGAGACACGCGGGACGCGAGACCACCGGAGCGCGCGGACCAACGATCGGCCGATCGATCGATCCTACTAGAGGAAAACGTGTCGCACCTGGGAGAGGGATCGTCGGGGGAAGAAAATCGCCCGAATCCGCGGATTCTCGGATGAAAGTGCAGGGGGCGGGGCGGCCATCTTCTTCGGCCGATTGTTCGCTCTTCTTCAGCCACCAAGGACTTTGTTCGCGAGTGCAAGGCCGTGGCCGACTCTCTTACGCAACGATTCTCCGATTATTCCCTGCCGTTGTGCGAAGAACCACGATCGCTCGGATCGATCGTGGTGACATCGATCGACGAGTGGAGTGCTCGAGTGTCCTCGACTGTGGAGAGACAGCTCGAGTCTCACACGAAAGGAAAGGAGGAAAATTCGTAACCAGAGAGAGAGAGAGAGAGAGAGAGAGAGAGAGATTTGACGAGATGGGTTTAACGTCCGTGGAAGCTGAGGTCGATCGCAGTTCTGGTCGCGAATCCGCGAACGAAGCTCGCGAGGATTGAGATCGGCCGCTGATCGGGAAAGTAAAACCGCGGCGGCGCGCCAACGGCGCGTGCGATCCCGTTCACACGCGGCGTGGCAACATGCAACACGAGGAGAAACCATGGGGTTCCGCAAACGCACGCGGAGGCAACCGCTGTCGTTCCCTCACGCGGCCATTTCCCCATTTTCGATTACGTAAGGCCCGCTCGATCGGCGGAGGCCTCGCCCGTCGAGACTCGCGAAATGCGAAATGCGACGAGGAACCGCCGCGCGGGAAAGAGATCCGCGGGCGAGACTGATCGGAACAATGACGACCGAGGAGTCAGCAGCAGGCCGCCACATCACGCGCTACGAATATTACGCGAGCGTGACGAGCGTCAGAGCAGTCCGCGTTCAACTAGTCAGGGACCAAATGCCGTAGATCTTCCGGTCGCCGGCTCGACCGAGATCGATTCTAGTCGTATACTCTCTTCCCCGTGTATCCTCGCTCGGCGAAGCCAAGGAGGACTCCTCCTCGAAGCATCCTGTGAACTTTGCAACGACAGCGAGAGCGAGCGTACGCTTCCTCGTTCTGCCTGAACACAAAGGGACGATTCTCGTACGCGCGTGCCCGAGGGACGCGACTTAAAATTCCTCATCGAGTGGTCCGAGTGAGCGCGCGGGCGCTCGCGATCATGCGATCAACGGTGTCGGGGCCACCGTCGTCGCGCGTGGATCCGGCCGGGTGGGACTCTTCAGGTTGCGTGCTCGAGATTCTTCCCTGAAGATGTATGGCACCAATGAAAGCCACGGGCCGAACCACGGGCCTTGGACGCCGCCCCCCGCGCCCCAACTGCYCCCGCCGCAAGCCCAGCATCAAAACCATCCCCGACCTCACCCCCACAACCATCCGCCGAGCCACCCGCCGTACGTACCGCCGGCGTATCAGCATTCTCATCACCACTTGCCGCCTCAGGTAATTATCGATGGACATATTGATGACGGCCGGTTCGAGGCCGTGAAGATTGAAAATTCGCGCCAGATGCGAACGCCCGGCCGGGGACGGAAACGACTCATCCACCCCCTACACCCCGAGGGTACGTCAGGCGCGTTCGACGCCCGCGAGCATCGCGAGGCTGCGGGGACTCTGGATCGACCAACGATCGAACGATCCTTTCGCGCCTTTGCTCCTTGACAACGTTCAGCTTCAGAGAGCGACAGTGCTCTCTCTCCCTCTCTCTTTCTCTCTGGAAAGAATCACGATCGGAGCAAGATTGGAGGATCGTCTTGCTCGCGAGTTGACGTTAAAAGGGGAGAGACCGCGCACAGCGTCGACGTACAGCTGTCTCTAGATGCACTTTGCTCGCTCAATCCGATGATTAATCGCGGGGCGGAGATCGCTAGCCGATGACCGTTTATTAAATTACCCACGTGATTCGAATTATAGCCGCTATAGCCGCGACAGTGCCTTTACCCGCCGCTAAACGAGGGTATTTGCCCGATAACCGGCGGTGCGATCGAAACGTGTATAGTCTGCTCGTCTTTAAGCTCGACGTTAGAACCACGCGCTGCGTTCCTCGCCATTTCCGTCGAAGATATCGACGTGAGCAGCAGCAGCCGCCGCTATCGTCGCGCCGCTGGCACCATAAAACCACCGTCAATAATTAATACCTTCGCGAAACTGTGCTAGAGATGACCGTTGCATATTTGATCGATCTCGCGGAAGTTGGCGGGGCTGAGCGAGACTTTCGGGGAATCGGGATCGTTCGCGAGTCCTGGCGATCCTGCGTCCGCCGTGCACGGATACGCGTAATCCGAACCGGGACGAATATAGCGTTACCGTCGAGACGTCAAGACGAGACCGCAAGGCCGGCCGATCATTGATGGACTTTCGCCGGATGGCGATCGCGCTGTTTCTGCTTCATTCTTGCTCCGACGAGCGATTAATACGACCGATAGCCGGTTATCGCGCGATCYCGCGGCCTGCCCGGATTTTCYCTCCCCCCCCCCCCGCCCCCCTCCCCTTCCCGTTCCCCTGTCGGCCTGCCCCCGCAAGCCGGACCGGGATAATGACCGCCTTTTGGCGTCCTTAATTTGGACGTGCCGCATCGTGTTATTTGATGCTATCCGCCGACAGGAAGCTCGATTTTGCCTACCGTGGCAGAAGGAAACAAAAAGGCAGGCCGATGCCTTTGGCGGCGGCACACAAGTCGAAATCTCTCCTCGGCGGAGAGACACACGTGGCTAGTCTCTTGGTGCGCGCGCGCGCGCGCGCGCGCGATGAGCCAGTCGCGGAATCGCGACGACTGTGGAAATTATCGCGAGACCGGCCGAGAGTAATAGGTTCGATCCCGTCCGTCTAAACGATCTCGCAGAGATGGCGAGTCACCGGAGATAAGGCGTTGGCGCGTCCGCGCGCCTTCCCCGCGCCGTTGACGCCATCGGGCAGATGCGGGCAGATCGGAAGATGGCGGGGCGAGAAATCGGTTTCCCCAGAAATCAAATCGCCAGGTAGCTCCCTCCTCGCGCAGCTGATGGTCCGCCGGAAACGGGCGACGTACCACGCGGCGAATCAACGATGCAACGATTCGGGCGGATTAAAGCCGACAATTACGGGCAGTCGGGGATGGCTTCCCCCCTTTCCTTTATATTACGGTACACACTATCCGCGGCAGTAGTTTAGACGGATAGGTGGGTAGGTAGGTAGGTCTGCGAATGAGTCAGGTCATGCTATGTTAGATCGGACGTGTCTCCGTGCGCGTACGCGCTCGTGCATGTACGCGCGCATGCACACGCACACGCGTGCACGGGCAACGCTGTACCATATGCGAGCCGCTGCATGACCAGCGCGCGTGGGTGGACGGGAGGTGCGCGCGCGCGCGCGCGCGCGCGCGTGTACGTGTGCGCGAGTGGAGAGAAGGCATATGGTCAGCAGGTGAGACCTTTGCTTTGTATTCCAAGTGTATAAAGTAGCCCACTTCGAGGCCCGACGTTACTCACGGACGTAATTCATGGTAAGGGAGAAGGAGAGAGAGAGAGAGAGAGAGAGAGAGAAAGGGTTGCGCGTCGGTTCCTCCTGAAATGTTAACGATCCCTTCGAGCATCAGCATCAGGAGGAGACCTGCCGATGGAGAGAACGCACTCGCCCGTCCATTCGTCGCGGCGAATTCCCGCGTTTCTCGCCTAGAAGATTGCGGAAGAGTGCGAGCCGAGATCGGAGAACGGGCGAGAGAGAGAGAGAGAGAGAGAGAGAGAGAGAGGAGGATAGGGATTCGGGAAGGAGAGAGATACAGCGAGAGATACAGCGGGTGTCATTTGATATATTTTTCCATTATTAAGGACATTAAGCCGGCGGCCCGCGGGCCAACTCTTTCCGTTTTCCTCTTCCTCTTTCACCCCGCTTCCCTACGCGGGCCCTGGCGCGCGACCGCAACTTTTCTCCTTTCTCTCTTTTTTTCCCGCGGCCGGCGACGGCGATAAATCAGAAAAAAAGATTCAAACCGTCAGTATGGTCGGGCGTCGGGACGCAATTTTCCGTCTGCCAGGAGATAAAAATTTGATTAATGCTCTCACGTAGTCTTGGAATTTAAGAAAGGCCAGGCGGAGTCGTAGCACGCGCGCGCGCGCTGAACCACACGCCGACGAACTTTCCTGGCCGAATAATAGCGGACATTGTTCCCACGTCGATGGCGGTTACGCCGGGGTATTCTCTCTGTCGAAAAATTTGAGGAAACAGAAATCGGACCATTTCCCGCAATTTAATCTAATAATTGAATTCAGTCTTTCGATCAGAAAGACAGCCGAGAGTCGATATTTTATTTTACGCTTTATCAGCCTACGCGAACGCGACAAGGTAACGACGGTCATCGTAACAATCCACGAGACGTCTCTCTCTCTCTCTCTCTCTCCCTCTCTCTCAAAGCTTGAAAAATCCGCTCTGCCGGCAGTGACCCGAGACTCTCGAGTCGTAAAAAAATTCGCGACCTCGTCGCGACGTCCCGCCGTTTTTTTCCGAACCCCTCTGTCACTCCCGAGCCCGGTTAATCATGGCGAAAGTTCGTTCGCGAGGGGGCAAAGCGGCTGGAAGGCTGGGAAAGGGAAAACTCATGTTGGCAAGCAATTATAAACACCTCCAAAGTACCTTCGAGGTACTATCGAACAAGCAGATTGGGATTACATAACTGCAAAGAGATGCGAGATTGCGCACGCTTGATCGTGCGTGAATATGACACGCTGCATGGATTCTTCTCGAGCGCGCGTTCCGCCTCCGATTGCGCAATTTAGATACACACGCACACGCACGCGCGTACCGATCGCGGGCACCGCACCGGCATCGATTAAACGAGCCATCGCCGCTCGTTACTTTCTCCCCCCCTTCCCCTCCCCCGTCGCCCCTCGGCTAGCGCGAAACAGGAGCGATTTCATCGGGATCGACGACGAACAACGGCCGTGCGATCAACGGGCGACCGTGGTGTCCGGATGGAAAAAGCGGGGGAAAAAGGCGCGGAATGAAATCACGCCGGGCAGGCTCTCCCTCTCCCACGGGGATTAAAGGGTCCAGGGATGCCCAGCGTCGAAGACGGTCGCCTCGTCGCCCGTCAAGTATCCGCAGTCAGGTCGGACGGGGGAAAGGGTTGAAACTCGCGGAAACTTGAGAACCTCCCCCGATGACGATTTCAATTCTCCCCGTCTCTCTCTTTCTCTTTCGCGCCCATCGCTCTCGACGCTCCTCACCGTCGCGCGAAGGGGGTGACCTAAGATTCTTAAAACTTCTCGCGAGATTTTTCGATTTTAATTACAGTTTTAACATATTTTAATAAAATCCYCCCCCCCTTCCYCCCCCCCCCCCTCGGACGGAGAGCCCGTCTCCATCCGGCCCCTCTTTAATTCCGCCGAGTTCCGCGGCCCTTCTCCTCCTCCGCCCGGCCACTCTTTTCCCGGACTGTACTGCCCCAGCGTTAACCCTTTTCGCACGTTCGCCTACAAACTGCGTACACCCACACTCGCGGTGGCGCAACACCTGTTCGCGGAGAGCGAAGCAGGAGAATCCGAAATTGAAGCGGAGTTGCTCCGCCGAGCCGGCTCGCCGCTCCATCAGTTTCGCTCGTTCCTCGCCCGGCGCTCGCGGCCAGTCATCGAGACGCTCTCGTGGAAAAGTCCCCGTGACCCGTGTGCGACGACGAGTCTCTTCGAGACTGATCGAGCGGGATTTCTGTCGCCGTTGCGGCCGGATCGATGGCGGCGAACCGTAAGCACCTGGACGATAATCGTTTGCGCAGTTGGCGAACGAGCCGGCGATCGTCCGATGACACGCAACGCGTCTGGAGAGGACGCGTGCTCTCGTTCTCGCACGTGCCGTGCCGTCTTCGATCCGGATGAAAATCCGCCGTTTCGGACACGGACCGAGACGGAGATGACGAATCTCGTGAAATTCGGGCCCCGCGCGATGATGCCATCGCGCTGTTGATGGGTCAGTGGGTCAAGTCGCGATATTCATCTCGCGATTACAAACCCCCTCCCCCCGCCCGCCCGTTGAGGGGGGGCGGGGGGTCCGATGACCGCCGCTCGCCGGATTCGATCAGATTCTCTGATCTCTCCGACAATGGCAGCGCGAGGAAAGAACACGAGGGAGAAACACACGAGGAGGATCGATCGAGACGCGCTTTGTGATGCCCGAAGCCGAAAGAAGCGCGAGAACGAATGTCGTAGCTTGGAACTGAGATAGCTCTTCAGAGAGAGAGAGAGAGAGAGAGAGAGAGAGAGAGAGAGAGAGAGAGAGAGAGAGAGAATCATCGTCGCGCGAACGTTCAATCTCGTTCGTTTCCTGATATCGATGAAATTATTCTCAGTTCCATACGATACGATATTCGATACTCGGCGCTGCCGAAGTCGCGCTTCGCCTTTCCTCCCTTCGGATAGAGAGAGAGAGAGAGAGAGAGAGAAAGCTCCAAGAGCGGATTTTCGGCAGAAGGAAAATTCTGGACTGGATTCGGAGGCGAGGCGGAGCGTCTTCGGTATCGGCGATGCGAGAAGGATGGCGATCGACCGCGAGGCGGTCAGGGTCGATCTGCCATCGCCCGTTGCTCGACGAAAAGTACAGCGTACCAACTAACCGCGGCAGTTCTTCTCGCAGATCTTCATGCACAAGAGCGCGATGCAGATGCACGCGAGGGAGCTGGGCGCGGGTGCGTTGACGGCGAGGCCCGGCGGCGGCGTCGCCGGCGGCCTGGCCGGCCTGGGCGTCGGTGTCGGCGTCGGCGTCGGACCGGGCGGCATGATCGCCAGCAACGAAGTCAAGCCGCACCAATGCCAGCAGTGCCTCAAGTCCTTCTCCAGCAACCACCAGCTCGTGCAGCACATCAGGGTCCACACCGGCGAGAAGCCGTACAAGTGCAGCTACTGCGACCGCAGGTTCAAGCAGCTCAGCCACGTGCAGCAGCACACGCGACTTCATACGGGTGAGTACTACTACTACTACTACTACTACTACGGGGCCTACTGTCCGTCCGCGTTCTGTGTCGCGCGGCGGTGTGGGATCCGCGTGTGGGATCCCGTGGGAGAACGAATTGTCCGCGCGACGCGCGGACACTTTTCCGGCGCGATCGGCCGCGCCGATCGGCACCGTTCGATTAATGCAAAATAATACGCGTTAAGCCCCACCACGCGGCCGCTGCCCAGGGCTCGTCGTCGTTATAGAATCGCGCCGAGTTATTGGTCAATAAATTAGTGCGCGAATATATATTGCTGTTATAGTAAATTCTATGAATACTATATCGCCCGGGCTATAGCCAATAATCAATAAATTAATATGCAGTTATTGTCTGTACGGGCAATCATGCGTCCCGATTGTGACTAACTTGAATGCGCGCCGGTGCGAAATTGCTTTGTGCATGCAACCAGCACGCGCAAGTAAAATATTCCTGCGCCACTAGATTCGGCCGAACGAACGAATGAGCGTGTACGCACGTATGCGGGCGCGCGCCCGCGCGCGCGCGTCCCTTCGCCCTCGGCGATGCTCCGTGCTCTTTCGCGTCCCGCGCGCACGACTTTCGATATTTAAATAACGATGCATCCGCAGTCGCGCGCGCGCGCGCGCGCGCGCGGCCGAAGGCGGCTGCGACTAAAATAACATCGACCCAGAGCGGAGGATTTGCAATAATGAGAAAACCCGATCTGCCTGCAAAGGCGAGCCGATGGGTCGCGTCCGGGTAGAAAGAATTTCATTAAGGGATGAGCGTAGTCACTCGGAAGGTATTAGCCTCTCGCGGGCGAACGGTCAGTGTGCGCGCGCGCGCGCGCGCGCGCACGGGGCCCTTGGAAAAATCCCGTTGACCTTAACGAAGATTTGCTTTGCTGCACGAGGCTCTGCACGAGAGAGGAAAAAGAAAGAAAAGAGGAGGAAGGAAAATGGGAAAAAGAAAAAGAAAAGAGAGAGAGAGAGAGAGAGAGAGAGAGAGAGAGAGTGAGGAGGGAAAGGCGCGCCCCGAGTATTCGAGCTATTTAATCGAATCGCCGCGATTCGGAGCGGAGCGGAGCGGAAGAAAGAGAGAGAGAGAGAGAGAGAGTCACGACGGGGTCGAGAGAAAAAGCACGTCGACAAAGTAAACGGATCCCCGTTTCGCTCGGATGCTGGACTCGGATGACGTGTCGATGAGAACGCGCGAGACGCAAAGTATCCTCTCGCGGTTTCACAGCCGACATGTCCGACTCTCGCGCCAACCTTCTCACGCTCGATCGCATTGAGTCGATGAAAGCTCATGAAAGCCGGATTTGACGGGAATATCCAGTAACCTGCTTCTCCATGTCCGTTTTTCGCGGCGGTTATCCTTTCATTTCCGCGCGGCGCGCCGCGCCGCGAGCATCCCCGCGCCTTTTCTTAACCGTAAATAGCGGCGAAAGAAGGACTCGCATTGATTTTAACGGCCGGCCCGTCTCTCGACCTCCCATCTTCGCACTCTCTCTCTCTCTCTCTCTCTCTCCCTCTCGCTCTCTCTCTCTCTCTCTCTCTCTCTCTCTCGCTCCTCACCCTCCGTTGCGACCACCCACGGCCAAATAACTACTGCTCAGCCACCTCTTACATTAATAACCGCCCTACCCCACATATCCCACCCCTCGTCATCGTCCTTCTCCGTAGGGTGGTGCTCAAGCTGGGCGTGTATGCAGGCGCGTATGCAGGGTCGTAGAGGGTCGCTCCGGATTTCCACGCTTCCACTCGGACGAAATGTTTTCGATGCAGCCGAGCAGCCTACGCGGAGTCTCTTCCCTCTGCGCTTCCTATCCTTCCTCGCGAGCTTCGGGAAAGGGAAAGGGCGCAAAAGTTGCGCCGGTATCTCGTGACGAGGTCGTTACGAGGGCCTCGAGTCAAGTTTACCGGCGAATCGGAATATTTCTATTCTTCTCGGACAAGCCTTAAGGAGAAGCGATCGGACAGCGCGAGATTTACATTCGCGCGGCATGCAAGCGTAACGAACTTGTCAGCTAACGTGTAGATGACGTGAACCTTGCTCCCATCGTGTAAACGAGTTTCCGATATCTAGAATTAATCGATCTTGATTAATCGCGTGTGTCGTTGTCGCGGCTCGCTCGGGGCGATTTACACCTTTTAAGATGAACGCGTGAGAGAGAAACGATGTATCGCTGAGCAGGCAG
Organism: Eciton burchellii; assembly: GCA_020341155.1. Taxonomy (NCBI): domain Eukaryota; kingdom Metazoa; phylum Arthropoda; class Insecta; order Hymenoptera; family Formicidae; genus Eciton; species Eciton burchellii. The sequence continues at coordinate 478,783 of JAHMML010000023.1, forward strand.
CGCAGGCAGATAAACGGATACTCGGGTGTCCGTTTATCCGTTTGTACTTTCGAGAGGAGCTCGCACGATCGCAGAATCATTGCTCGATCGGGCAATCCCTGTCAATTGAATTCCATCTCTTTCGGTAATCCCCCGCCACGCGAGATTAATCGACGAAAGAAGCCGAAGGAGCGGTCGTGCCCGCGCGCTCGTCGACGATAATTAATGTCGAGCTAACGCGAACGCGCAAAGCGGCATACTCGCGAACCGCGTGTGCATTTTTGCAGCATGGAACAATCCCGTTATAGCGTTTGTACCGTGTATTGATTTCTCATTTCGATGAAATTCTGGCGCGGCGGGGCACGCGGCGATTGGTCGCTCGCGTTCAAAAATCGGCGGGAATTCGCCGGCGTGCCGACGTGCCCCCTCTTCCAGCCGCCCGCGCCCCTTCCCGCCCGCCGCCCCCGCTCCTCTCCGTCCGCCGTTCCATCGCTCCGCAAATATGCACGCGAGTTACATCGTTCGCGCCCGCATATATGCGCGCGTGTCTATATATTATACATATAATTCATTAACCGAAATTCGCGAGGACGCGCGGCCGCTAAAACGCGCGCGGTAACGCGGGAGGGGGGGGGGGAGGAGAACGCGAAAGAACGCGCTCGGGAATGGCGCGGGTCGGGAAGCGGGACACGGAGAGCGGGACACGGAGAATATATAATATCGACGAGTGTCCACGATATCGATAGCTGGTCAATATCTGTAGCCTAGACAAATACCTGGCGAGGATGCAGTGCGAGCAGGAAGGACAGAGAGAGAGAGAGAGAGAGAAAGAGAGAGAGAGAGAGAGGCAGGGGGCGGCCGAGAGAACGGGAGCGAGGGAGAGCGAGTCCATCCACCCCTTCTCGCGCCAGCGGCGCGCAAGGATGACCAAACGGCCGGACCAATGAGGACCCAGCTCGCCCCACCGGGGTGTCCGTGCGCGAAAAAGCGCGGGAATTTTTCGATCGCCCGATCGCTCAATAATGGAACCGAAGTTACGCGCCGCCACCGTCGCGAGCGGGCAGAACCGCGCGAGCGCGTGAACGCGAGCATATATAATATATAAATATGAATGTATATATATGTATATATATATATATATATATATATATATATATATATTACACGCATGCACGCGTATCCGTGAGGTGTGCGACGATTGGGACGCGCAGAACGAGAAAGAGATAGAGTCCGTGCGCGCGGCATGCCAGAGGCTAGGCAGGATTATCCCTTCGGCAACGGGCAAAACTCAATTTCCCGGCCAAAATCTAATGTTCGGTCGCCCTGCGCGCTAGGGATTAATCGGTTTTCCCGGAGCCGTTAACCGGGCGAGCCGCGCGCGCGTGTGTCGGCTTGCGAAAATCGCCGCACGAAAAGCGGCGGCGGCGGCAGCGCAGGTGAAGCGGCGCGGAGCGGAATGGTCTCAAAGGACTGCCGGGGCGATTATTAAACGCTCGCGAAAGCCCGTAATCTGGGCGTCCATTCGGCAACATCTATGACCTAATGATCCGTCTATGAGCGCAATCTACCTTGCGAAAGACACTGATGCGTAATGGCCGCGTTATCGATAACCCATCGGTATTCGGCAGCTACAGCGAATTCGCAACGTTTCGCTCGTCGCTCGTAATTTCTAAAGGATTTCCACGGAACGAGGTGCGATCTCGTGTCCATCGCGAGGACCGCGAGGAAGCATTAAAAAGGGGATCCACCCTCTGTCGTCGGGGGGTCACGCGGAGCGCATCGATGATGGCGGTGCTTGAAAAAGGGAGCACGTCCTGCCGACGAAATTGACCAGACAATTTCAAAGCTCCCTTAATACCGCGAAAAATTGCCGTATCGTCGGCACATGAATAAAAATTAAGGCCTCCTTCTCCGATCTTTGCTTCCTCTACCGATCTGCCACTCGAGGGCGCGAAACGCGCTTTGGAGCCTGCACATCCGTATTAACACAGAGTCCTCACCCCATCTGCACTTTGGCGACGATTTCCCGGCAACGGCCTGTTCCGGGGCCGCGTCCCGCTTTTTCCATCCCTCTCGCACTTTTAATTCGCTAATTTCGCCCGGTTAAGAATTCATGCGGCGGAATCCGTCTCTCGAAACGGACGTCTCGAGAAAAATCAAAGCGACGAGGAAGCTGCGGGGAGCGATGCTGGAGATCCGGGGTCGCCGTGGACTCCGCGGAAAGGAGGAGCGACGCCGTTGGTCCCTTTATTACAAATGGCGTGGAATGAAAGATTAAACAACAGTGCGGCGGCGGCGGCGGCGGCGGCGGCGACGATGCTTTGAGCGCCGACAAATAAAAATAACGGGTCGGTACGGCGGCGGGGAACCTGCGCGCAGAAAACCGGCGTGAGGGGGGACAGGGGAAACGAGCTTTCGATCCTCCTCGGCGCGCGATCTCGTACGCAAACTTTTCGGGATTTCAGACCGGCCGATAGAACCTGCCTGTTTCACGTTTCGTCTTCTGAGCAGGAAAGTTGATTAGCTTTCATTGATTAATATGATGCAGGCTAGTCAGCCAGTCGACCCGTACTCGTGCCATGAATGTTTCAATGGCTCTCTCTCTCTCTCTCTCTCTCTTTAATATCAGTCCGCGTACAACGCGTACGTACTCGTAAATTACTCACACGCCAGAATTCACGCATTCATCCAACTTTGCGGGCGATGTAACCGGCCCGTGTTTGGCAATTAACGCACTCAGCCCCAGCACCTCGTCGCGGTAATTTAAAAAGACACGAGCGGCGATAGGCGTTGAAACGCTGTTGCAACTTCCTGCACGGTCCTTTGCGTAAACTTCAACGACGCCTGACTGACGTAACGAGGCGATCCTCTCGCGAGCATTATTTTCTCGAAAACATCATCCGAAGCAGGCTGCCGCGTGCTTGCGAAGACACCGATAAGTTCCTCGGCTCCGCTGAAAGAAGACTCTCCGCTCCCGGGGAGAGCTGGGGACGCGGGAGGGGGAGGAGGTGGAGGAAGAGAAAAGCGATTAAACCGGCAGAGACGCCGTATGGCCCGAAAAATTACGAACGTACAGTCACGGCGCATATGCACGGGCCCATCGCCCATCGGACGCGTCTATTCTAATTTCTCCCTCCCTCCCACCCTCCCGCGTTTTTTCCGCGAGGGTTAATCTGAATAGAGCCGCCGACCTGGGGAGGACGACGATACGTCCTCGATGTTACGCCTACGCTTTTTTTTCTTCCCCGATCCCATCTTCAGTTCAGGCCGCGCCGGCCTGAATGAAAGTCGGTTCCCTCGTCGAACGGCTGTTGCGAGGTACGATCGCTTCGGCGATCGATCGATCGATCGCTCGCTCGCTCGCTCGAGATGACGAAACGACAGCGGCGGTGGCGGCGGCGGCGGCGGTGGCTCGATCGCGAATCGCCTTGGCAATTTTTCCGACTGGCTGGCGAACTCGCCCGCGCGCCGATTGTCACCGCGCGACTGTTTGTGATACGAGATAAGGAATCTCGGCGCAGTGTTTGCACGACGCTCTGTTGACAGATCCGAACTAATAGCCGGTAAATTGACGTTTTTGCGCAACGCCGATGATAGAAAATTCTCGTCGCGCGGAGAATGGCGACGTGTATTTTTCGCAATTTTTCGCGATTTTTCGCGATACTTGAACGTCGATCGATCTCACCGCGTCAGTCGTCCGCGTGTCGGAAGGCAAAAGTAAAATTCCCTTGTCGTTTCTTTTCCTTCTGACGTTCCTGCGACGTCGGCGATATTAATGATTAACGGCGACGGATAATCGCGAAAGTACCGCGTTCTCGAATCGCTTTCCGAATGGAGAACAGCGGTTAAGTCCTTTTTCCTTGGCGGAGGTCTCCTGCCTTTTTGTCCGACGCCTTGCACCGACGTTAGTGGTCGATGAAACTAATTACGCGGGATGGCAAAACGTGGACTATAGTATGCATATTGCGGGCTATGGCGCACTTACCTCGCCTTTTTTCCCGCCCGCAGTTAATTAAAATTTAATGGCAAGAGAAACCGCGGCGAGTCGCCGGACAAATCACACGATCCGAGCGTTCGCCGCTAATTCAGCGAGATGCTTTCCTCTCTTTCTCTCTCTCTCTCTCTCTCTCTCTCTCTCTCTCTCTCTCTCTCTGTTCGCTTTCTTTCGAAAATTTTGCAGATAGCAGCGGATCGACTTTGCGATCGAATCACGCTGTCGGCATCTGCGGCGACCATGTGGAAACGCTACGTGATTCGATTAAAGCCGGTCGAACAAACGTGCAAGGGCGCGCTTTCGATATAAATAAATAAATGAAAAAAAAAAATATATATATATATATATATATATAAAGGAAAGAAGGAAGAAGGAGAAACGAGGGGCGGGCGCGGATTTATTTCCATTGAGCGTCGCGCATATATTCCGCGCGGAACGTTTTTCAAGGCGCGTTCACTTTTTCCGCAGCACGCAAATCCGCAGCGCGCGGCGCATCGTGAGATTGTTGCCATGAGAGTGATTTTTTCCACGGGTTATCTTATCGCTCGTAGCTGATATAGAATAGTCCGAGATGCAGCTAGAAGTATTTGTCCAAGTATAAAAAGCAAGGTCGCGTTAGTTTTCGCGCTCTCCTCGATTCATCGTTTATTTAACGCGGCGCAAAAGCTACGTCGCTTTCCCGTCGTTCCCATTAACGATCCCAATTTGGTGAATAAACGTTCGCAGCTTCGGAAGCGGCAATTAAAAATGTCGACGCTTCTCCGGCGAGGAGGAAGCGTCAGTGAATCGTAGCGCGATCGTAGAAACGGCGAGGCTGCTCTCGCGATTCTCGCGCGCAGGAGACGCGCTTAAAGAGACACCGCCGTTTTAATCTTTGAATTCGGCCGAAAGTTCACCCTCGCTTCACTGACTTACTTTCGCAACCCTTTCGCGGAGCGGAGGCGCTCTCCGCGCTCGGAGATTCTCCCGGCGGAGAGACGAGAGTCCGTCCGTCCCCCCCCCCCCCCCCCCCCCCCCCCCCCCCCCCCCCCCCCTCCCCGCCCCGCCCCCCCGCCCGCCGGGACATAAGCGCGCTCCGTGGAAACAAAAGGAATATTTCAAGTGCAAATAAAATATCCGCGCTCCTTGCTCTTTCCGACGCGAATTAATTATTTTAGCCGGGCTGCCTCCTCGCGAGATCTCGTCGTTTTCGGCAACGCGGGACGCGAGTAAACATCGAATCCCTCCTGCAGCTGTTTAATCATTAATCGTTCCGTTTTATCCGAACGCTCGCTGATTAACGGCCGGCCGATCTGTCACCGGCGAACGATCGCAGGCTAAATGAGAGAGAGAGAGAGAGAGAGAGGCTGTTCGAGATTTTCGGGACGCGCGTTTCGCGAGCGCGCGAGCCGAGCGTCGGCGTGGCTAACGAAATGTGGATTAACTTTCTAATCTGGCACGAGAGCCGGGACTTTTCCGCGCAGACTCGAGCGTGATCTCCGAGCGTACGCGCCGCGAGCGCGATCACGTTTTAGCGCGCGCGGAGAACCGGTCAGTAGGTTAAGGATACTTAATGCTCCTCAGCCTCGGATGCAATAACTCGCCGCGCCGATAAATGCCACGACGCTGGCGGAGTTTAACGTTCCCTTCTTTTTCGCTTGCCTTTTTCCTTCCTTTCTTCGCCCCTCTCGTTCGCGTTATCGGTAGCCATTAGCGTCCCGCGCGCGGGACGATTCTTCCTCTGCTCCGCGTGCGCGCCGCGTTTTACATCGCGCTTGCAATTATCGGCGGACGCGGCTCGCGCTATCGGCCGTATCCAATAATGCAACAAAAGAGAGAGAGAGAGAGAGAGAGAGAGAGAGAGGTACCGACGCCGAGAGGCGTCCGACAGTTCGGCATAAAAGTGTATCCTTAAGTGGAACGGGCAGATACAGCCTACGATACGATTATCGCGCTGACATTACGATTACAAAACGCGCGGTGGCGCGGATCGGCGTCGCATAATTGCAACATCGACGCTATCTCGTCGATACTATTAATGGCTCGCTAATATTTATCCGCCTCTGAGATTAGGCGCGCTATAAATTTAGTCTTTATGAATGACTAACCTATTAATCGCCGTTCCCAAAGGAATCCCAAATAGAGTCATTCACGGGTGTAGTATCGGGCGGGATTCGGCCGGGATATCGCGCGCTTAATTCCCGGCACGGAAAAGCCGGAGCGGGAGGACTGGTGGAAGAGGAGAGGAGACATTCGGAAAATATCGAGATCGATCCGCGCTGCGTCACGTCGTTGGAGCTCCGCCGGAACGTTTGTTAATAAAATTTTCCATCCCGGCGAGGAAGTGATGCTCGCCGCTTTATCTGTGCGCCGAGCTGCTCCAACTGGAAAGATTTACGCGGACCGTTTATATCGGCTGCCTCGGGGCCGGCCGGGTCAACAATATTGAGCACGGCCGCTCATAAAATAAGATATAGATTTCCATCTAGCGAACTTTCTACACGGCATGTGTGGGAGGTAAGGCGCGGGACGCCATACGGTATACGAGAGAGCGCGCGACCGCTGCCTCTCCGCCGCGTCTTACCGCGTCGGGAACTTGGAACCCCGCGCCCTTGTCGTGCCCCCGTGCCCGCGTGAACCCTACCTGCGTGAACGCGAACGTGCGCAGGGGCGCGAACAAGCTCGAAGAGCTTCGACCGAACCGAGCGTCCTCGCGAAAGACACTTCACGTCCGGAAGACACTTGGATGACACCACCTCGCCATCAAGGTGGGGACAGTGGGGGATGAGCTCTGCTTATCAGATTTTTCCTTCTACATCGGATTTTATCTATAATCGGAGCGGTGGTTCGCTACGGCGGCGTTGTTAATTCAGTTGTACATCAACCTCATCGAGCAATCAGAGGTCGTTCAACCGGCAAGCGCGGACGAAGGGGTCGCCTTCCAGGATCTCACGAGCAAATGGTTCGCGATGAAAAATCGTAAAGGCACGAGAGCCATCAGGACTTGGCTCCGGCCACTCGACAGGCCGAACGTTCGTTCTGAGACATTAATTTTTACCCCTTTTTACCACGGTCTGCCTAATGACCCGAGGTTCTCCGACGTCCTACGACGGAGAGGAGGACCGAGAAGGCAAGAGAGAGAGAGAGGGAGAGAGAAAGAGAGGAGACAGGAGCGGCGAGAACGAAAGCGAGAAAAAAAGATCCCGACGAAATGCCTGTTAAGCGGCGAGAGATTGTCGTTAAGGGAAGAGGGGCGGGGAGGAGAGACGCGGGGAGGCGCGGGGAGGCGCGCGCGATCCTGTCCTGCATCCAGAAACGATCGTTACCGTTCTCGGACGGATGCGGACGGCTGGTAGAAGCAGCCGCGCCGCGTGTATTCCTCTTCCGGTGTCTTATATATAACTCGCCTTCCTCCTTTTTTCCTCTCTCTCTCTCTCTCTCCCTCTCTCCTCGGGCGACCACTTCAGCCCCTCGTTTCCGCGGGGTCCACCCTTTCTCGACTCAACGTTCTCAACCCCCTTCGTCGACGAAGAGTGCGAGAGAGCGCGCGCCGGCGTCGTCTCGGCGACAATGGGTCTCATCAGGCATCGGGAATAAATTATGCTCGGCTGAGCTCGCGCGAGAAAAATTACAGACCGGCCCGGAATTAGAGCTTGTCGCGCGCGCGTGCGCGCGCGACAGCGGAGAAACTCGTCGGCTCCGGGGCATTCCGCTCGATGAATTTTTTGTCCAAACGACGGCGGAGCGAGCGCGGAGCCAGGGCACTCGCGACCTCTCCTGCGAGCGGAACTCGCAGGTGTCGCGGAGGACGGACGCGCGGCGTTTCGTTTCGGATCTATCGCGCGCTTCCGCGATCCCCGAATGTTCCACGTGCCGGCCGGCCGGCCGGCCGGCCGATCGATTTACTACGGGAACGAGACCGATCGCATGAAAAAGGAAAGAAAGAAGGAGACAAAAAAAAAGGAAACAAGGGAAGGGTTCATCAGCCTCGATGCGTGGAAACGAGCGTGCCACAAGCATCAGGAAGGGTTACGAGCCTCACGGGGTCGGCGACCCCGATGTTCCCCGTGAACGGGGTCCCGAAAGAACGGAGGCATTGGTCGAAAAAGAGAGAAAAAAAGGAAAGAAGAAGAGAGAGAGAGAGAGAGAGAGAGAGAGAGAGAGAGAAATAAAAAGTAGGAGGTAAAGAGTTTCGGGCGAGGCAGGTGAAGCTCTTCGAGAGGGGAGGAATGCAAGGGAGAGAGAGAGGGGACTACCATATGCCCGAATAATATGTTCCACCCGCGCACCGAGCAAAACCCAACCGAACGAATAATAACAATGGAGGCTCGTTGGCGTCGCTGCCGGGAAGAATCGCGGGGCATCCTCGAGCGTGAAACGACCTTGCTCGCGAGCGCGGGCACCTTTGCGCGTTCCTCGCGCAGCAACGATATTCCCATCGCGAATGATCGCTAAATTCGTCAAATTACGTCTCGACTCGCGAGCCGAGAGCATCGCCGATGCTCTCCGTGAAACGGATTTCATATATCTTTTAAACCGCTCCCTTGACACGGCGCATTATCGATTAGCAGCTAATTAGTGCCTTCATGTCGAGCGCAGTCGGCGTTAAATTATCTAATTTTTAAATTACCGAAATTGTTCGAATTAATTATCCGAATTAGTACCCGCGCCATTCCCCCGAGGGTCTCCCACTGCGTTTCGGATAGCTCCTTAAATCGTTCGCGCTGTACACGCGTTTGCTGAACGCGTTCAACTGATCGCAACGACGAAAGAGTTCGCTCGAGACGAAGAGAGAGAGAGAGAGAGAGAGAGAGAGAGAAAACGCGATGTGAGAGACCAAGAGCGAAAGCGCAATAACGACACAAACGGGACAAAGTGGAGTCGGCGGTAATCTTTGCTTCATCAAAGTTTCATGGGCGGTTAATACGCCAGCTGACGTTTCGACGTCGAGCGAATAGGTCGCATTCGGCAAAATAAACGCGTGCCTAACCAAGTTACGGGATTATTGATCAACTATTACCCTTTGCCCTTTGCCCTGCGCCGGTCGCGATTCCCGAACTCTCGGCCGCGTGTCTTGCCCGCATCATCAAGCCGTTGCATCTCGTCGCCAGACTAGATCGGCCGCGAGCCTGCCTCGCCTGATATCGACTCGAAAATTTAGCCGAGCTCTCTCCGCGGCTGTCTGCGTGTAACCGCGAACCTTGAACTTTCGGCTGGCGGAGCGACGTCGGCGCGGCGACGAGCGTTGCAAAATGCAGCGACGTCATCCCAAGTGCACCGTTACTGACACTGTCTAGAGTCGCGATTCGCTCCCGGTATAGTATATGTGCGTACACGTATGCGTACACACACACACACACACTCTCTCTCTCTCTCCCTCTCTCTCATATATATATATATATATATATACATATATATTGTTATTTTTGACGCGCGAGAGCGCGTCACCCTTGGGCTCGCTGGAGCCGGAAGCGAAAGCGGATCGGTCGCCGATCGGTCGCTCGTTTCGTTCGACGAGACGGGAAACTTGGAAGATTCGCGTGCGATCGCGCCCGAGCTTGCATCGAGTCGCTCTTCCGAGCGCATGATGATTCATCATCGGGCGCCGCGACGTCCGCGATCTCAGCGCGCGATCCTTCCAGAAGCGGCTCGCTGGACGGCTCGCTTGGAGAAGAGGCTGTACCCGGCTGACTTCGCCCGCAGACTACTGATGATGACTGTACCCCGCGCGTATGCGGGGGATATACCCCACACACCGACGCGCGAACGTGCACGAACACGTGCACGCAGCGGGCACGCATACACGGGAGAAATTTCGCACGTACGTACGCGCGCGGCACGGCACATTCGCCAGGGGGTAGAAATCATTAAAGGGGCGTGGCGTGCCCGTGGTTGCCCGGATGACGGTCACGTGAACCAAGATGGCCGCTAACCGGGAGGACTCCCCTCTTTGCAACAGTCATTTGTTATCGGCCATTTTATTTTAATGATTTCCATGCATGCGTGAAACGCTCCGCTGCACCGCTCGGGAAAGGGATGCGCTCTCTCCCTCTCTAGTTCCCCCCTGCCCCCCTCTCTCTCTCTCTCTCTGTCTCTGTCTCTCTCTCTCTCTCTCTCTCTCTCTCTCTCTCTCTCTCTCTCTCTCTCTCTCTCTCTCTCTCTCTCTCTCTCTCTCTCTGGCGATTCTATTCGCCTGGTAACACCAGCTCCCGTGGCGCTCTCGCGCTGATTCCGAATCGCATAAATTCGCAGGCGCGCCCGCGCGATAATGCCCCCTGCCCCCCCTCCCCCTCCCCGTGCGCTCTTCTTTCGATAAATCTGATGCTGCGCCCCGATAATGATTCCCGCGGAAACTAATTTCATCTGTCCGGCGCGTCGGCCGCAGCCGGGAACGCCGGCGACGTTAACCACCGGGCGTGAATTTCCCGCGCTGCGGGCACACGCGCCTTTCCCGTTGCGGCGGTATCCGCGGACGAGGTAATATTCGAGGGGGGTCGAAGGGTCGAAGCTGCCGTTCGAGCGGTCGCCGCTGACCTACGCAAGCCGGGGTTTCTTCTTCCGCAGGCGTCTTTGATATAAATTGCTGCGGCAACGATTCCGGCGTGTCTGGCGCGCCGCCGCGAGACGACCTCGATTTTTCCATCTCCCGTTCGATAAAGTTTCAATTAATCGACGATATTTATTCGTCCTACTGTGCATACATTAGCACAAGCGTGATTATGCGGCGTGCTACGTCAGCGCTTCTCCCGCATTGAGAAAGAATCCGAAAGATCGCGCGAGGATGTCGAGACGGGGATAGAAGGCGGTTCCGGTATAGCAGTTAATTACGCGGCTATATAGCACGCTTGATTATTAATGACTGTCACGGGAATAATTATCAAAACACAACGACTCAATTGTTGTTCGGCTCTCGCGCTAGCTGGGTTAGCGAAACCTTAATTAATGTAGACCAATAAACGCGGCGCGCCGCGTAACCCGTCTAAATAATTAATTCTCCATTTTTGTTGCGGCCCCGGCACGCGCCAATGACGTTTACTAGCGCTAATTTGCCAGCACGCCTGACTAATTTCATATTCGCACCGCGAGTAGCCCTCTCCCACCCACCCACCCMCCCCCCTCCTCCTCCTCCTCCTCCTCCTCCTTTCTCTCTCCTCTCCCCGCGGGCACGGGAGTGTTGCGTCATGCTCTCTCTCTCTCTCTCTCTCTGGCGCGCGCGTGCGCGCGCGCGGTTTTTTTTTACATCGCCTCGGCTCGGAGGATCGCTTCGATCCGCTTCGAAGAAAGGCATCAATGATTCCCGGCTGGCGTCGTAAGGGAATTAATGAGAGCTGTCACATTAGCGTCGTACTTTTCGGCTAAATTTGAAGCTTAATCGCTCGTCGACTCTCGCTTTAGCGAGGGCTGCGCGCGGATAAGCGCGGCTTTAATTAGCATCGAATCGAAGCGCGCTATGGCACGCCTCGTCCCGAAATACCTCGCCGGCGAACCAAGGTTAGCCGGTTGAACCATCAATTCTTTTCCAGCTCCGGAAAGCTTCTCGCTGCTCGAAAGTTGCTCAATGATCTGCGCTCCGCGCTGTCCGCGCGGCCGATTCGGAACGAATCGTTCGATAGTGCGAAGCGCACGTTTCCAGGGATCGAATGTCGGAAATCGGCCGCGGCGCGCCGATAAGCCGAAACTTGTCGTTTCGTTTCGTGCGAGTCGCGATCAGAGTCGGAGCATTCCCGATTTCCAGTCGACGTTGATTTTTGCGAGTTTCCGCAAGCGGCTTGTTTGCGACACGGCGGTCGCGTTTCGGTGCCGGTAAGCGGGGCGAGACCCGCGGAATATCGCGTAAACTCGTTCTCCGCCTTTCGCGCCATCGCTGCCCTCGTGAATTTTTCGGAAACAACGTAGTGCGTATTCGCCACACCGCTCCTCACTCGGGCGCAGGCCAAAATTCGAGGTATCACTCGTGTGGATAGTTGGACGAGTGTCATAGAAGGTCGCGAGAGCGAAAGAGCCGACGGGGGTCGCGGTGAAGGGGGCTCGCCAGGAGAGAGGGCCATCAGTGGCCGAACGACGCACGTGCGTGTGAGTGCGTGCAATTTAATGATTTCCAGCCGGAATTTCGATGACGGTGGGAGTGCGGGGACGAGGGCGGGCCGCGCGGAAACAGGGGACCGGAGCGAGCGAGAGAGAGTGAGAGAGAGAGAGAGAGAGAGAGAGAGGAGGGGGAGGGAGGAGAAGGGTGACACGGGGAGCGAAGCGGGAGACGCGGAGGAACGCGAGGCCGGAAGAGAGAACGAGCAAGCGAGCGCGCGGTCGCGAGTTGGTCGGGGCCGGCGCGTTTCCGCTCGCGAATTCCCGTCCGCGGAGGACGGAAAGACAGAGAGATCGAGCGAGAGATCAGTACGAGAGAGAAAGGAAAAGAGCGTGGGGAAGGGAAACGCGGAGAGGGAGAGGGAGAGGGAGAACACGTAACAAGAGAAAAGACGCTCGGCCGGGAGCGAGAGATGGGACGTAAATTTTCTGGCGGTGGTGCGTTCATTTGTTCGTTGAACGAAATGCGAATGCATTATACATGGATTGCAGGGGACATTAATTTTCTGCCGTGGACGTGTAGTGGGCCGCGCGCGCGGCAGGGCGGCAGGGCGGCAGGGCGGCAGGGCCGAGCGCGAGAGGGTGGATGGCCATCCACCCGGTATATAACATTCAGCCCGGTGCGTGGCCCGGGACGCGGCGGGAGCGCGGGGCTAACGTCCAGAGCATACACGTACACAGAGATAGACACCACTGGTCAGGCCGAGGKGGCGGGAAGGTGGGAAGGAAGGAAGGAGGGAGGGAGGTGGTGGCGATTCCACGGGCTGTTTCGTGCTCACACGTCCAACCACGTGCGAGCTTTTGCCGGGCTTTCTACCTACTTTCGAGCGAGCGCCGGTGATTTTGACGAGTGGACCGGCGAGACGCGTTGGCGCCGCGAAAAGAGGAAAAAATTGGGGTGGGAGAGGGAGCCGCGACAAAAGTGTCGCGGACGGCGGCGTCGCCGGCGAGCGGCGAGACTTTGCGCCCGCGAGAAGAGTCACGGCTGCGGTCGACGTCAAAGGGTTCGCCGCGCGGCGAAAGGGCTAACGGCCTGGCCGAATCATTGGACGTTCTGTCAGAGGTGTTTGATATTCGGAAAATCATTTGGCGCGGACGCCACGCAACGCTCGAGGAAGAGCGATGATGCGGGAGAAACGGGGAGAGGGAGTGAGAGAGAACGAGAGAGAGAGAGAGAGAGAGAGAGAAAGTGCTGGAGGGTGTTGGCAGGAAGAGGCAGGCAAGCCGGGTGGACGAAGAGAGAGAGTGGAGGCTCGAGGGTAGTAACCGTACGTCAAAATTAAATGTTGAAATTCGTGTAGAATGTCTGGCGCGATAAATTCGTTCGCGCAACAATGATCACGATTTTTAATGGAATAAAATTGAAATTGTCCATGTCCCGAAATGACGGATAGAATTTATGGATCGCGTCGGAAATACGACGCGTCAGCAAATAATACATTTCACCCGTGCCGTGTAGTCGCGCGATATTTCCGAGCGCGATGCCGAGAAAAACGCGTCGTCGCTCGCGTTGTTTTGTTGATCTCAACAAAAGCTCTCTCGGGCGATCATCGACGAAATCGCGACTATCCGTAATTACTGTCGCCGCGATCACGCGGAAGCGTCTCGCGAATCGACGAGGAATCGACAACGAGCCGAACGTCGAGCCAAAGCGCCGAGCGATTCATCGATCCTCGTAATTCTTTCTCGCTTCTCGGCAAAGGGCACTCGAAAGTCGCCCGACCCTTCGAGCGATCCCTTCCCCTAGTTGTTCGATCGTTCGTCCTTCCGTTTCGCACGCGAGATTTTCAAATATAATCGCATCGCTGCCGCATTGATATCCGGCGCGAGTTATCGCGCGGCTGGAGGAATCATCGCGCGACGATACGGGATCACTTAACAAAGCGCCTTATGAGAGCTAGCGAGGAGGTCATCGATCTTCCATCATTAACCCTGATCCGACTCGAGCGTTGCTCGAGTGTCGGATCGACTCGGGAACTCGAATAAAAGGAATGAATAAAAGTCGGTCGGCGGCGATCATTGCGGAAACGACAGCGACTCTGCCGTTGCTGCCTTTAGAGATTAATACCTTGGCGAGTGACACGGTCGATCAAACGATAACGAGGTAGTAAAAAATGAATGTCATCGCTTGAGTTATCGGCGTGTATCGCGCGCGCGCGCGCGCGCGCGCGCACGCCACCGCCGCAATGTCCTCCTTTTTCTCTCTATTCTTTTTTCCTTTCCTTTCTTTCTTTCCTTTTTCTTTTTTCTCTTTTCTCTCACCGTCACCGTCGACGTTGCGCGTAAGCGCGATGTAAGCGGGGGAAAGCTGGGACTATTTTCTCGTAGAAACCGAATGACCAGCCGTAGGTCGGCCGTTCCATGTCATTATTTCTCTTTCATGAACTAAGAAAGAGGAAGGCGCGCTCACTCGGTAGCCCTTGCTATCGTCGCGTTTGTTCGTACCGCCGTTGTTTCCGGTAGCGTGAAGCGCACAAAAAAGATGAATATTACGTATGTGCGAGCGTACACGTGTGGGCGAGCTCATCGTTCTACAAATAAATGTTTCAACCGTCAATTAAGCGCCGACAATAAGAAACCACTAGAAACTCCCCCGATACCGGTGTTGCCACACAGCCGGTATATTAATACGTTTTTAATTGTAGCGACAGAAAACATACGGCGTGGCCGAGTATCCCTTCATAAAAATTCTAATAACGCCTTCTAACGTTTTTCCTTGGTCGGCGAGGAAGCCGGCGCCGCACGGCGCGCTCGCCGGCTCGAACATTGCCGCTTGAATTTCCTTAATTTCACGTTTCACGGAGGAAGGGAAACATTCTGCGGAACAGGATCGGTGATTATTCGCCGACAGTCGTTAGTCCGATCAGTGTCACGTGAAAACGAAGAGAATGCTAGTATATCGCGTATATCGCGGGAATAAGTCGGCGCCGTTTACGTGTGCGGCGAGCTGCGCGTTCCGACGAGAAGCTTCGCGAAGGTGCCCTTGTTGGGGGGCTTGTTCCGTGTGGAAAATAAGTACGAACGACCGGCTACTTTTCTTCGAGAAACTACTCTCGCCCTCTCCCTCCCTCTCTCTCTCTCTCTCTCTCTCTCTCCCTCTCTCTCTCTCTCTCTCTCTGATAACAGACTCGCCGTAGCGGAACGCCGCGGACTCCGCGCGCTTTTATCGCGGCGCCGAGTTCGCCGTTTTCCGTCAATGAGACGAGAAAAACACGCGCGAGATCGTCTTTTATTTTCGCGCCCGGAGAGGTCGCAGATACCAGTGGGAACGCGTGCGCGCGCGCGCGCGCGCGCGATAAAAGATCGCGGAATCTAATTTTGCTCGCTCGAGTTATTTTTATTAAATCGAACGGGATGAGATTCCCCGATGAATCACGCGACTGAATAAAAGATGAATCCTGCGGAAGGACTGCGAACTAGAGGAGGAAGTCGGCGCGAGGGAGGGAGCTAAAGAAAGAAAGAGAGAGAGAGAGAGAGAGAGAACGAGAGAGAGAGAGAGAGAGAGAGAGAGAGAGAGAGAGAGAGGGAGCGGAAGGAACAAGTGCCCGGGGTAAAAAGGATTGGGGAAGAATGTCGATATTAATAAAAGTTAAATTGAGCCAATCGCTTGTGGGAATTAGAATCGAGTCCGGTCGAGAGTGGAGCGGCAGGTCGCTCGCGGAGAGGAGAAAAAAGAGAAAAGGAACGCAATAAAAACGCAACGGCAGCTGAAGTCTAATCGCTCGGCGAAAGCCGATCGATTGCGAACCGATGAAAACGATCGCGCGAGTAACTATCGTTTACTCTATCGTTATTACGTAGGAGGAGGTGGTGGTGGTGGAAGAGGCGCTTAAATATTCGCATTTCGTACTAGACGGAAATTTCTTAAGACCCCTGCAATAAACAACTTTGCGCATCTGCATGGAAGATGCCCGCGCGTAGCCGCCTTCAATTTACGCACTCGTGGACGCCGTTGGTCGTGCCTTCCCGGCCCTGCCGGGGAAAAATGCGGCGTTTTTCTTCCCACCCACCAGCTCGATGTAGATGTAGAAACCTGTTGCATGCCCGTAAAAAAAAAGAGAGAGAGAGAAAGAGAGAGAGGGAGGGAGGGAGGGAGAGGGAAAAAAGCCGGAGAGTCGCTGACCAGCCAATTCATTTCCTAAGCGCGTTTTTCCGCGTTACGTCCGCTGCCTTTTATACCGCGCGAGTGTCGACGCGAGTGAGATATATACTCGGCGAGCTGACAAACGAGTCGTTAATGATGTTTCAATCTCTTCATCAATCTTCGTCGCGCGGACCGCGCATGCGGACAGAGTTAACAGCGAATGTACGATACGTTACCGGAGGATGATACGCGCTCTTACACGTCAATCAGAGGTAAACTGCGCGAATGCCTCGACAATGCAAGCCGTCTACTTTACGATCCGCCAATAATAAGGAAGGCTACGACAACGCGTCCCGCGAGCGAATACGTTTCGCGGTAATTTTTACGCGAGATTCCCGCACGCTTACGGCGCTCTCTCGGCCCGCGAGATCTTCCGGATATCGCGCGCGCGAATTAGACGATCGGCACGCCGCACGAAATTCTAACGCGCCTTACGGCCTGATCTGATCGCAGGTGAACGACCGTACAAGTGCCATTTACCGGACTGCGGACGGGCCTTCATCCAACTGTCGAACCTGCAGCAACACCTGAGGAATCACGACGCTCAGGTGGAGCGGGCGAAGAACCGGCCGTTCCACTGCAACATCTGCGGCAAGGGCTTCGCCACGGAGTCCAGCCTCCGTACGCACACGTCGAAGGTCAGTCATGTATGTACCAAATCCGACGTCCAACCCGCAAGATTCGCTGTCACGCGGTGCCGGTACAAGCGTAACATTATGGGTGGAAATTGTCACGATACTGTCAAGAGAGATCGTCAAGAGAGATCGCGCCAATCTCGCTGTATATCTCCGCTGATCGGCAAAACTTCTAACGGGAATCGGGATCATGTATTAACTCTTTCACGCGCGACACGTTCAGTTTACGCACGCACATGGTGGTGGTGGGTTCACGCTTGCCTCGATACTCGAGTACATCTGTACTCGAGATTCCCGTGTTTGAGCGCTCTTTGTCCGCCGTTTCCTTTGTTCCGTCTCGAGGGCTCCCTGCATATATATATATATATATATATATATATATATACACGCGCGCGCGCGCATATATATATATATATATATATATATATATACACGCGCGCGCGCGCGCGCACGCAACACATATCTGTGTGTGTATGCATATATACATATTTTATATATATATATATATATATATATATATATATATAATAATCGATGCATCTCGAGCGTGTTAAAACAGTCGCCGCCGCAGGAGACGGCGCGCTCAAGCGCGCTCAAGCTTGCGCGAGTCGACTATTCGGATCCAGCACGATGCAGGCTAAACGATCGCGCCACGAGTCGCTCGTAGTCCCTCCCCTTGTAGACAGCGTACTTGTTCTCTCATGTATCACATATAACGATATAACGAGGCTGGCTTTGGATAGTACCTCTGGGATCCTTCTTCGCGGGGTGCTTGGGCTTGCTTTTTGCCGCCTGGACAAACATCATCCGACGCTTATCATCACGACGGGATCGTCCACGTGGGGAGAACGTTCAGTTCTCTGGCGAGGATCGCGGGGGACAATCGATCCGGACTCCCGCGATGGAGCATGGACTCGCGGCGAGCAATCGTCGCCCGCCCGACCCTCCTCATCCCTCCTTGCCGCTCCCCCAGCCCCCGCCCCCGCCCCCTCCTCCACTCGGCCGGTGAAAGAATTTCACGGGCAGCCCTCCGAGCGGCACGCCGAGAGGAGAACGTTCTCATACGCCGTGAATGAACGATCGTTGTTTACGTGCGCGCGCGGTCTCCAGGGTGGTCGACAGGGTGCAGCACGCCGCCGACCGGTTGTTGTGACTCGGAGGGACCCGGGAGGAGGGATAAAAAAGAGGAGAGAAAAAAAGGAGGGAAGAAAAGCGCGGTCCTGATCTGGGAAGAAGGATCCGCGACTCGCCCCGTGCTCGTTAATCGAATTCACCCCTCGCGTCGCGCGGTGCGGCCGCGAGGCGCAGCGATTACCAGCGGAATCTCGCATGTCGTGGGGCAGTTTTTTCGCCCGTCGCCGCCGCCGCCGCCGTCGCCGCCTCGTCCCCACCCCGGGGACGAATGCCTCACGACTGAATTTCTCAACCCTTTCGCCGGGCACATGTCTCAACGAAAAAACGTGGGAAGGCATCTGTCGGCCCGTCCGCGCTCGTTTCTTCTCGTCCCGCTTCGTTCCTCCTCCTCCGCCTCCTCCGCCCCTCCGCCGCCCGTCAGGGAAAACGAGAGCCGCTCTCGTGTTTTTTTCCGGTCGCGGAACCGTTCGCGGGAAACTCCTCCTCTCCTCGCCTCGGCCCCTCGTCGCGCCCTGATTAATTGATAATGAGGGATCGGCAGCCGGGAATCGCGCCGGGAAATGCGCGCGTAACCGATCGCCCTCTTCGCCCTCGATTCTCGCCGATCGCGGAATCAGGTGCGGCGAGACCCACGCGCGGCTTAATCCGTTCACATGTCGGATATCCCGGGCAATAAATATCGCTCTTTTAACGCCCCGCTCATCGGCCCCGTCTAATTGAAACCTAATCCACGGCTAAAGCTCGCAGATTATCCCCAACCCGTCCCTCGCACGGCCTCGATAAATCGCCGAGTCCTGCCGAGAGGCTGCCCCCCTGCCTCACCCGGCGCTGTTTCTTTCCCCGTCCTGAAAATACGACGCTGGCGGGAGAATCGTTTACTGACGCGTAAACAGCGACCGCGTCAACGCGCCGCGCGCTCCTTCCGCTAGCGCGCGATAATCCTCGCGCAATGACGAGGATATTTTTTTGCAGTCGAGTTACTTGGCCCCTCGTTTTCAAACAACGGACGGTGTTCGACGATGGTAGCCCTTTGCGAAATTACCGCTGAATAGCCGGCTTACGCGCGCGCGAGAGCGAGAGCGAGAGCGAGAGAGAAAGAGAGAGAGAGAGATCGATTAAATAGCCAGATTAAATAGCAAATACGAAATACGCGCGGCGTATCAAGCTACGAGAACGGCGGCGTTATCCGGGCTTATCGGCAAAAACATCAGAATGCACGTAGCTCGCCCTCTAAACGAGAGAAACGGGGGAAAAAAAAGGAGGGAAGACCGACGCGGCGCAACGAGAAGAAACGGATAAGGCGGGCGGCGAGCAGGAGCAGCGCGAGAAGCGGAGAGTGGATGTTACGGAACGAGAGACAGAGAGAGGAGAGAGAGAGAGAGAGAGAGAGAGAGAGAGAGAGAGCGAGAGAGCGCGGCAAAGTAATTAAAAGCCGCCAGCGCGCGCGCGCGCGCGCGAGCGTGCGACAGAAACGGAATACGCCCGCTGGATAAAATAAAACGAAACGAAACAAATGGAGAGCTCGAGCCCATCTTCCGCGGCTAATCGAATTTTCGCCGGGGCAGATTTCTTGAAATTATTTTCGCTATTCCAAGACCGCCTAGCCGACCGTTCTCCCTCGCGCCGGCTCGCCCTCCTTCATCCTCCTCCCCCGTCCCGATCTCCACCCTCCCCTGATAGCTAATGGATCGCTGTTTAAGGCAGGAAAAAACGAGGAGGAAGAAAGAGAGAGAGAGAGAGAGAGAGAGAGAGAGAGAGAGGGGGGGGGGGGCACGAGAACTCGCGAGAGAGCTCGCGCGGAGAAAGCGAAACGACGCGCGGAGGAACGGCCCGCGGAAGCGCGGGGGAAGGCGGGGGAGAGGGCGAGGGGAAATGAAAGAGTTACGCCGCGGGTCGAGGCCTGGCGTGTCGGCGAAACATTATCCCGCTAAGAAAGACAATACAGCCGGAGCACAATATTATAATAGGCCGGAGCGTAAATGTATTATAGAGAAACGATCGGTAGCTGGCCGGCCCATAGAAACTCGTCCGCGGTACCCGCACGCACCACCCCCGCCTCGCGCTTTTCCTCCTCCATCTTCTTCTTCCTTTCCTCCTCCGTCTCCCCCTATCAACACTAGGCTAGCAGCTACCCTCCGCCCGCTCGGAACAGGGACGGATCATCGCGACGATACACGTCGCGCTCGAAATCCGCGCACGTGGTCGATTCACGCGGCGACGAAATTTCCCCTCCCGCGCCCTTCCGCTACGCTCCGGCGAACGAGCTCGCCCTCTCTCTTCCTCCCCGTCCAAGGGGAGGTCTTCTCGTCCAGATAGACGGCCGTTCCGAGCGATCGCGAGGAATACGCGCGCGAACGCGCGCCAGAACGTGATTGCAAACTGTAACGCAGATTCGCGGACTGGTCCCGACTCTGTCCTCGCTCCGTCTCTGTCTCCTCGTTGCCGCGGCCTCTTTGCCGCTTTCACGTGGCGCGCAACCTTCGTACTTTGCCTGCGCGGGGATTGAATGTCGCTGCAACACGATACAACCCCCTTTGCTCCTCCCGTCTCCCGCCTCGCGGGGACCTCCTTCTCGCCCGCCTCACCTCCGCGGCCGGGCCGTCATCCCCCTCACCGGCGGGTCGCCTCCTCCGCCGCCGCCGCCCYCCCTCTCTCTCTCTTCTTAATTGCCCCGGCGCGCAGCTCGGTAAAAACTCGTTAGCCATTAGATTTATTTTCTCTCGCCACGGGGATTCACCCCTCCTCCCTCCTGCTACGGTTAAAAACCGCGCGGCGGTTGCGCGACGCTTAACGCCGGCCGTGTCTTCTCTCTCCCATTCTCTCTCTCTCTCTCTCTCTTTCTCTGTGTACCTCTCGTTCGTACATTGCCGCGATGATCGTTGGGATCGGCCCGTACGCGGCCGAAAGGCGTACGCGGTTTGATCGCCGGCGATGAATGTAAATCCGTTTGCAATCCGGATGCAGGGCGGTTTCAGCCGCTTATCGCGCCGCATTTTCGCCGACACGGAGCGCTAATTAATTACCACGCTCGCGGTATTTACACGCGGTGATTTTTTAATTCCTCTCCGCGGAAGCGCGTGCGCACGCGCACGTGCGCCGCGTTGCGCCGGTATGAATACTCCTGAAAATCTAAACCTATGACTGACGATTTAATGGTATCGCATTAATTCAGATTGATCTCCATTTCATGCTGGTCTCTTTGTCGCAGTGTTCGAAGTACCCATGGCAACGATTAAAGGTAAAACGATCGGGTCAATATGGGAGAGAGAGAGAGAGAGCTCATGGGAATTCCTTTCGGCTGTAATTTCAACTCGTTTCGCTGCGCATTTACGTGCGCCACGCGTACAAAATTGCGATCTCCGATTTTCATTATGACGATCCATTCGCGCGGGAGACGATGTACGCACGCGCGCGCGCGCGCGCGTGTGATGTGTGCTATGTATATATATTTACACATACACACACACATATAATATATATATATATATATATATATATATATATATATATATATATATATATATGTATATTCATATCGGCTCTCGTCACACGCAGTTTTCTCGCGAACCGCGCAATTATGATAGCGTTGTGGCGCAAAATTACGATGGCGCCTCGCGTTTTTCATGCACGTCTGACACACGTTATCTACTTAATCAACGGCCGCGCCGCGCGTGAAATTGTATATCGCGAAATACAATGCGCCGAGCCGCCAACTGATCGAGCTCGCGTCGCAAGGATCAAGCAAACGATTATAATCCGGCTCTTGTTCCTTTTYCTCCCCGCCGTATAATCATGAGCACGCAACAATCCGAGACTGTCTCGCGTCTCGTTCGTGAATCGTAAAATCGCGAACAATCGGATTCGCCTGGACGCTCTCGTTGGTCGCTAATCGCGACCTCTCCTCTCCTTTCTAATTTCGCTCCGCTCGTCCGGCTATGCGAGTTTCGCTCCGCAACCCTCTCGGCCCCTTTGCGGATGCATTTCTTTCCTGTTCCTCTGCTGTCTGTCGGTAAACATCGCCGGTTGGCGAATCTCCAGAAGGGTCTCGCTCTTTGTCTCTTTCGCGGCATTAAAATAGAAAAGTGGGACGGCCTTTCGCGGCAGAGCGTCTCGTAAATCGGCCCGGATCTCTTACGAGTTCCCGCAGCCGCCCCTCGCCTCTCCCTGCGACAGTTTCCCGCGAGCGTCACCATATCGGCGACGTCTCGACGTATCGACGCGAGTCCATTTTCCGATTATCCCCCGCTCCCCGCTCCCCGCTCTCCCGTCMCCCCGAGCTCCCGTCCTCCCTCAGCCCGGGGCACAGTAWTTTTTTCGACCCCGCCTCTCGGTCTCCCCGTCTTTTTTCTCTTCTCTTCTCTTCTTTCTTTTTTTTTCTTTTCTTTTCTTTTTTTTTCTCTCTCTCTCTCTTTCCTTTCTTTCTCTTCCTTTCTTCTCCATTCTTCTCGATCACCAGCGCCGGTACTAATGAAATCATTCCCGTGGCGTCCCCGACACAGGGTGGGATCCGTGTGTACCCCATTGTACCAAAGAGCGCCCCCCCCCCCTCGTGCTCCTTTTTTCCGCTCATCTAGTCGTACGCGTCCGGGGTCGGTCCGGGTCTCCTATTGGCACAACACGGAGGGTGCTCCGGTCGTCGTCGACCCTCGCGGCGTTAAGTAGATTCTCTTTCTCTCTCCGCCGCTCGCGTGAGCGAGCGTACGCGTCGCGACTCTTGCGAGCGGATTAATAATATACGGGCTGGCGATGCTACGTGACCAGCGACGCATATTAATTTCTATCGATCGCAAATGCTCTCTCTCTCTCTCTCTCTCTCTCTCTCTCTCTCTCTCTCTCTCTCTCTCCTTTCTTTTCTTCTTTGCTCTTTTTTTTTTTTTTTTTTTTTTTTCACGCCGTGGAGGATGGAGATTCCGAGATCCGTGAGGGACAGAGGGACAGAGAGAGCGAGAGAGAGAGCAAGAGAGAGAGAGAGAGAGCGGCGTGATTGCGTCCATTCCCGAGTGGGATCGCGTTGTTGCAGCAGCAACACACGGGCGGGGAGGAACGTCGACTCCCTTGACGCGCAACAAAAATTCTAACAGCTCTCAGAGGTACTTCCGATGTCTCTCAGACATCCCGTGGACTCTCGCGTTGTTTGTGTTTCCCCTCGCCGTTGGTCCGAGAGCCCCGAAAGAGCGGCTATGAGTCAGACGGCGAACGGAGAAAAGGAATCAGGAATTTCTGGTGCCTTCCTTATCGGGAGACAAAGCGTTCTCGTCTCGAGAAAATAACGCGCGCGAGAGTGAGCGGGCGAGCAGAGGCGCGGGGGGGGGGGGGGCGGGCGGCGGGCGGCGGGCGGCGGGCGGGCTCTTTCTCTCGTACGACAGGGAGGAGGAGGAGGAGGAGGAGGGGGAGGAGACGAGCGAGCCGGTGAATATCTCTCCGCGGATTCCGCGCTGGAGCAACCAACAGCCCGGGTATCGTGCCGAAGGTTGTCTGCCGGCGAGTCTCGCGGCCTCGCCGCGGCTAAAAAAGCCAAGGAAAGAGACGACGGCGCCGGAGAAAAAAGGGAAAGAAGAAGGAACGAGGCGGGAGAGAGGCGAAAAGGAGAAAAGAATTGCGCCAATGGCCTTGGCGATTTTATCGCGCGCCGTTTGGCGAAAAGGAGGATCCCGCATCGGGACGCATTGTCGATTGTCGGCCGCGTTCAGAGCGGCGATGCGATTCGCGTGGAAACGATCGAGGGACGACCAACGGCCCGTTAACAAGAGAGAGAGAGAGAGAGAGAGAGAGAGAGAGAGAGAGAGAGAGAGAGAGAGGGAGGGAGGGAGGGAGAGGGAGAGGGAGAGACTTTCACGCGAGCGCCGCGCCGCGAATGACGGTGCGTTGCACCGCGGATCGTCGCGTCGCGCGATGACGTTACGCGCGCGCAAGAGGAAAGCCCGCCGGTCCGATTTGCTTCAATGGCGTATCGCGTAACGCACTAACGAGATCTCGGTGGGCCCCTCGCTCGAACACGGTCCCATCTCCGTGACAACACAAAATGGCCACAGCCGTCAGCCGCGGCCGACGTCACGCACCGCTACGCGTGTGCTCACACCCACTTCCTTTTTACGCCACTCCCTGACCCGGGCCCCGGGTCGGGCCCCGTGTCGGGGCCTGAGGCGCGGATAATCTGCGAGCGGGATCGAGTCGGAAAAATCGGCGGTGGGGCGCGAAGGAGTCCGGGGGGATGGGCGCCCTGCGAGTGATCCGCGTGACCCGAATCGGCGGCCCGCCGCGATTATCGTCGCTCAATCGGCGAATGTCCGTTCATTTCAGCCGCTATTTAGTCGCGACTAAAATCACGCGGTGATGTCGTCCTCTGCATCGCGCGACGATTGAAAATATCACCGAACACGGAGGCAGTCTGGTCGTTGTGTCGGTCACCGTTGTGTCGTCCGATTATCAATCGCATTTGCGAATATCGATGGAATCGTACATTCAATCATCGCGCCGGCGGAATCCAGACTATTCGCGGATATTTGTCGGGACAAGTTTTTGCGCGCGCGCGCGCGCGCACAAAATGTCGTTTCGACCGCGTTTCCGAGTGACTCTGCATTTTGCGGTTTGACCGAGAGAGAAACCGATCGTAGTAACCGTTTCTCTCGCGCTCAACGAAAACAGGAACAAAGGGTCTCGCATGCCGAACCGATTACCGGTACCTCTCCGCTCGGCTCCTCCGGCGCGGAGAACGAGATAGAAAACTCACGACGGCCATGACGGATGGAAGCTCCCAGCGGGACCAGGAAGTGTGGAATTGGGAATGGTAGCGAGAGAACGCGGAGCCGCGCGAGAGAGAGAGATGAATCTGGTCACGGCGGATCATAAAGTTCCCTCGGGGATTCGCCCACGCCGCGTCCATTCTCTCCAGCCCGGAGAAAGAGAAAGAGACACACACACAGAGAGAGAGAGAGAGAGAGAGAGAGGGGKGGGGKTGGGGKKGGGGGGGRGGGCGGAGGGGAGGCGACCGTGGCGAACGGAGAAGGGAAGGAGCGAGTCGGAGGAGTCGAGGCACTCGCGGCGCAAAAAGCGAGGATGCAGGCAAAAAAGGAAGAGCGCGACGAAGAAACCGGTTTTTTCCAGTTGGGCCAGGTCGGGGCGTCGAACCTAGGGGGACCGCAGCCTCCCTCCGAGAATAACTTGCATGCAGGAACGGCGGCGGCGGCGGTGGCGGGCAGCGACGCCGTCCTCGTCGTCGTCTTCTCAACGCGCTCGCGACTGCCCTAGGTTCGGGATAAAAAAGGGAGATACAAGTCGTAAGTATGCCGGCGCGCACGGCCACCCACTCTCCGGAGACTTATCGCCGGGAGAAAGGCGCGGAGAAGAAAACCGGAAGGAAGACGGCCATCTCGCCGGCCACTCTAGCCTGTTTGGCGCGCCGACTCGCGCTCGGCTAGTCGGCAGAAAATCAGGATTACGTCGGCATCCAGCGGATGCGGACCATTCCGGATATATGGAAGAGGCGGAATTATCGCGGGGATTAAGCGTGGACGTAGCTGTGAAAGAGTATCCGTCGACGCAACCGGGAGTTGCGTCGCAAAGGCGAGACCGCGCGAGGTGCAAAACGTATCGTGGCAAAGAGGAATCACGCCGGCGACAAGGAAGGAAGAGGCAGGGGCGCGCGAGAAAAAGGCGGCGGTGACTGAAAAAATTCGGGGTCATTGCCGTCGAAACTCGTTTTAGCCGCTTGCATTCTTTGGCCTCAACGCATCCGCGATTACCGTAGGTCCGGGATAAAAAGAAGCACGACCGACGAGAGAGAGAGAGAGAGATGGGGGAGGGGATGGGGGAGGAGGGGGGAGGGGGGTGTGACGAGGCGAAAAAGTACACGAGAAAGAACGAGTCGCGAATCGGAGAAGGAGAACAGGAAGGAAGAGAGGAACGGGGGATCCCGAAACTCTTTGGGGTCATTGCCGTCCGGTGTCTCGTTTTAGCCCGCTCGCTACCTTCTCCGTTTCGCGTCTTTTTTCTTTCTTCTCTTGCTTCCCCGCTGCCGTTTTCAGCACTCTTTCGAGCGAGCACGATCTCACCGCCATGTTTTTCCCGGAGCGTGCACCTACCGCCTTATATGCGTGCGAGCAGCCTTCGCGCAGCGTCCCGATATAGAGAGAGAGAGAGCGAGAGAGAGCGAGCGAGAGAGAGAGAGAGAGAGAGAGCGAGAGAGAGAGAGAGAGAGAGAGAGAGGAAAAATGCAGAGGGAATGGATGATGGAAGAAAAGAGAAAAAAAAAAGAAAAGAGAGGAAAATCGGTACCGCGACGACGCGCGGGCGAGCCAGAGAGCGAAGCCGAAAGGATGGCGAAAGTCGCTCCGTCTGGCGCTGAGAGGACGTCGAATTTCATTCATTCATGATCTCATTTTGTCTGACCGATATGGCCGTTGGTAGAGCAACTGACTCGGATAGTAATCGCGATAGTGATCGCGGACCGTCAGCGTAACAACGCGCGGCTGACGTCGCGCGGGGCGGAGGGGAGGGGACGTATAAAGCGCAGGGACGTGGAAAAGGAATGCAGATGCGCGCTCGCGCGCGAATGCAGATGTACTAGCAACGGCCACGGTACTTAAAATTGATGTGTGGTACAGGCTAGTCATTCCATGCTTCGCATTCCCGTTCATGGGTGAGGTCGCGCGAGGTCGATCGGAGGTCCAAGGTCGACGAAAGTGGCCGCTTTGTTTTCGCGCTGCAACGCGCGCCTCGGCATCAGCCGGATGCGAGCTCGCGCAGAGCGGCTTGTCATCGACCGTCAACGAAATCCCTCATCGCGCTCGAGGGATTAATCCGATCGTTCTCCGCGCCCCACGTTTCCACATATCTGTTCGCCTAGCCTTCGCTTCGACTTGCCCCTACGAATCACCACCCCCGGAGAACTCCCGGCCGCCTATCCCTCGCTCTCCGCGAACCGAGTGCTTCGTTCTGGCGTTCGCGATTTGCGTATGCTTTGTTTTCTTTCTTTCTTTCTTTCTTTCTTTCTTTCTCCCTTTCTTTCTTTCGTTCGTTTCCTTCTTTCTCGATCGGTTCAGCCGGGCAGACTCTTCTTTTCTTTCCTCGAGTTCTGTCCCTGGCGCGAGAGTTCCTTGGCGCGGCGAATCGAATGCGGACTCTGCGAGCCCGACGAGATGACGTCGGAGATGGCGCTAGTGCAACCGTAACGATTCGAGATTCTCACCTTACTTACTTCCTCCCATCCCGATCCCGATGTAGCCCCAAGAGCTAGTTATAATCTTTCCGGATATGTCAAACGACCGTTTCCCCGCCGCGATTCCGTAACCGCCTGCTGAATGCCGCGCGAGATGATTCATCGTCGCCGAGTCGCAGCGGCGAGAATGATCGAGACGCGCTTTCGCGAAGGAAAATCTGACTCTCCGTTATGACTCTCCGCTTAATCTCGATTCCGTGTGCTCGATCGACTGGAAATGCCAGCCAGGGCGCGATAGCACAAAGTTCCTTAGCTGGTCACACACACACACACACGCACACACACACTCGACACGAATTCCCAGTGCAATGGAGTAGTCTGTGGTGGCGGCGGTTTATTGGTGCCTTAACTCTCACTGGTCAATCGTTCTGTTCTGTGCCCTGCCTGTCCTGCGCTTCTGGTTCGCAACTCTGTGGTGGTATTCTCTGGGTCGGCTCTCTACTACCGGTGCGCTGCGTGTGCCTGCTTCCGGTACTTCCGGGCCCCAAAAAAGGAGTTGCAACAGCGTGTTGTGTTCCAGCAACACGCCGCCCTGATCGGCGGCCCGAACGCAACCAGCTGTCCAGTATGCCACAAGCTCTTCCTCGGCGGCGAGGCGCTGATGGAGCACATGAAGCACACCCACAAGGACCCGAACGCCTCCGGAGTTGCCAGTAAGTATCAAGAGATCGCGCAGCAACCGCCCTCTCGACCGGTCGTCTATGTCTCTCTCCTGCCACGCGTTGCACTCTGTCACTTGCCTCCGCTTGCGTTCGCGCTACCTATTACTAATCCTCGATAACCGATCGATTAACCGGAACCCCGTCGCGGATCTGCCGCGGCGGAGCGCATCGTTGCATGAGAGGAACGAGTTGTTTGAGAACGAAACCTTGACCGTGCCCGGCCACTACTAATCACCAATCACTTGAAGCCGGCCGAATCCGGCCGGTGGCGCGATTACTCGATTCGCCGACCGGCCGATCCGGGGATCCGCGTCTCTAACCGCGTCTCTCTAACCCCCGCATTCTCCGATCGGGGGAATCCTTGACGCCGGGGGACCGCGAGGGGCCTCTTGGGGATTTCGGGTGAGGGAGAGAGAAATAGAGGGATAGAGGGAGAGAGAGAGAGAGAGAGAGAGAGAGAGAGAGAGAGGGAGAGGGAGAGGGAGAGAGAGAAGGAGAGAAAGAGAGACGGACATAGACGCGAGAGCGGCGACGTTAACCGTGAGTAGGGCCAAGGAAGGAGAGAGAGAGAGAGAGAGAGAGAGAGAGAGAGAGAGAGAGAGAGAGAGAGAGAGAGAGAGAGAGAGAGAGAGAGAGAGAGAGAGAGAG